>CM053270.1:18100471-18217151 GCA_028583415.1 Protea cynaroides | reverse complement strand
GATCATTTAGTCAAAAATACTGTATTTTCCATCGTAGGGTCGATGGTGGGGGTCGATGGATGTCCGACCCTAGGGTATGCGACCCTGAGAATCACTGATACTTACCGAGAGCCGAGGGTCGATGGTGGGGACGATGGATGTCCGACCCTGGGATCGACCCCTAGTTCTCTGTCAGATCACCGAGAGGCTAGGGTTGATGAGGGGGTCAGAGGGAGGGTCGGATGTTTTGGTCGAATTCTCCGACCCTAGGACTAAAAATCAGGTTTTTAATCTCGATTTTGAATCCATTTCTCATTCTTTCTCCTCCTTTCCGACTTGGCTCGTTCCTCTGAGTTTCTACAGTGACAACTCCGACCCATTGGTGATTTTTGCTTCTCTTTTCGACGTCTACTCATCATCTACAGGTATGTTCTCTACGGTTTCATGTTTTTAGGGTTTCTTAACTAGATTTTAGCTCATTTATATCGTTTTCTTCAAATTAAACTTTTTCCAACAGTAAAATTTTGATTTTTATTGGGGGATTTTGTTGTTGGTGACTCAATGGATGAAATCCCACAAAATATTTGAGTTTCATCGGTTAGTTATCGAGAATCTTGAAATTTCTCATTTTTGCCCTAATTTGTTGAGATTTTTGAATTTCTTGAAATTTCTTCAAAATCAATCTCCTTAGATAAAATTTCCAATTGTACGAGTCTTACAGGATCGTTTAGAATCTATATAAGGGCTCCTGCCCACGTGTATGGGTGAAAAGTGAGGCTTTTGACCAATTTATGTCGTTATAATGTCGAAATTTTTGGATTTTTCATCTTTACTAAGCCAGTATCTGTTTTTCTTTGTTTTTGCAAATAGTATGGCTCGTACCAAAGTACCCAGGGTTCATGACCCAATCCGCTTCCGTTCTAACGAGGCTGAGGTGCAGTATGCCCGCTACGCTCGTAAGAAGGTAGAGGGAGATCGCCGGGTGGACTTGGCTAGCCTGGCCTTGTTTGATGTGGAGAGAGCTTTTGATGACATGGGCTAGCTTCCTGTGATCACCTACGACGCATGTACTCGTCCAGATTTGGTGAGACAGTTTTATTGTAATCTCCAAGTGGTGGGGGATTACAATGATACTGAGAGGGGTAGAGAGCTCAGGATCACTAGCTATGTCAAGGGAGTCGAGGTTTTATTTGATTATCGACAGCTAGCAGACCTTTTGGGCATTTCCTACGACAGCCCCTTGGTGTATTGTGCTCCCAGAGAGCCCTAGTTCTTTTCCTTGGAGATGAGGGCTGAGATAGACCGTCAGCTCATCAGAGAGGATCGCTGGGAGATGAAAGCGATCTACCTACGTCCAGAGCCTCGGGTGTACTATAAGATCATTCAGCACAACCTGATACCTCAAAGTGGGCACTACGAGAGGATCTCCCAGATGACCACTAGATTGGGAGGTCATCTATAAGATGGGCATGCGGGATGCTCAGGTCAGCGACGATGAGAGGAACGCTCTGGTGCGTCCGTGTACTCGAGTGGAGATGGTTGACGCTGAGGCAGTATCAGTAGCCGCTAGAGCAGGGATTCATGGGGGTGATGCTGGGGATGATGATCGTTTATACATGGATGTGGATTCCATACCTCCTCCATCACCTACACATACTATGGGAGCTGGTCCTTCACACCCACCTTTTGATGATATGATGGGGATATTGCGTGAGATTAGAGAGCCTCAGCGCATGTCTGATCTGAGGGTGGGAGAGCTTCTAGATGCTCAGCGCGCGACTGATCGGTGGGTGGCTGATCTCACAGCTAGTCTTCAGACGACCGAGACTCAGATAGCTTGGTTGACTAGAGTCTATGCTGAGGATTACGACAGAGACCGCGAGGCACCGCCTCCCCCATCACCTCCAGCTTCCTGATGTATTTTCTTTTTATTTTTCTTTTTATACTTCAGAGTAACTGTCCGGATTGTGGATTGTACTCTGCTTTAGATATGTGTATATACGTTTGTTCTTCCTTCGAGTGTATATAAATTTGTTTCTCATTTAATAGATGCATTAGTCTCTTTTAATTTTTGTCTCAAACAACACAGATGCTTATGGTGTGTTATTATTACAGCTTTTAAATTTTTTATCCTATCTCAGTTCACAAACTTTTGTGGTAGTATACTAGTTTAAAAGACAGGGCTTGAGAGCTCTGATACCAAGTTGTCACACCCCAATTCCATACCATTCAGAACGGTGTGATGAACCACTAATAAACCAATGGTTCAACCAAGATCTCTAATAGGTTGTGTCCTTTTAAATTAAACCATACACATCCACAACCATAATCATAATAAATACACAATAGCGGAAGTCTTAATATTAAATGAAATGAGGAATCTAACTGTGATAATCATAAATAAAATATCAAATTATGTTGTATCAACCGAAACATAAGTAAATAAAATATAAAATTATATTTCCTTAATAGTTCAAATAAAAATCTAATTGAAAACGCATGAGTTGCATTCGCATGAGGAGTCATGCATCTCCACTATATCTTCGGCCTCCATTGCAGCTACGTGCCAGTACACAGAAGCATTCATATAATCTTCCACAGTGGTAGCTGCATCATCAACTAAAAATATTCGACGTCGAAAGGGTGAGCACACATCACGGCTCAGTGAGCAAACAAAACAATGCAACAAACATATGCATGCATTCAATTCATATCTTTGGTCTGTTTTTTAAGTTTGCCATGTGCTATAGAAAGGTTCGGTGGCCGCCTCACCTCTATACATGAGTGTGTGAAGCCGCCCAAAGGTTAACATTTATTGTCGTCCCACATGCACCCACTATGGAATAGAGATAGAGCTAAAGTGCTTAGGACCATACCGCATCACACTTCCCCTGATACTCTACCCATACCAACACGTAAGCCTCTGCTGGAGAGGGCTTGCAAACTGGGCTCGCAACTAACCAATCCTAATGTCAAACAGTGTACCCAAGGCCTCACCCCAGCATCCCTCAATACGTCCATAGAGATAGAGCTAAGGCCCCCCGACAGAGTCGAAGACTACACAGTCCGAGACCACCTCCCCTGATACCCTACGACGTAATAGTTCTGCTAAGGTAATGGCGATACGACGATGTCAGTGGACAAAACTTGAGTAGAGATAGAGCTAGAGTCTAGTGACCAAGCTGAACCACAATGTCACATCCTCCTCCTGATGCTCCACTCGCATCAAGCACACTAACCACACACATACATTCACATGCCTATTCCTAGCATCATCATCATCATCATCATGTTATAAATAAAATAAAATTAAATATGCATGAACATTAATAGCAGGAATATTGGATGACTTGTTGAATGCACATTACAAGCATACACGCATAGAATCAGTCATGGCATTGGACTCAAAAAAATAAAAATAGATTATTATTAGCCAATTAGTTTAGGTCTTGTGTCACACCTCAATTCTGCACTATTCAGAATGGTGTGATGAATCATCAACAAACCAACGGTTCAACCAGGATCTCGAGTAGGCTATATCCATTTTATCTAAACCTCATACATTCACATTCATAATCAGGGTAAATACACAATAGCGAAAGTCTTATAGTAAACGAACTGAGGAATCTAGATGTGATAATCATATTTAAGTAGCAAATTATTCGGTATCAACTAAGACTTAAATAAATATCAATTACATGTCTTTACTAAATCCATATAATTAAAATAAAATCTAATCGAATACGCATGAGTTGCACTCGCAAGAGGAGTCATGCGTATCCACTTCGTCTTCAACTTCCATCGCCACCATGTGCCCGTACACTGGAGCGTTGACATAATCTTCGACGACAGTACCTGCATCATCAACTAAAAATATTCGACATCGAGAGGGTGAACACACATCATGGCTCAGTGAGCAAACAAAACAATGCAACAATACATATGCATGCATTCAATTCATATCTTTGGTCTGGTTTAAAGTTTGCAATATGCAATAGAAAGGGTTGGAGGTCTAAGGTTAACATTTATTGACCCCTTCTCTATACACAGGGTGTGGAAGCTCGCCCAAAGGTTAACGTATATTGTTGTCCCCATCCACCCTACCATGAACATTGTATAACAAAGGTTAACGTTTATTGCTGTACAGTGCCATACCAACACGTAAGCCCCTGCTGGCGAGGGTTGCAAACTGGGCTCGCAACTAACCAATCCTAATGCCAAACAGTGTATCCAAGGCCTCACCCCAGCATCCCTCAGAACGCCCATAGAGATAGAGCTAAGGCCCCCTGGTAGAGTCAGAGACTACAAGGACCGAGACCACCTCCCCTGATACTCTACGACGTAATAGTTCTGCTAAAGTAATGGCGATACGACGATGCTAATGCACAAGACTTGAGTTAGAGATAGAGCTAGAGTGCTAAGGCCTGGCCTATGACACCTCCCCCTGATAGTCGCTCGCATCAAGCACACCAACCACACACATACATCCATATGCCTATTCCTAGCATCATCATCATCATCATGTATAAACAAGAATTTAATATGCATGAACAGTAATAATAGAAATATTGGATGACATGTTGAATGCACATAACAATCATACATGCATAAAAATCAATCATGGCATTGGACTCAAAAGTAAAACAGTTTATTATTAATCAATTAGTTTAGGTCTTGTTCCCTCACCTTTACTTGATCGTAAGTCCTCTTTCAAGCTTTAAGAATCAACTATATATCGATATTATATCACTAGAAAACCTAACCAAGTCGATAGAATTTAATTAGAATTAATTCAGACTTTAAAAAGCATGCTGCTAACTGGGGGTCGATGCTAGGGTTGGAGGTTTGATCGACCTTGGGTGGGACCACCCCTATTTTGGACTTCTCGAACACTGGGGGGTCGATGCTCAGGGTCTGGTAGTGTCGATTGGCCATCGACCCCCCCATGCGACCCCCTGTGGGTTTTGTCAATTTTTCTTTCTTCAGTCCATTCTTCGTGTTTGGGGTCCTATGGCTTGCTCCTACAGTCCATTCCACACATGTTCTATGGCCTAGAACCGTGGTTCATTCACCTATATGGCTTTCATGATTTCCCCCATGGTTTTCCATAAAAACCTAACCATGGGTGGATGATTTGGGTTCCTCCTAGATCATTCCCACTTCTCTATCTATTCTAAGGTCTGTAGAATTACATGGAGTTGGTATCCTTACCTGAGAATTAGGCTTGTTTCTCTGAAGCCTTCTCCTTGATCCTCTTCTCCACTTTCCTTCTCTTCTCTTCTCTTTCTCCTTCTCTTTCTCTCAATCCAATTAGGGTTCTAAAAGGAGTGAAAGAGGCTTAGGGACGTCCTATTTATAGAGTATAAACGCCTAAAATAAGTCCCATTGAGATTAGGAAGGAATCCCATTGAAATTAGGAACGTTTCCTAATTTTTGGTTCAAGCTATTTTTACCGACTATCGGGGGTCGATAGGGGGGTCGGAGATCCCGTTGACCCCTGGTCCTTAAAATGTCTGACCCCCCATATAAAACTGGGGGTCTGACTTTTATACTGGGGGGTCCAACCCTCCCTTGCTGGGTATGCGACCCTCCCCTTATTTTGAGTGTTTTTGGGTCAGTTTAATACCTGGGATCGTGATCTCCTTCACGCACTTGATCCATGTGGTTCGACCATGTTGGGTAGACCTGGTTCAAGGTGGTAAGACCGGGTTAGTTTGATACGGGTCTTACATCTTGTTCCCTCACCTTTGCATGAGTGTAGATCCTCTTTCAAGCTTTAAGAATCACTTTTATATCAATAGGAAAACCTAACAAGTCGATAGATTTCAATTAGAATTCATTCTGACAATTTTAGGCTTGCTGTTAAGCGAGGGTCGTAGGACGGGTCGCAGGTAGGGTAGCAGTTTTCTGTGACCCCAGGGTGTCGGGTCGATGCTAGGGTCGGATGTTCCATCGACCCTAGGTGCGACCACAGCTTCCCTGGACTTCCCGAAAGCTGGGGGTCGATCCTGTGGTCTGGTAGGGTCGATTCCCAATCGACCCTACGTGCGACCCCATGTGGTTTGAGTCGACCTTTTCATTCTACAGTTTAATCTTTCAAGTTTGGGTCCTATGGCTTACTTCCACAGTCCATTTTATGCTTGTTCTATGGCTTAAAACTCCAGGTTACTTCCTTACTTTGCCTACCATGATTCCCTCCATGGATTTCATTGAAATCTTCCCATGGATGGATGATTTGGATTTCTCCTAGATCATACCCTCTTCATGAACTATTCTAAGGTCTTAAATTATTAATGGAAACATACTCATACCTTAGGTTTGCTGAGATTCAGAGGTTTCTCTGAGTTATTCTCTTTAGTCTTCTTCTCCAACTTTCCTTCTCTTCTCCTTCTCTTCTCTTTCAATTAGGGTTTCAAAAGGAGTAAAAGAGGCTAAGGGACATCCCTATTTATAGAGGAGAACCTCCCAAAATAAGTCCCATTGAGATTAGGAAAAAATCCCCTTGAAATTTGGAAAGTTTTCTATTTACGATTTCTGTCGGTAATGAGGGGGTCGATGAGGAGGTCAGAGATCCCGTCAACCCTCGGGTCTAAATTGTCTGACCCTAGGTCTAAAATTCAGGGGTCTGGCTCCCTAATGAGGCGGGTCCGACCCTGCCTATTTGGGTATGCGACCCTACCCCCTATTTTACTATTTTTGGGTCAGTTTAATACCTGGTTTTGCTATTTCCTTCACGCACTTGGTCCATTTGGCTCGACCATGATAGGTAGACCTGGTACTAGGTGGTAAGACCGATTAGTTCGATACGGGTCTTACATCTACCTTCATCCCTTTCTACCAACTTGTTTCTTTTAAATCGTGGTACATCTTGGTACTGCCTAGATGGACTGAATAAGGAGCATTGTAAACTTCTATTAGAATTATTTCCTTAATAACTCCAGCCATCGCGGGAATGCAAAGTCTACCTCAAAATCTGAGGGCTCCATCATCAGGACGAACGAAATCAGGGTTTATTTTTCCTCTTTGTAGGTATTCCTTCAGAGTTCTAATCTTATGTCTGTGTGATGATTGATGCTTGTGTGGAAAGTTGTGAAATGGTCGAGGACCGCTGGATCAGCCCCACTGTACAAAACTTTCCATGGGTAGCCTCGTATCCTAATGGACTAACGGCGTTTAGGGGCACATGACGGACAGCCTGGGATTTTTGTGAGGATATCGAAGGGGTTCATAGGATGACATATAGGATTGGTTAGTAGAATTATCCATGTATGCGACCCTAACAAACAGGGGGTCAGGTGTTGATATGGACGAGAAATGTGGGGGAGGTGGTGGCAATGGTCATTGGAGGGTCATTACAAGACCTCTGCTCTATCACTGTCTATAAAGGAGACACGTGGCTTTACCAGGGCTGTCAGTGCAGGCTGGCAAGTGTCCATTCTCTCCTGTGCATGGAGGTTATGGTCAGTTTTAGTGAGTGTGACCAGGCCTTACGTTAGCACTAGCATACATCAAACTAGACCCTTGTTGTGTGTAACAAATTGATCATTCATTTTTCCTACTTGCTTGTCTGTTTCTCACTAAGCTTAAGTTGGAGAGCTTACCCCTATGTACGCCTTCTTTTTAGATGATGTTGCAGGTACTACTGTAACTGATTGTGTGAATGCTCCTGTTATCTCCAATCTCACTCAACTAGGTGCGCAGAAGTTGGAAGAAGAAGAGCATGATGAAGATTGCAAATGTGATGCCAGCGTATTGGAGTAAAGAAAGCGGCTCAGGCATTTATTCTTTATTTGAACTTTGATATACAATTACTTTGGTTATGGTTTTAGTATTTATATTTAAGTATGTACATCACCTTGATGGTTGATCTGGTTTAAGCATAAGAAATGAACAACTCGGTATTATTTTATTTATCTATCAATAGAAGTTTGGTTTACATAATTTATTTTTACTATTGTATTTACTCTGATTTTCTATTTCATCTCATTTGACTAGTGTGGGGTTGACAGAGGTTCACACAACTTATGTGATTCAGGGTTGGACCGAACAAAAAAAATGTATCGGTTCAATCATGCTCTGAATTATATATGTATCGGAAGTGGGGTATGACATGATAACACCAGCCGAGTGTCTCAAACACCATTTGATAGAGCTGCACAGACAACTTTCTGGTCTACATTCTTGACTTCCAAGGCCTCAAGATTAAACCAAGTGATGAAGGCACTGAGAGTCTCGTCCTTTTGTTGGTCCAGGGTGAGAAGATGAGCGATCATTTTCTTCTATCCACATCTACCCTGAAATGGGCACAAAATTTATCGCAGAGGTCGATGAAGTTGGTAATTGAGTAGGGGAGTAGGCTGTGGAACCAAGTTCGACCTACTCCTTTCAAAGTGGTTGGAATGCTAGGCACAAAATGGCTTCTTCATAGCAATGGAGTAGCATGGTGAGGGAAAAGTTATATATTTGTTGTTCAGGGTCAATTGTACCATAATAGGAACTCACGTCGGGCATAACGAACCCAGTCGGCAGACGAATTGACATAATTTTATGGGAGAGAGCCGATCTACATTGCAGGCTTGTCGGGTCATCCCCTTGTGGCCCTGCTCGATCTATTGAAGTCACTAGGTCAGTTGCTGTAATTGTAACTGCATATGAGAAATTGGGGACGGGGGAATTATGGGAGTTACACCCGAGAATGGTAACGGAGGTAGCTGATCGGTGGCCGCTCAGCACTATCTAACAGTTTCAACTCTCGCTTGCACATCATTATCTACCTCTACTTGTCGTCAAAGTCTTTCATGTAGAGGAATTCATGGATATTGTTGAGGTTCCGATCACTGATGACTAGTTGAGGCAGCAACACTAGAGGCACACCTTGGAGGTCGAATATTTTCAGTGGCAGGTTGAGTATGCCTACTAGAATGAGGCCAGGTGACTGTTGTACATACAGAGTGTTTGGAATTTGCATGGTCGCGAGGTTCCTGGCATCATCAGCTGCCCTCCTGCAGAGGAGGAACATCTACAAGTGGGGGTGGGGGTTGCCTTGGTTGTTGTAGTTGGGTGACCAGTGCTAATTACTCTGCCACAACCTCAAATTGTTCATCGGTTACATATTACTGAGGATTTGGGTTGGCTTGGGTGTAGAATTTGGCTAGCTATATTGCTTCAATGATCTCCATTCTAGAAGTTAAGGACTTTGTGATTATTGTATGCACTCTCTTCCATGTGCCATTTTTTTCTACAGTTTTTTTTATCACTAAAAGTGGATATTTATATTGGTGAATTGGCACTAGGATTGTAGATTCAAGAACCAGGCCCTACGATGGGCACTAAAATGTAGATGTTGTACGACGCCCGCCCTCTTCCTAGGTGCTCAGTTAATGTAAGAAGAAGAAAAGAGCCCGTGTAGATGGGTTGGACAACCCTGAAACCACTCTATTGCTCAAGTCAGTAAGGGTTCAAATAGTTATGAACTCGGGATGAAAATGCCGAGTTCAAAGATTTTAGTGGGTTAAGTTCTTAAAAGAATTCAAGAAAGAGAGCAAGAGTTCTTATGCACATGAAGTGTCCAACCCTTGTATGATCGATCTGGTGGATATTTATAGCTGTAGGAGTGGTTATGAGATGGACAATCATGGGCGCAGAGCGACTAAGCTGGAGCTTTCCAGATATTTATGTGTCACTAATGTGGCTCTTGCATCTTTGTTGGTTTTGACAGGCCTTGCTTCAAGAGGACACGATCCTACGATTTGAATAGGTGTCCTCTTAATGTTGAATTGGGCATGCAATTCAACTACATAAGAACGTGCTCAGTTGTTTAAGTGTAGGCTTAGGCACATGGTTAGCAAATGGCTTCATGCCTTATGCCATAATTATGTCTACTTGGTGGAGGATCACGTGCGAGTGGCCCTTGAATGTGCTTTCTTTATGAGACACATTATTTTTTGTGTTAGCTTTGCCTGCTTCTGCCAGCTGTCATTTAGAATGACCTCCAGTCAGACTCTGAGTATTCCTTTAAACTGAGTGTTGAGTTAATAGTTGGATGTGCGCTTTATTCTTTTGCTAACTTGGATCCTTGCCACATGTCAGCTTGTGGTTAACTATATACTCATCAGCTCTAATACAACATGATTGTATAAATTACCTAAATTTTTTACTATATTTAATAATGATACTTACTAGATGCAAAATTGTTTTACTTTTTAAATGCAAGAGATTTGGATGTAAAATAAAATGTAAGTTAATAACTAAATATGGAATGATTTTGAGTTAGTTACAAAGTCACGTGATAATATATTTTGTAATGATTACAAAAATTGCTTTTTTAAGTTTAAAACTTTCACTTCACTTCCTTTTAGTTCCTTCTGCAATCAATCAAAGCCTATAGTAGATACAAACATGACCATGGTTCAAGGAAGAGGAATCAATCGGGAATTGGTTTGGACCATAAAAAACCTGATTATTTGAATCAAAAATTAGATCCAACCATTCTAATTCTGATTCCAATTTTGATTTCCAAAGCATGGTTGTAACAACAATGGTTGAAGAGATTCTTTCTTTACCAAGGTACAAAATCTCCTTCCTTAAATGATCTGTCCTCCAAAATCCATAATTAAAAAACATTCTTAAGGGTTGATGTCAACTAAAATTCTTTCTATGACGCTTCCATTATCTTACCAAAAAAGAATAACAGTGGCATTTTGGGTATCAAATTTGAGCCCAAATCGAAAATCAAAACCTGATGAGTGCGAGGCTGTCACAGGCAGCCACGTGGCATAAATCTGGGTAAAGGATTAAAGCACATGACACATACCCGACTACCAACCTCAACGCTAGACTTCCATAGCAGCTCCGATTCAGACTTGAGATAACCCAATGCAACAATTGGCGAGAGAAGAAAGGAACAGTGCAACAGTAATGTGTCTTATCAAGGAGACCTCCAGCTCATGAGTCACCTGTGCATGACACTCCACTCAATCCGACATAATCATGTATTAGGATATGGCATCATGTGCTAACCCATGTACCAAAACCCACTATCAACGTCAAAGCACGTTCTAAGCATTTGATTTGCATGCCTAAGTATGCACAAAGGTGACACATGGCAAGTCGGCGAAATCATGTTCCACTAAGCCACCATGTGCTAGAAGCAAAATAATGCAAATGCCACGAGAATGCCACGCAACCCTTGGGGAATTCCACCTCAAATAATCCAGCATGCATACTTCCACCTCAAAACTACTCTAGCAACTATAAATACTTGACAGATCGAAGATAAATTGTTAAACACTTCTTATTCGTAAGAATTGTCTCTCTTTCTTACAAGAATAGACCCCACCAAAATCTAGAACTTGGTTTATTTCTTCTCAAGTTCTTGCTTGCTTGATTAAATATTGACAAAGCGTCGGAGTGGTTTCAAGGTTACCCAACCCACCCACACAATATCTTTTCTTTCTTCTTGTGTAGCACCTAAGCGATCTGGAAGAGGCAGGCATCGTGCGACAGCAACAACTTGATACGACAAGGATCAAATCAAAACTTACTAGGCCATAATTGGACTATGTTTTTAGAGCCTAGTGATAAATCGAAACCAAATTGACCTAATAAGTCCAAATCAAAATTGAAATCAAACCATCTAGATGATGAACCAATAAGAATCCATTAAGACAACCTTTTTCCAAATATACATATAGGAAACTGCAACGAACCAATATGATAATGGGCCGAGCCTATTATGCCAACTTATCGATAAATATATATAGCAAACTGAAACCAAAAGCGAAAATGAGTCCAAACCGATAGTGGACTGATAAGAACCCATCAAGCCAACCGATAAAAGTTTGAAACCAAATCAGACTGCAATCGAAAGTTTCTTATTTGAATGTAATTGGGCTTCAAAGTAAAGACCGAAGCCAAATCGGCCTGGGCCGAACTGATTAATTGATACCCAAGCTACTAGGGGTGTTAATCAGTCGGTCCCGATCTATTTCGATTTGAGCCTATTCCATCCCTACCATTATCAGGAACGTGATCGCATTGTTTAACTATTCAATCCTTATAGGTCGGACATTGACTATTTACATCCGATCGGTTGATTACCGGTCTATTATTGGACTCATACCAGACAAGCTACAAGTATTGTCATCGAACTTATATCAATTGGTCTATAATCGGATCCATACCAATTGGTACATTTTTTTTAATGATTAATCATTAATTTTTAATCGATAAGTAACCAACACAACCAATAACTCTTATTTATAGACCTTCATTCCTTATAATCTTTAGTTGGTAGTTGATATGCGATAAAAGCCATGGAGACAACAAATAAAAAAACGATATAAATGGAATGCTAAAAACTTAGTCCCCACATCTGTTTGAGAAAAAATTGTTAGAGAGACAAGTTATAAAAGTAGAATAGACACTTAATAGAGGCACAAGACCACTTAATCGGTCTTTAATTGGTCAATCTAGATTAATTTTAATATTTAGTTGGTTTTTGTCGGGCCATTTCGATTTTCTGGTAAACACTGGCAACACCTAGTTAATACTTCATTTAAGATTATGCCCGATCGATTATTAAACATTTTTGGTATCATTTTTCTTTTTTTTCCTTTTACCTATTTATCAAAAAGCATTTTTGGAAATCATTTTTCATCAAAAATAAAATGTTGTTTGTTGCAAAATTTTCAAGCCATAATATCTTGTGATTATCTTATCCGATCGATATGAAATTTTGACACCCTTATTTCTTTTCATGGCATTAACATCCAACGGATCTGATCGGAAGTTGGACGGCCAGAAAAGTACAACTAAGCTGGCCGAAATCAAGAACAAGGGTGAATTTCTTCAAGTTGTAGAATTTTCTAAGCGTTGATATTTTGTTATCCCCTTATCAGATCAACATGAATTTCGGACATCCTTACCTTTTTTTTCCTTGTCTTGACATCCAATGGATCTGATCGAAGGTTGAACACCAGAAAAGTACAACAGAGGTGGCCAAAATCAAGAACAAGAATTGAATTTCTTCAAGTCGTAGAACTTTTCAAATCTTGATATATAGTGATCTCCTTCTCCGAGCAATTTGAAGTGTGGAAACCCTTACTATTTTTTGTTATACTTGAAATCCAATGGAACGGATCGAAGGTTGGATGGCTAGAAAAAGTATTTTATGAGGGCGAATCCTTGAAACAAAGAAGGAGAGAGAAAGATTAGTGGAAGAAAAAAAAACCCTATTGTGTATGGAGTGCCTATGATTGGTCAGAACACTTTGTTCTCTCTCCTCTCCTTGTGTGGGTTGAGCTCATTCCTCCCCTTAGGTGCGGTGCCGGGGGGATGGCCTCTTCTCCATCCAACTCCCTTGCTTAGTTCTTTGGACTCATCTTCATCCTCTTCCCCTCTTTGCTATGCTTGCTCAAAATCTTTCCATGGAGAACCCTTCTAACTCCATGGTTCCTCCTCCTATCTCAGACCATGATGCTTTTCCTCTCCTAAACCCTTAATCCCAGAGCCCTCCCCCATCCACCCCCTCCATCCCTTTGAGCTCGAACTCTAGGGGCCAGAATGCATGGACTCATCAACCTTTCAATTACCCCTGCCATAAACCGAAACTGAAGCCTAACCTCAAATTCATCCAGTTGACAACTCGGGAAGTGCAAAGAGTGGGAGTGTGTCCTTTGGATGTAGTAGCTAAGGAGGTGTAAGCACCCCATTTTTGCCACCCTCTGTATAAGTGAACAAATATGACAGTTTTCGGCCTTTAACCCAAAGATTTATAATTCTCCACTGAACCCCACAGCAGGGTCATGGGCTATTATCTACTTGGATGAATAGGTTGTGAAATTATCTTCAAAATGAGACCGGAATCATCAAATTCTGACTTCAAACAAGGAAGATATCGCAGTTTGAAAGTACAGGGGCATTTACGTAATTATCGTATCATGCATGGATTGTCATTCAAACTTCAAGACATCATATCTGGGTCATCTGATATCGAAATCAGATCATTCAAAGGTCAATATTCCTTATTTTCAGTCATCTTCAAAGTGGACGTGAAAAATCTCGGGTAGAAGTCACCAGTGGGCCCCATGCAAACTTTCATGCAAATTATCGTTAGAACTTCAAAGCTTCATATCTTTTCCGTTCTACGTCGGATTCAGATGATTCTAAGGCCATTATTCTTCATTCATGATGTTCTATAAAATGGACGTGAAAAATCCCAGGTAGAAGTCACCAGTAGGTCCCATGCAAACTTTCATGTAAATTATCGTTAGAACTTCAAAGCTTCATATCTTTTCCGTTCTACGTCGGATTCAGATGATTCCAAGGCCATTATTCTTCATTTATGATGTTCTACAAAGTGGATGTGAAAAATCCCAAGTAGAAGTCTCTGAAGGGTCCCATGCAAAATTACAATGGAAATGACCATTTAACCTTTGGAAATTCATATTTTGGTCACCCCATATCCAAATCAGATGATTTCTGTTTCATTATGTTCCATTTTTAGTACTTTACAAAGTGGACGTAAAGGATTTTCGATTGAAGTCTCTGAAGGATCCCATGGTCAACCAAATTATCGATAATTGGCCTGTTTAAACTTCAAAAATTCATAGGTTGGCCATTTTATTTCCAAATGAGTTAAATTCAAGCTCCAATATTCTTCATTTTTAATGTTCTACAAAGTGAACGCAAAAATTTGAGAATAGAGGCTATCGAAAAATTCCATGCGGAATGGCAACGGAAATAGCCCATGAAATGATAGAGAGAGAAAACCCAATTAATTCCAATCAATCCAGTCAACTCAGCTCAACACAAGCCAGTCTTGGCCCAACCCATTTAATTTCAGTCAATCCAGTCAACTCAACTCAATCCAAGCCAGTATTGGCCCAATCCAGTCAATCCTTGTCAATCCGGACCAATACATGTCGGTGCACATGCATATATTTCTTTATATATTATTATATAATATATAATATATTATAATATATCATATAATATATACATATGTCTTATATGTATATTATATTATATATATTAATATATTAATATATTATATATTTATATATATTTTTTATATATAAAAAGCAAATTAGGATTCAAATAAAAAAGGAGTTGGTGAGATTGCCGAAGATGGAAAGGAGAGGAAAGAAGGAGGGCAGCGGGATTTCTTTCCTAAAAGGCTACTAGGTGGCTGAAAAACGAAGCTTGGGGTCAGTTATAAGGAAAGAAAAGGAGAAGATCTAGAAGAGGAGAAGATGAGAAGATCGAGGAGATCTATAAGAGGAGAAAAGGGAGGAACCGAAAGAAGAGAGAGAGAAAGGGCGATGGAGATAAAAATAGAAAAGGAGAAGATTTAGAGAAGGAGAAGAGGAGAAGATCGAGGAGATCTAGAAGAGGAGAAAAGAGAAGGACCGAAAAAAGGGGGGCCAAACTGAGGAAAGAAAAAAATATATAAAAGGAGAAGAGGGAAAGAGAGAAAAATAAAATAAAAAAAAAGGGAGAAGAAATCGAGATTGAGGGAGGGATCGAGAGAGAAAAAAAAAAAAAAAGAGATGGAGGAGAATCCGAAGGAAGGAGAGAGAGAGAGAGAGAGAGAGAGAGAGAGAGAGAGAGAGAAGACAAAAAAATGAAAAAAAAAAACAGAAAAGTGGGGGAAAACCGAATGAAAGAAGAGGGGAGGAATCGAGAAGAGGGGGTGAGGATCCGGAAAAAAAATCGGAGAAGAGGTGTCGAAAAGAAAGAAGAGATAGGAAAAGGGAGAGAGAGAGGGCGGTGAAGAAAGGGAAATAAAAAAAACCGAAAGAAGAGAGATTAGAGAAGAAGAAGAGGGATCGGGCAGATAGAGAGAATGGAAGTGGCAGATCGAGTGAGAAGAAGAAGAAAAGTAGAGGGAAGAGGCATGAAGAAGAAGAAGAAAAAAGGTAAGCACATTCTTACTTGAATCACCATCTCAGCCAATCTGTGCCACCACCATCGTCCCAAACTCCGCGATACAACTCAACTGCAAGACCCGTCCAACTGATGCAAACAAACTTGTTACAAGAACCTCTACCGAATCCCACATGCATGACTCTTGCATACCCATGGCATACTTGAATCGATCACCATTCAATCCCACCACATGTCCATCTCCCCTCTACCAGATTGTCATGCATATCAACACCAAAACCCAAAGCTCACTACTGTTGTCCTACCTCCACTAATACCCACCTGATCCAATCCCCGACATGCACAAACCCAACATCCCTCCTGCAATCAACTGATTCTGTCCTCATTATGTCAAAGTCATTGGATGTAGATTTTTTATCTCATTTATGTTGATATCATATATTATGATCCATGGGATATAATTTTTATGTTGATTGTGATGATATCATATTTTATGAAAATCTGACCATTGATGTGAAAATTTGATTATTGGTCATTGATCTGACCATTGATGCTGTTAAAATCAGACCATGGTATGGAATTTTGATTGATCTGATTATATGGAAATTGGATTAAAATTGATCCAATCATATTGATATTACTATGAAATTGATCCGATCATATGGAATTTTAATTGATCCGATCATAAGGAAAAAATTTATCCGATTATGGCATTATGATGAAAATTGATCCGATCATATGAAATTTTGATGGAATTAAAATTGATCCGATCATATGCTTGGAATGATATGATTAAAATTGAACCATTGATCTTGGAATTTGATAAAATTGGATCATTGATCTTGGAGTTTTGATTTGATCTGTTGATCACATTTTACGTTGATTTGAGTAATCTGAATGGTTAGATTATTAATTTGAGTAATCTAAACTGTTGGATTGTCTTCAAAGTGATGTAAATGGATATGAATGGTTAGATTATCATGATAAGTGATCTGGACCGTTAGATTATCTTTGGGAGTGATTGAAATAAATTTGAACGATTAGATTACCATCAATAGTGATTTATACTGTTGAATTTTTCATCATGAATATTTGGATGCTCATTGCCATATTTGGATGCTCATTGCCATATTTGGATGTTCATTGCTATATTAGATGTTCCTTGCCATATTAAATGCTCATTGCCATATTTGGATGTTCATTACCATATTTGGATGTTCATTGCCATGTCTGGATGCTCATTGCCATTGTCATATTAGGAATTGTCATGCTTAGATAGCATATTAGATCATGCCATATAGGCCCTTGCCTTATTTGCAATAATGACATATTTGAGAAATTTTAAACAATCTTACTACATGTGAATTTCTTGCCATAAATGTTTATATGTCATATTTAAATAGAATATTCTATTTTGAGCAATAATTTAAGTTATGCAACACCCTAGTTGAACTGCCATATCTGTACACCTAGCAAACATATTAGGTGTGGGGGCGTGCATTTAGGCACCCACATTCTTGGGAAGGGCATAATGGAAATAATAAAAACCTTAATAAAGAAAGAAAAATATTTTGCCAAACCTTCCAAAATTAGAATTCAGTATGAAAAGGGTAATTTAGGATGATTTTGCCCCTCGGTAAACCCTAAACCTAGAATAGGTTCTAAACCCTAAACCTAGAATAGGTTCTAAACCCCAAACCTAGAATAGGTTCTCAATCCCAAACCTAGAATAGGTTCTTAATCCCAAACCTAAAACAGGTTCTCACTTTCTAACCTAGAACATGTTATTTTTCCGAACTACGTGGATTCTGATTCCTAGGGCAAACCCTAAGATACGTAGGCTATTTGGGAGAAACCCAAATTTGGATCCAAACCTTAGTCCACTTGGACTATCCATAGATCCACTAGGATATTTATCCACATTTTGACCCATAGGGTTATCCACATTCCAACCCAGAAAGGGTTATCCATATTCCAACCCAAATAGGGTTATTCTTAAATCCACTAGGACTATCTATCAGTCCACATGGACTATCCAGATCCTAACCCATAGGATTTCTCAACCTTTCAAGCATAAATTTCAACTTGAACAAAGAACTTAATCATGCACAAGCATAAATCACAGCCATAAACTTTAATCACACCTGAACTACGAAGGTGAACCTGATTTTCAGAATAATTCCGTGATACGTAGGCAATCTGATGGATACAGATTCGGTTCAATGATATCAAACCACTTGGTTTGGTTCGATTTAACAAATAGAGTCTAGCATAGGAAAGGAATAGGAGACCGATTTTGATCGGACGGTTTGGGTGCCTAACCCCTTCCCATAATCGTAACCTGACGCTTACCCAATCTCTGATGGACCAGAAATCCAATCTAAGGGTCATGAGTCAATCGAAGTCTTACCTTGGGGTGAGATTTCACATTTTCTAAGGTCCTAGACCTTAATCTAGGTGGCGACTTATAAGATTTCCATCTTTGTCCTCACAGGAGGTTGAGGAGTTGAAGAACACCATGGTTGGATTCTTCATGGGAAGAGACCTCATTTTAACCTAGTAAAAACCTCCCTTACAAAACAATGGAATCTGAAAGGAACGGTGGAGTGCTTCCTTCTACTCCATGGAGGGATTGCTTTCTGCTTTACTAATGAGGATGACTGGCTTAAGATCTTAGAATCGGGCATGTTTTTCGTGGGTGGTAGGCCCATTTTTATTTGGCAGTGGGATCAGAGTTTGCATTATGGGGTGATGGGGCTGAAAAATATACCATTATGGGTTCATCTAACTGGCCTCCCCTTTCTACGGGGTAGTGACTCTTTGAGTGCTATTTGTTCGTGTATTGGGAAACCATAATACTCTGATCAGACTACCTTCAATAAGTCTAGGAGAACTTATGTGTGGGTCTGCGTGGATGTGTCAAGTGATGAGGAACTTCAAGAAGTCGTGGTTTTGGAAGACGATAAGGGAAACATTTATAATCAGGTGGTTGTTTATGAGTGGAAACCTCTACTCTGTGTCACCTGTCGAGTTTTCAGCCATTCAGAGGAGGACTGCTTTTTAAAAATGACGAAGGCTCATAAGAATGATCTGAGAAAAGCTGCAACGGATGAAGGTAAGGGGACGGATTGTAAGCAGTCTCTGTAAGACCTGTATCAGACTAACCGGTCTTACCACCTTGTACTAGGTTTACCTATCATGGTCGAGCCAAGTGGACCAAGTGTGTGAAGAAAATCACAAGACCAGGTATGAGTCTGACCCAAAAACAGTAAATGTGAGGGTAGGGTCGAATGCCTAAACAGGTAGAGTCGACCCCACCTCAACAGAAGTCCAACCTATGATTTTCTAGTCGTAGAGTCCAAACTACCATTGATCGAGTTCGCCTACAACAACAGCTATCAGGCTACTATACAGATGTCACCTTATGAAGCACTGTATGGGAGGAAGTGTCGAACTCCTTTCTTTTGGAATGAAGTTGGTGAACGTAGCATCGTTGGACCAGAATTTGTTGAAGAGATTTGTCGAGTAGTTGACCTTATCAAGGAAAGAGTTAGAACAGCTCAGAATCGTCAGAAACAGTATGCAGATACTCGATGCAGAGACCTTGAATTTGTCATAGGTGATAAGGTATTCTTGAAAGTATCACCTATGCGGGGTTTAAAACGATTCGGATAGAAAGGGAAGCTAAGTCCGAGATATGTTGGGCCATATGAGATTCTAGCCAAACGTGGAAAAGTGGCTTATCAGTTAGCACTACCACCATCTATGTCAAGTGTGCATGATGTATTTCATATCTCCTTTTTAGATAAATACGTTAGAGATCCAACGCACGTTTTGACAGTAGATCCACTAGATCTAACTGATGATTTGACATTCAAAGTAGCACCAACTGAAATCACTAGTCGAAAGGTTCAACGTTTACGTAACCGTGACATATACTATGTTAAAGTCACCTGGAGGAGTCGAGATATAGAAGAGATCACATGAGAAGAAGAGCATGCTATACGGAAGCAATATCCTCATCTTTTCGACTCGGAAGGTATGTACAAATTTTGAGGATGAAATTTTTAATAAGAAGGGAGGAGTTGTAAGACCCGTATTAGACTAACCGGTCTTACCACCTTGTACCAGGTCTACCTATCATGGTCGAGCCAAGTGGACCAAGTGCGTGAAGAAAATCACAAGACCAGGTATGAGTCTGACCCAAAAATAGTAAATGTAAGGGTAGGATCGCATGCCTAAACAGGTAGAGTCGACCCCACCTCAACAGAAGTTCAACCTATGATTTTCTAGTCATAGGGTCACATGACTAGAAAAACGTAGGGTTGACGGATCCTGTGACCCTACGTGCGACCCTACGATGACATACAGAAACCGTAAATTAGGAAACTTTTCTAATTCCAAGGGGTTCTTTCCTAAACTCAATGGGACTTATTTTGGAGGGTTTTCCTCTATAAATAGGACGTCCCTTAGCCTCTTTCACTCCTTTTAGAACCCTAATTTACAGTGATAAAAGAGAAAGAGAAGGAAAAGAAGAAGAGAAGGAAAATTAAAGAAAAGACTAAGGAAGAGGAGGAAGTTCAGAGAAACCTCTGAATCTCAGCCAACTTCAGGTATGAATCTAAGTCCCTTCATAAAGTAAGAGCCTAGAATAGATTAGGAAGAAGTTAGGATTAGGAGAAACCCAAATCATCCATCCATGGACAAGTTCCAAAGGAATCCATGGAAGTAATCATCATAGGCAATGGAAAGTGTGTAAAAATCATAGTTATGAGCCATAGAACAATCTTAGAATGGACCTACAAGACCACAGGATCGACCACATGCCCTTGGGAAGTCCCAGGGAGGGTGTGGTCGCACGTAGGGTCGATTGGTAACCGACCCCACGTCCGACCCTACACCCTAGGGTCGATTGGTAACCGACCCTAGGTGTTGCCCTACCTGCGACCGTACGTTTTTAGCTAGTCTAAATTTGTTGGAATTAATTCTAATTAAAAATCTATCGACTTGTTAGGCATTTTCACTTCGAGTTCGATAGAAGCAAACCTTTATTGTTTTTTCATAACATGAGATTATGTATCGAGAGATTAAAGGTGATTCATAAAGCTTGAACGAGGATCTACACTCAATCAAAGGTGAGGGAACAAGACCTAAACTAATTGGCTAATAATAAACTGTTTTCGTTTATTGAGTCCAATACCATGTATGATTCTATGATTGTATGATTGTAATGTGCATATCACATGTCATCTACGATTCCTGTTATTATTGTTCATGCATATTTAATTCAGTTTATTTACAACATGATGATGATGATGATGCTAGGAATAGGCATGTGAATGTTTGTGTGTGGTTAGTGTACTTGATACGAGTGGGGCATCAGGGGAAGTGTGATGCGGTGCGGTCCTAAGCACTTTAGCCCTATCTACTCAAGTCTTGTCCACTGACATCGTTGTATCGCCATTACCTTAGCAGAACTATTACGTCGTAGGGCATCAGGGGAGGTGGTCTCGGACCGTGTAGTCTTTGACTCTGTCGGGGAGCCTTAGCTCTATCTCTATGGACGTATTGAGGGATGCTGGGGTGAGGCCTTCGATACACTGTTTGACATTAGGATTGGTTAGTTGCGAGCCCAGTTTACAAGCCCTCGCCAACAGGGGCTTACGTGTTGGTATGGGTAGAGCATCAGGGGAACTGTGATGCGGTGCGGTCCTAAGCACTTTAGCTCTATCTCTATTCCATGGTGGGGTGGATGTGGACGACAATGGTGTTTGATCCATTGGGTGGGCTTACACACCATGTGTATAGAGGCGAGGCAGCCACCGAACCTTTCTATAGCACATTGCAAACTTATGAACCAAACCAAAGATATGAATTGAATGCATGCATATGTTTGTTGCATTGTTTTGTTTGCTCACTGAGCCGTGATGTGTGCTCACCCTTTCGACGTCGAATGTTTTTAGTTGAAGATGCAGGTACCACAGTTGAAGACTATATGAATGCTCCTATGTATGGACATGTGGCGGCGATGGACGTTGAAGTTATGGTGGAGTTGCATGATTCGTCATGCGAGTGTAACTTTTGTGTTTTCGATTAGAATTTTATTCAATTTATACAGACAATGTAATTGATTAAATATTTTATTTTATGTCTTAGTCAATGGAGAATAATTCGATAATTTATTATTTTATAATTGTTAGACTCTCAGTTCATTGGTATAAAGATTTTTGCTATTGTGTATTTACTCTGATTATTGTTGTGGATGTGTATGGTTTAAGCAAACGAACACAGCCTATTCGAGATAATGGTTGGACCGTTGGTTAATTAGCAGTTCATCACACCATTCTGAATAGTACAGAATTGGGGTGTGATAGTCTCATTGTTCACTGCCAGGTTTGCATGCAGAAGGGGATTTGGTGGTGTACGGAAATGTTAAAGGAAAAGAAAGAGAAATTGCTAAGGTTGTCGATGTTCCTTCCAGAAACCTTAATCGGGTGGGAACGAAGCTGGGCGGGCGAGTAAGGTTGTGGGTAGTCATGCAAGAAGGGGAAATCTCATTGGGCCTCTACCGGGGAGGGCAAACCAACAAGCTGCTTCTCTTTCTGTTGACAATGGTCTGCCCCCCAACCAATCTTTTGATGAATTTGAGATGACACTGAGAGGGGGAGGGGGTGAATCAATGTCTGAAATTTTTCTCTGATTTTCCTTTACTTTCTACTGCTGCCCAGAGCTGATGGAGAATAAAAAATTCAACACATACACAAGCATATGCAAATCTACCTCGCTACCACTTATGTGGGGGACCGGCTGACCATACCGGTCGCCAGTCTTTCCCACAGAGCTGCGACCGGTACATGCCACCGGTCAGCTCTGTGAGGGTAGTTTGTGATCTCTGTTGGTTTCCGACCAACATGAAACCCTAAACAATATATTCTAATGAAACCCTAATATTATGTAGGACTTTGTGACTTATCGTTTGGACCTTGCGACGTGGAGCAAGTTATTGAACGAGCGTCAGGTAAGGGAATCTGACCTAAACCTAATAATTAATGGACAATAAATCGTTGTTAATCATTGAATATCTATGATGTGATGTTTGTGCATATTCACATGCCATCCTTTACTTTCAGTTATTATTTATTGTTCATGCATTCATAGGATGTGATTGTTAGGCATGTGATTGTTTTTGTTGGTGTGTGGAGTGGGGCATGGGCCTGGGATCGCTCTTCACACTGGCACCTTTTTGTAGTATTCTGTCTTAACATGCTTGGTACGGGTGGGGTATCAGGGGAAGATCGTGGTACGGTGGTCTCCGATATTGATGTTGTCCCGGCCATTGTTATGTGGTACTGTGGATTCCGAGTCAACGCTGGCTTGTCCACGATGCTTTAGCTCTATCTCTATGTCGTAGGGAGTTATGTTGGGATAGGGTCTACCTGCGTATTGTTTCTATCCTAGTGGGTTAGTTGCGGATAGGGTATCATTAGGTGCCTGGTATGGGTAGAGTATCCGGGGAGGTGCGGGTATACCTTAGCTCTATCTCTATTCCATGATGGGTGCATGTGGGTTGGTGGTAGTGTGATTACTGTGCGACGCCACACACTCGTGTATAGAGGTGCGGGGGCCACCAAACCTTTCTATAGCACATTGCAAACTTAAAACCAGACCACACCATAAAATGATTGTTACTCATGCATAATCTTGTGAAACTGTCTGATTGTCTTACTGAGCTGTGTTGTGTGCTCACCCTTTGTATATACATTGTTTTTAGATGTTGATGCAGGATACACTGTGGACGACTATGTGAACACTCCGGCGTACGGTGGTGTAGCTGCTTTGGATGTACAAGCAGGGGAGGACGAGCATGATGCTTCATGCGAGTGCCCTTTCTGCGTGTACCTTTGATTTGTTTTATTTATTTATTTCAGTTATTTTTTATTGGATTAAAGGGATGTAAAAGATTATTATTCTATGTGTTTGAATTTGAATAATGGGATATTTATTTAAATTATCATTAGATACTCAGTTCATTCTATTTAAAGTCTTCCGCTGTACATTTATATTCTGATTGTGGTTATGTGTAATTGGTTTGTATGGGTGAACACGGCCTATTCGAGATCCTGGTGTGAACCGTTGGTTCAATGACGGTTCACTCACACCGTTCTGGTTGGATCAGAATTGGGGTGTGACAACTTAGTGGCCAGGTCTACCAGATTTGCACACCCACCCGTCATTCCACGCACTTCGAAATATACCAGAAACTAAAACAATGAACACAAGGATATAACGTGGTTTACCACCACAGTTTGTGATGGCTAGTCCACGGAGTGATGCCCAACGAGCTCCGTTTTTACTTAATACTCAGCTTTTAGTCTCTAACAAGATAAAATACTAACCCTAGGTTTTCCCAGCATAAAACTGAGAGGGCATAACAATACCAAGATTTAGGCTATAACAGCCAGTGTCCAACACCCACTGAATACACAAAAAATATAAAAATATTTTTGGAGCTTATATCAATGCCCTACAATGAAACCCACAGCTAACTAGGTATTTAATGATTTTCACCTACACTAGCATACAATAAATTTAAAGCAATAATCATATGGAAAATTTGGAAAATCTCACAACTGATTTCGTATGGCCGGATCTCTTTGAAGCTTTATACTGCTCTCATGAACTCTTCAACAGCCTTCAATGATGGTAGAAATTGATTCACAGAGCACATCTCGCTCATAGGCTTCCAATCTCTTCCACACAATCCACAATCACCATGAATGCAAAAATAAAGGCTCTATTGACCTCTCACAGGGATTTAGCACTTCATTGATGTGTAAAGAATAGATGATTGGTGATTGATCTTCTCACAAGGCACAAAAACCTAGAAAAACCCTCTGTCTGGCTTCAAAAAACTGTTTTTGATTTTTCTCAGTGTTATTTCGACTCCCAACACCGCCCAAGAGATAAATCATCAAAAAATATGAAAACTACAACTTGAACCGTCTGATTTGGAGCTCAGATGGCCAAGTTATGGCGGTTTGAAGTTCAGCCAACCAAATATTAGGAAATGGAATCTTTTTAGGGCCTACCACGCACTCGCGATACATTGAAGCTCCGCCACCGATGCATTGTCAAGTTGTGGTTGGTCGATCAAAGCATCTTTAATATCCGCCGTTGGATTGAACTAAAAAGGTGGGATTTTATTTTGACCGTTCGATTCTCTAAATATGGGCAAATAAGATCAGAGCTAATCAGAGCCATTAGATCGGAATCCATCATGCCGCTATACTGTAAGCGCGCTACACCAAAGTATTATCGCTGCTGACCAGTCAGACTACGTTGTCGATTTGTGATTGGTTCCGCAAAGAGTCTTCAATCGTAGCCACTGGATCAACTATAAAAGGCAGGATCATTTAGAGGCCGTCGGATCTGTTTTAATCACGCCTCCGAAAATTGCAAATCCCTTAGACCATTCAATCGGGATCTGCTCAGCTTCGCACCGTATGTGCACCACACCAAAATACTCAGCTTGGTTCATGCTTTATGATCCATGATATAAACCTGCCACCAATCAATCACTTCGCCAGCGGGAGAATCAATCTCCGTTTGACGTAACCCACTGGACCCCGTATTTTTGTGATCTGTCAGATCCGCATCTCACTGACATGGTTCATTCTTGGCCATAGATCTCTAATTTTTCTTTTTTAATATACCAAATATGCCCCTGAATATCATGAAGAATACCCTCTATAACTAGAAATTTCATCAAATAAACGCTGTACAACAACATCTTCCTGAGAGGTGCTTCTCTCTAAAATGTTTCGACTCTCTCTCTAGGCAATACATCTAGCATATGGGTGTGCTAGCTAGGGGGCAGCCAAGGCCATGCGCATGACCATGCGGCAGTGGGCCTGCCTGCTGCTACAAGGCATGCCATGGCACTACCCACGATGCCCATGGTGCACCTGTCGTGCTAGCCATGTGGCTGGCTGCCACTATGGTGCCGCAGCCCTCAGCCAGGCTGGCTGCAGTGGTGGCATGCCACCTTGGTGCAGTGGGTCCCACCCATACTTTCTCTCTCTCCTCTTTCTCTCTCCAATTTCTCTCTCTTCATCTTCTTTCTTCATTTAAGCCTCCAAAAGATGACGTTCATTCTTCAAACAATGCCCACAACACTAGTGTCACTGCCACATCGCCAGTGAGATTGCCACATCACTAGTGGGGCCCACAGATAATCTCTCTCATCAAACTTAGTGTGGGCCCACAGACAATCTCTCTCATCAAACTCAATGTAAAATTCCATTCAACTCATTGCAAATCATCTGAAACACTATAGAACCACACATACGACGTTGCTCCATCTTTGCCACTGCACTGACACTCTCTCTCCTACACTGATATTCTCTCTCCTACATTGATGCTCTCTCTCCTCATTTCTCTGACTGAATGCTCATCAACACTGCCACATCAGCCAAGTTGCCAACAATGACAATACAAAGTCCAACATCTTTGCCCTCCCATATTCCAAGTGAAATTGACACAGAATCACCGAACCCTTTTCAGACCCTATGTCGTGTCAAAGAGGACCTCGTTGTTGGTTCTTCCCGATTGGTTGCTCAGAAGCCTAATCCTGGTGGTTCTAATATCTCGACTTCCTCCCTCGTTGAACTGTCCTTCTCCTGTCCCTTGCCTTCGGTTTCGGATGCCGAGGGCCAACTGGGGAAAGCCTTGCCAGATGGTTCCCCTAGTACTTTGCCTGATCCCCTCTCGAACAAGCCTTTTGATTTGCTTTTGAAGCCCTTTTGCATCCCATTACCTTCCCCTTTGAGTACCCCCCCTTCCGATATCTCCCTCATACCCTACCTTTCCGTAATTGTAGCCATGGCAAGGAAGCAACCTTCCCTCCACCTAGATCCCTGTGTTGCCTAGCTGTTGACCCATGGTTTGGTAGTCCATCTGACTCTTGCTGTTGTTTTGACTCCGGGTTCCTTTGATCCAACCCCTCTCACTACCATGCCACCTTCTCCCATTGGTGAAGCTGACATGGTATCAGAGTGATGAGAGAGGATATAGATCTAAGGTTGCTAGATATTCTCATTGGTTGGAAGGTGATTCCCACGATATGGATTGGTTAGCTTCGAAGGGCTCGGGTCTATAGATTGGTCTTCTTTTGGGCGGCTGTCTTTAGTCCTTAGTGGTGGTTGGGTCTGCTGTTCGGTTGGTTTCATTTGTTAGTTGTTAGCTAGAGCTGTGTCTATCTGGCGTGAGCTGGGGGCCTGTGGTTTTTGGGTGATTTAGGTGTCTATCGTTTTGTTGTTGTTTCTAAGGTTTCTTGTTCTCTTCCGTTCTTTGATGTAAGGTTCTTTGGATCTCAGCAGCCAGTTTTTTAGGCCTTGCTTATAGTGCTCTCTTTTTTGGGTTAATAATATATTTACTTACCCAAAAAAAAATATAAGATGAATGGTTGAAAATCTAATGTTATAAAACCATTTTACCCTAAATTAAAAGGCATGCTCATTAAACATCTTGCACAAAAACAACAAAAATTATTTTTGATAAAAAATATTTTGTTTTTTGAGTTTTTTTTGGATAAATACCACCCAAAAATGATACCAAACAATTACAAAAAAATATATAAATAAATAAAATACCAAAGAGTTAATCGGTACGGTCCGGGTTTTTGAGAAAAAGGTTGACTCCGGTTCAGCTTGCTCTCTCTTTCTCAATGTTTCTTCAAGCATGAACCCTCAAGCCATTAACACTCGCACACCCCTGGGCATCGTCTCTGCTCAGCCATGTCAGCCATTGCCGTCTCCTACGTCCGCTCTGGTCTCCGCTCCATACCGATCCGTAACGCAGCGGCCAGACTTGCAACAGAAGCTAAAGCCTCTCGCTCCCCCTTCCTTATCTCCAAGCAGAACTCTGTGTCTCGTCGCATTTTCAGGTCAGTTTCTTGGAAACAACCCCGCCCGCCACAAAAAAAAAAAAAAGGAAACTTGTGCACTATCTGATCTATCAAATATTGGATTATTTTGTGGGCTTGAACAGTTCTCCTGTTGAGATGAGCTGCTTCTGTGTGGAATCAATGTTGCCTTATCACAATGCGACTGCCTCTGCTTTGCTGACCTCGATGCTTTCGGTCTCTCGGCGGGGCTATGGTTGGCTTTCTGAAGGTATTTTCTCTGTAAATTTTGTAGACTGTATAATTACAAATGTTCATTTACATGACCCGTTCGGGCAAAGCTGATCACAATAGTCCACCTTTTAAGCCACCTGGACTGTTGATTTGTGCCAGTTGATTGTTGGATTGGTTTCATACCTATGGAATAGTCGTGTCAAATTTCAAATTCAGTCAGATACATGTAGGTCCGTGCATTCTCCGTTTGTTTCAATGTAACAGGATTTATCAATCCAATGCACAATTGCATAAGGATTAAGAAAGGAAAAACATTCTACTGAAATATAATACAAAAAGCAACTTCCATCTTAAGGTTTATCTTGGTCAATGATAAAGTTGGCAAACATGGAGAACCACCTCTATGGCTCTTATCATATTAGCGGATTTCTTCCATCACTCAATGCTGCCCAAATATGCTTTCTTGTCATGTTGAATCGAAAAAAATGATAAAAAAATATTAATATAATAATTTTTTTATATAAATAGCTATGATTTTTCAGGAAATTATTTTTGGGCGAAACATGTGAACTCCAGTTGGGGTGAAACTTGAAATGTGGGAGGGGACTCTGGGGTCTACCCATCGATTAAATGTGAGCCTTATCTACTTTGTCATGTGCTCTATATTTGGGTCATTTGGATAAGCTTATCCGAATTTTTATTTTTTGTTGGGGGGGGGGGGAGAAATTCATAATTGATTGTTTTGCATATGCATGTGCGATTCAGTTTTTTATTTGGTTAGTTTGTTTTTTGCTTTCTTGACATAAATTATGGTCTAGTTTGAAAACCCTCTTTCATATTAGCTCATGTTAATTTGGGAGATGATACTGGACTCATCCTTGAAATTTAGAACATGGGGAGTTAGACCTTGTTATAGTTTTGGCTTCGTAACTGGTAAAACCGTCACTTTTCTTTGCAAATATTTATTGGAAATGTATTCTATAGTCATGGCCATGGCTGAAGTAATTGGAATCAGATCAGCTAAATCATATCGGTTTTGGACATGGCTGATCCCAATCCGATTGCGATTTCTAACAAATTTTGAGGACTGGTCCGATACTGTCCTGGATTGTCTGGATCAGCTGATTTGATACCATTATTTTATTTGTTTTTAAATATTTCATGCTATGTGTCAATCATCCAATGCAATTTCATTATTTTATTTATTTTTAAATATTCCAGGCCGTGTGTCAATCATCCAATGGATAGGGTTTCTAGGCGATCATCCACGATTACTAGGAATATAAAATTAATATTTATTTTTTTACATAATAATAACCAATCCATGTCATGGGATGGGACCAATTCCATAAAGGTGCCTTTCCAACTGGATTGGGCTGATACCGGCCAATACTGACCAATCCAAATCGGTATCGATCGGTTTTGGAAACCACCAATACCGTGTCTGATACCTGGATTTATAACCATGATCATGGTTGCAATTCTACCCCTAAAATTTCTCTGTTCATGTACTGTGGACTCGTTGACATAATTCTTATATTGCACTCAACATTCCCACTTTACATCAATTAGGAATCTTATTACAAAGCTGCCCCCTCTTTTAGTGACAAAGGCTATTTATTAGCTTGTATAAAGACTCCCCTATTTTGATTGTGAGCTTAAAAAAATTTACGCAATGGAAATTAAAACCCAAATTAGAGATCATCATTTTGAACCAATATGGATCAGCTGATTTGATACCATTATTTTATTTGTTTTTAAATATTTCATGCTATGTGTCAATCATCCAATGCAATTTCATTATTTTATTTATTTTTAAATATTCCAGGCCGTGTGTCAATCATCCAATGGATAGGGTTTCTAGGCGATCATCCACGATTACTAGGAATATAAAATTAATATTTATTTTTTTACATAATAATAACCAATCCATGTCATGGGATGGGACCAATTCCATAAAGGTGCCTTTCCAACTGGATTGGGCTGATACCGGCCAATACTGACCAATCCAAATCGGTATCGATCGGTTTTGGAAACCACCAATACCGTGTCTGATACTTGGATTTATAACCATGATCATGGTTGCAATTCTACCCCTAAAATTTCTCTGTTCATGTACTGTGGACTCGTTGACATAATTCTTATATTGCACTCAACATTCTCACTTTACATCAATTAGGAATCTTATTACAAAGCTGCCCCCTCTTTTAGTGACAAAGGCTATTTATTAGCTTGTATAAAGACTCCCCTATTTTGATTGTGAGCTTAAAAAAATTTACGCAATGGAAATTAAAACCCAAATTAGAGATCATCATTTTGAACCAATATTTGGTGCAGACCTTCCTTCTTCCAGTGTCCTCATTGACTTCTGTGCATGTAGCCTATGTCGTGATTGTCTCTTAACTGTCTCTTAACTTTGTGATAGCTATGCTATCACCTGTTCCTTGTTCATGACACATTATAATCCTGAAATTTGAATCTTTGTGTTTCGTCATTGTGACTTTTCTCTTCCCTTATTTCTCTCCCTTTTTCCTTGTTTGTATTTTTTTTTTCTGGAGAAACATCATGGTATTATATGCAAAGGAAGAAAAGTTGGTCAAAGAAATAATATCTGTGAATGTTTAGAAACAGAAGACATTGTGACATACTTTGGGGATATCTATACAAAACAACAACAAAGTCTTATTCCAACTAAATGGGTCGGCTACATGGATTCTTGTCTGCCAATCAGCTCTGTTCGATGTCATACTTGAAGCAAGGCTTGAGCTATATTTGTCTTTCTTCACCACTTCGCCTAGAGTCATCTTAGGTCTGCCCCTAACTCATTTAGATTCTTCAATCTGAATCAAATCATTCCTCTATATGGGAGCATCTAACGGCCTTCGTTGAACATAGCCATGCCATCTCAAATCAAGGTTTAAAATCTCGGGTTTCGGAGGAGTCTCGGCCTCCTCCGAAACCGAGATCTCGCCGAGACGGTGCATTTTTTCTGAGACAGCTTAAACAGAAAAAGCTGTTTAAGCTGTCTCGGTGGCCAAAATGCATTTTTTAGGTCTCCAACTTCAGGGGAACCTCATTTTTGCATATATAAACACATTTAGAGTATAAAATTGTAAAAATAATGACCATTTGTGGTTGTTTGGGTTTACACCCATGTTTGACAGTCAATGCTGAAGTCTGTTGTAAATTTAAGTTAATATTAGCTATTATATTCTATCAAATATAGCAAATGAGACAATAACATAATGCATTAGGGGAAAGAGAAACAAAATAACACTTCATTATAAATCATTACATCATAGTTCAAATATTCAACATTGAATGATCTCATAGTCCCCCTGTGCCCATAGTCCACAATTCCACAATCCTTATACAGATACAATGTCTAGTAATACGTAGAGTGTCGTGGATGATCCATCCTACTATCATCATACATCTGGGAAAGTTGTCGACGCAAATTGTCTTCCAATTGAGCAACATAATCTTCCCATGACATTCTTGATGCAAAGTAGTTCTGGTAGTCTTGCACATTATTCATAAATATAATATCAGTAGCTGTCCGAAGGATACCTATCTTTGGGAGAATGGAAAAACTTCTGAAGTAGTACTCTGGTGCGTAAACTCTTGCGGAAGTACTGATGGAACGGAATAAAAGTTGGTTGATCCACTCTGACTCCGTGTCTGTGCTCCTGCATCTGAACCATCGTCGAAGGAAGAACCATATGCAGTCGCAGTGGGATAGGGGACGAAGTTGATATCAACATAATCATTTGAGGTGTATGCTGAACCAGTGCTGTATCCAGGAAAATTCCACTGCTCCTGTCCACTGCAGTAACTACTATTCTCCTCCACACTTAATCCTCGTAAGCCAGAAGAGAGGCTATCAACGTCGACGTCCATCGTGCTACTGCAATCAGCATCTTCATCATGTTGAGAATGAGAATGATGCCGAGGCCTACGCGAATACGAAGTTGGTCTACGTGATGAGGATGGCGCACGTACACCATGGTCATCATCCTGTGTTGCATGAGTGTGCTGGCTCTCCCCAGTGTATTTAACAGGTGATGCTCGTGGCTCTGGATCAGCCCCAATATTGACAATAGTGGCTCGACCCCCACCCCCATGATCACTACCACTAGCTCCACTACCACTCCAACTCCACTCAGGATCTTCTGTATCAGTGCCAGCAGGAGGGTCGAATGGCACGGGTGACCGTGTATGGACTCGACCCTCTTCCGAGGCTAAAAACTCGTCGACATCAGTATCCAAATGGCTGGCCAAATGGGAGTCAGGCATCCCCCCGGGCTCGTCCATCACAGGTACTCCCCTGTCCTGCACCCACTCTACTAATGGATCTTCCTCTTCAGAGTCAAGCTGGAAGATGTTGGCGAGCTCGAGCGGGGTATCATCCTCCTTATCATGGAACATGTTTTGCACCCTCAGCCTCATGTTGTAATGCACAAAGACCAAGTCATTTAGCCGTTGGGAGCCAAGTCAATTCCGCCTCTTTGAATGAATGAGGTTGAAAGTACTCCAGTTTCGCTCACAGCCAGACGCAGAGCATGTTTGAGCTAACACTCTACTTGCTATCTTCTTCAGAGCAGGTGCATCTTTAATACAACACCCACCATTCAGCTGCATAAGAACAATAACATATTTTAATTTCGTATGTCATTTAAACGTAATACATAAAACATAAGATAATTTAATTTCGTATATCATTTAAACGTAATACATACACGGATCACTTTTGTCATGTCCAACCACTGCAGCGGGGAACCCAAAACTCCCACGGGCTTCCCTGAAGGTTTTAATCTACACACAATTGAAAACTTGTAAATGTTTGCAATTACAATATATAGTTTTGCCGCACTAGCAATAGCAGTAACCAGTACAATTAGTGTCATAGCGATCATATTTCCAGTAATTGAAGCACACAACTCACCTCTAGGTTTGCCAATGCCTGTGCTTGGGGATCTGGCTCCAACTTTGCAACCACTAGCTTCACTGCCTCAATGAGTTCTGCGTTCGTCCCAAGTACATGCGTATACTGGTACTTGGGGTTCAAATAGTATGCTGAAATATTTGACAGTAGACACATGATTAAAGTAAATAAAAATTATATTGGTACATAAGTAACACTAAAGTAAATACATCATCAAATTTACTCACCAGCCTTATGCAATGGATGCTTGAGTTGGCTCTTCCATCGGTCATTGATGATCTTTATATAATTCTTGTAGCCACGTGGTATCAAAGCTTTAACACGTACTTTTAATGCGTCCACAGCAGCATAAAGAAGTAGCATGGTAGGTTTTCGCTTAGTATCTACCATTCTCAACACCTGTACTACAGGATGCAACACCCTGACTACCACCTTCACATTTTGCCAAAATTCGTCTGAAGCGATGGTACTCTGTGCTTCCACTCTTTGGGGGGTAGTTGATTGTCTCCACGAAAACCAATCCTCAGATGCAAACATCGATCTGAGTCCGGCCATCTTCGCCTCAAAGCTCTTCAATGCTATGAAGTTCGTAGCGAATCTGGTGATGCCTGGTCTGACCAAGTCCCCTCCACATCTCTCCCTGAGCATGTTCAAGGAATAACCATGGTTGTAGATGAAAGTGGTTACTTGTCTTGCTTGCTCAACCACTCTCTTAACTTTACTTATCTTGCCCATGTCCTTCAACATCAAATCAATACAATGGGCAGCACTGGAGTCCAGAAGAGATTGTAGTCGGGATTATTCATTAACATTTCCCTTGCCTTCTTAAAATTGCTGCCGTTGTCCGTCACAATCTGGACAACGTTCTGAGCTCCCACCTCAACCACCACCTCTTGCAACAACCCATAAATATAATCTGCATCTTTTACTTCAGCTGATGCATCAACAGACCTAAGGAACACCGTCCTCCCATCACAGTAAACCATGAAGTTGATGATGGACTTTCTGGTAGGACCAGTCCAACCATCACACATAATAGTTACTCCTAAATCTTCCCAATTCTTCTTCTGGCCTAGAATCCAGTCTTGTAATTCCTTCTTATGTTGAGGCAAATAATGAGTCATTAACTCATATTGATTTGACCCTTTAACCCCTGTACCTGCCTCAGCAACTGCATTCAGCATGCTCTGAAAAAAAGGGTCTGTGGTGGCGTTTGTTGGGATGCCATGATAAAACGACCACTTAGAGTAAGAATACCCTACTGACTCCCTATTCTTTCCCCCAAACATTGCCTTTATTTTTTTTTGCTTACTACCTTGCTTCGTAAAGACTGCGGGATCTTGCTGTAGAACTTGAACATAATCATCCCATCCCCGTGGCTGAGGAAGAGGTTCTTCCCTTTTACTTCGTGATCTAGAAAATCAAGAACCAATCCCTTTGCTCCGTCTCTGTGGCTCAGGCTCAGCAAATCCACTACCACTGCCACCTGCTCCAGATGTACCTGCTCCTGTCCGTCTCCTCTCTGCATCTGATCTAAGGGTTTCTCTACTGGCCATTGCCGCATGACACATCTGTCTTGCCTCTGCCTCTGTCATCTCTTCTACATCCCATCCCTCAGCCTCATGTTCCTTACTGGACTCTGATACAATGCCTCGAATTGCCTCCTCAAATTGTTGTTTTTCTCTTTCCATTGCTACCCTCCTCTGCCTCCCTCCCCTCAAATGTTCACCTATGGCCCTGGATATCTCCACAGGACACTGCGGACATTTGGAAACATCTTTGCCCAATCCACTCAAGTGTTGCTTCAGTCTTGTGATGCCGCCAGACTGAAGCTTCTTCACACAAAAATTACACTGGGTCTTCTTCCTATCACCCTGAAGTGCAGTCGCATACTGCCATGCAGGGTCAGTTCGGGAACCGGTACCGTTGCCCCCATCGCCTGTCCCAGAACTTGGTCTCGACATAATTTCCAAGCACTGTTTCATAGAAAACACAAACTTCAATAACCTTACAAACTTGAACACAGCAGAAATTACATTTCAAAAATTTTCTCATATTTTAAATGCGATCAGAACATTTTTCCTTATTTTTCCCGATTTTATAGCATTTTAATCAATTTTAAATTAATTTTTAATTGCTGAAATTTTTTTTTAATATAAATAATTAAAAAAAAAAACATACAACAACCGAAATCGAAATCTGAAATCGTAGGACAGTAGATCTGCCAACGGTGATTAACATATAAATAGGTCATCATCATCAAATGAGTAATTATAATAATTATTTTAAATTTTAATTGCTGGAAATTCATTTTTAAATGCAAATAATTGAAAAAAATACCTACAACAATCAAAATCGAAATCTGAAACCGTGAGCTTGTAGATCGGGCTCACGTATCTAACATATAAAAATTTCATCACATTCTAGAAATTTTTTTTTTCTCCCTCATGTAAAAATCTCATTTTTCGGCAAGAAACTTACCTTCAACAGTTGATATGAAGCTCTTACAGTTGTCCCCGTAGTCCGAAGCACCACCCGTAGCAATTTAGAAGTCCAAACAAACAAAAAATGGGGGAAGAAATGAAAAAAAAAATTGAAAAACCAAAGAAGAAAGAAGAAGGGGCAGTCTCAGTCGAGTTCTGGACCGAGAACAGCCACTTCTGTCTTTTATAAAGACAAAAAAAAAGCAAAAAGCAATATCTCGCGAGATCTCACCGAGATCTGGCGAGATCTGGCGAGATCTCGTGAAAACTGCCGAGATCTCGCGAGATCTCGGCGAGTACATGTAACTGCCGAGACGAAAATGGTTATCAACCCTATTTTCGTCTCAGCTAGTCACGAAAACACCGAAAATGGCGAGATCTCGGCGAGATTTTATTCCATGTCTCAAATGACTTTCTCGTAGTTTATCATGTATCAACGCTACTTCCAAATCAGCTCTAATATGATCATTCCTTACTTTATCCTTCCTAGTTTTATCACGTATCCATCTTAACATCTTCATCTCAGCTACACTAAGTTCATCTATATGATGCTTCTTAACTGCTTAACATTTTACACCATACATCATAGCCGGTTGAATGACTGTCGTATAGAGTTTTCCAATAAGTTTTAAAGGAATATGCTGATCACACAACACTCCAGATGCACTTCTCCACTTCATCCATTCTATTTTAATCATTTGTAAAACATCATCGTCTATATCACTTTCTTTGTTTATGATTGAATGTAGATACCTAAAATAATCACTTTGTTGTATCTCTCTCTCATGAATGTTCACCACCTCATTATCCGTCCTTGTGTGACTAAAGTTATACACCATATACTCCGTCTTCGTTCTACTTATCCTAAAACCTTTTGATTCCAATGTTGATCTTTATAGCTCCAACTTGGCATTAATCCCTGCTTTTGTTTTATCCACCAAAGCAATATCATCAGTGAAAAGCATACATCAAGGTACTTAATCTTGAATGTCTCTGGTTAGATCATCCATAACGAGGGCAAACAGATAAGGGCTTAAGGCTGATCCTTGATGTAACTCCATTGTAATTGAGAATTCATGACCATGATCCCTCATGGTTTTCACACTAATTACCACATTATAATATATATCCTTAACTATGTCCACATATTTGCTTGAAACGCTTCTCTTCTCTAATACTATGTCCACATATTTGGGGGTATCTATATATTAAAAAATATAGAGGACATTGTTTGGCTAAATGATTCTTGAAACCAATTTGCAGTGAACAAGTGTTTCTACAAATTAGGTAATAGGTAGCCAAGTTGACGAATGTTACAGGACGTATCTTCTTCCCAGAGTGAAACATTATATTGGGAAGAAGCCAACATTATAATTCCCAATTGTATGCCTGAAATGGCTCTAGAACTTATTTACTGGACATCCTACATTAATTATCTTAGAACACTAAATTTGTTGACATGGTGCTAATTGCTTTACTTTTCCTCCATCCTTTTTTGGTTTTTGTTTTTTTTTTCAATCATATCTTGGCTTTTGACAGGAAGATCTTGTCATAGTGGGCCCTGGAGATTTGAAATAAAATGGTGATGACTTACGTAGATCATGAGCTATTAGAGTCTTAGAGACTATTGGTTTCAGGGGATATTCTTTCCAAGTGAAGCATAAACCCTGATTTATTTTTTGTATTTGTTGCTGGCTGGTTATATGTCGTCATTTTGTCCACTCAATTCTCTCTTTATAAAGTAGGTCATGAGCTGTTAGAGACCATCTTTTTCAGGAGGATATGCTTTCCATGTGTAGTGTTGCCTTGTTTTATTTTGTATATTTGCAGTGGGTTGGTTATATGTTGTGATTTTGTCCATTCAATTCTTTCTTTGTAAAGCCATTAATTTGAAGGAAAAGAAACCCTTTTTTATTAATATGGAGTGCTGTGAACTTGGTTGAGATCTGTGGATTTATATCACATAATTTCTGCCTAGGCTTGACAGGAAAGTTCTAGTGGGTGGCTACCCATACCTTGGGGGTTCTGTTTTAGTTGAGGTACTGAGGGAACTTTCTTAATATACAAAATTGGTAGTTTACTAGAGAGTTATGTCTAATGGGTGGGTCGCTAAACCTTGGGGTTCTGTTGTCAAAAAAAAAAAAAAAAAAAATACTTGTGTTCTGTTTTTACTTGAAGTTCCTGGGTACCTTACCCCATTAATGGATATGAACGTAAAGAATTTGAGAAATCAGTACCGATCTTGTATGACAGTGTTGTATCTCAAGAAATGGAAAGTTGGGCCCCAGTTTAAATTAAAGGATATAATAAATCTTTTATCCAAAAAATGACATTGTTTAAGCTTGTTTCTTATTTGCCTTTTATGATTTAGGGACAGTTGGTCATTGCCATATTTTTGTTTATTTGTTTGATGAAAGAGTGCACGCTCTTTTCCTCTTGTAGGCCAAGATGAGACTAGATGAAGATCAAGCAAAGATGGAATGACATGAATTTTGTTTTTTATTATCAAGCATTGGAAGTATTAGTGAATGGTCTCCTCAATAGATTAGGTGAGAAAACTATTGTTCTATTAAATACTGAGGAAACTTGAAGCTATGCATTTGACGCTGAAGAGACCCGGTGAAATCTCAATTTGTTTCTTTTTTTTTTTTTTTTTTTTTTTTTCAAATGGCCTCTGAATTCAGTCTATGCACTGGTTCTTTTATTCAGATTCAGAAGAGATCTTGGTCTCCACATTTTCAATCGTTTATTCAAGACAAAATTGAAGGTGAACTATAGTGGACTTGTGAAAATATAAAAGCATTGTAAAGGGTTTACTAGTTTTCAGTCTCAATCCATGAAATACGAGTGTTGCAGTGACGGTTGGAGTTGTTTATAGACTATAACGGTCTAACAATATGATTCTTCTGCGGCATTGCTTTGTTTTTGGTGACAATATTTGTCTTTTCCTGGTCCACTCTTGTGCCTTTACTATTGAGAAGTAAAAAAAAAAAAAAAAAAAATGCATTTACATAAATACTGTAATGCTTTATTATTCTATGGCTTCCTAATTCCTTCATCTACATTATTACCATAGTTATCAAGGCATTGCCTTGGCGTCCAGACGTTTTTTCAACCCTGGGCATTTGGTTGCCATATTGTATCGCGATTTTTTTTTTTTAATTTTTAAATTGATGCCATTTGTGACATTTTTATTGGATTATAAGGTACATATATAGGAATCATGTATATGTATTAAAAACTTTAAAAATTGATGCTCTAACCCCCTCTCTTTTGGATAAATCCTCTTATGGAAGGTGTATCATTACAACGTCTTGGATATGCCTAGTCGACTTGCTTTATCATCTAAGCACTCAGGCAGCCCTCCAGTGTCTTGGGTTGCCTTGGCGCTGTGACAACTATGATTATTAGTGTCTAAGCATAATCTCACTTTCCCAGCCCTTTTTGAAACCACCTTTTGGTTGATAAAAAAGATCTTTAGTAGGGTTGAACAGGATATTCATGAGTTGTTTGGAATTAGATTCACTTATCTCGTTTTAGGATTATTTCCTTATTCGAAATATTTTGTTCCAACAAACTAAGGTTCAAGATTTCACCAAAATTTCATCCAGTTTGGTAGACAGCAGCCACCGAAACGAAATGGGTGTCAAATCGGTAGGAATACAAGGTTTTGACTGAAATTTTGGCATTTTGCCGAAATTTTGGTTGTTTCATTTGTACCACCAAAATGTTCGTCTCACTTAATATAATACCATATTTCTGGCGAAATGGGTTGAAATTTTGACCCATTTCACTGGTTGCCGGTGGTTTTGCCAGAGAGGAGGAGAAATTCATACAAAAGCCCAGATTTGCTAATTTTTTAGCAAAATCACCTATATATCATAGTGGACCAACCTGTACCAATCTGTTGGGGACTACTACAGCGCTTCTAAGTTGACAATTTGCCAGCTTTGAGTGAAGATTTATGCAAATTTGAATTTGAAGGTAAACTATTTTCCCCAAAATTAATTTTTGTAATAAATATGATAAATATTTAGTGGCTGGCCTTCAATTTTAGTTTCTGGTTAAAGAAGAAAGGAGGGGGGAGGCGGCGAGGTTAATATTTATTGGTTGGGGCTCAATTTTATATAAATTAGGCAATGTTGGCAGATTTACTGTTTCATGGAGTTGCTTTTGTTGGCAATTCCTTCTTCTTTTTTTTTGGATTTGAAAATAGTTTAAAAACTCTAACAAATGCCGAAAAATAATTCTGTTTTTGTTTGAAAAATAATGAAAATTCATGAAAGTACTGTTAATGTGTTTTCAACTGAAAATGATGCTTAATGTATTGTTCCATACTTTATTTTGGTTAATTAGGGTATTATTAATGAAAGTTTTAAAAATTAGTTTTAATTAGGAAAAAAAAAAAGAGTTAGGGAAAGATTAGGAAGTAGCTTCATTATTGTTTTAGGAGTCTTTATTGATGTAGAATAGTTGATTATGTGTGCATTTTCTATTGCAACTGTAAAGAGGTTGCATAATAGCTGCTTGGGAAGGAGATGCCAATTTGGGAGACATCATGGGACATGGAGGCATGACATACCCATTGGAAATGAGACGATTAAGTCACAGTGCAATTATTGTGGCAAGATCATGGGAGGTGAGGCCACTAGACTGAAGTGATATCTAGTTGGTGGGTATAAGGATGTGGTTAAATGCCTGAGGGTCCTTGGTGAGGTACAGATGGCCATGGCTGTTCTCATGTAGGGAGGGATACAGAGGAGGTTGATTAAGAAGGCGGCCAGGGAAGATTTTGAGGATGCAGTATTGGAGAGACAACCTGCTGCAACAGATCATTCTGATAGTGATGATCTGCTTGTTGATGTGAAGACAGAGGCAGAGGCTAGAAACTAAAAACTAATGACAGGCCTTGGCTACGAGCAGAGTTACATACTACATGGAGCATGATAGAGGTAGAGAGACCAAGGGAGGAGGAGCTGGTTCCTCTAAACCAGTTGCAGCTTTTGTTGGTGGTAGTAGTAGTAGTGGATTTACATTCTACAACAAGGTAGGGATGAAGGGAAGAAGAACAAGAGGCAAATGGAGTTCCCATGAGGAGATCATAGAGTATGAGGGAAGCCCCAATGCCAGTACCAATAGATGAGGTTGCCATTAACATCTTCGAGCAGAATCCTGTCATTTTCAGGATCAGGAGTTAGGACACCAGACAGAGAAGGCTGAATCATATGTGGTCCGACTGGAGGGGTAATGTGGGCAATGCCATGTCGAAGTGGTTCTTTTACAACATCCAACAATTGCCACTGAGGGACCCTACTATCAGAATATGATAAGACATTGTAGGGACAGCTAACCTAAGAGTGATGGGGCCCACTACATATTAGCTCATGACCATATATTTACCCCACTGGAGAAAGGAGCTCGATGATAAACACTATAGGGAAGGCTGGCCTAGGATGTGGGCAGACTCTAGTGTCTCAGTTGTGTGTGATGGTTGGATCGGGCCCACCAGACAGTGTTATTGTTATATTGTGATGGTAGGACTGTTTTTCTTAGATCTCTTGATGCATCCAGGGATAGGAAGCAAGGTTGTCACCGCGGCAAGGCGACATTAGGTGTTAGAGGGCCTCCCAAGCGCTTAGGCAACAAGGTGCCTGTCTAGGCATCAGCTAAGTGCCTAAGGCGCCCTATTGTCCTTTTTTTGTGTATCCATGTCTAGTATAAGAATGATATATTTATACTTACATGTTACATCAAGAATAAACATTTAAGGCATATAAATGCAATATGATATAATTAACCTAAAATGAGAAAACCAACAAATAAAGAACGAACTACAGGATATAATGAAGCAAATTTATCCAAAAAACAAAAAAAGGCACAAAGCAATAGATTAAGAGCATAATAGCATATAATTAAGAAGTAGAACTATAAAATATGTAAATATGTAAGTCAATCAGTATTTATTATACGATTGTTACCTCTATGATATCAAAATAAGTGTCTCTATGTCCTCCAATATATTTCAAATTTTCAACTCTTTGTCAGTTAATACATACAAATAATCTGTGTAAGATAGAATGATAGATTATGTGAAAGAGAAGCATTTGGATTCATTCTTTGAAACCATATCAGTCAATGCATACAATAAACTGTGTAAAACCTACTTGGGGAGATTTGATTCATTCTATATGAGCATCCTCTGCTTAACTAGTCGAAAACTACTTTCTGCTTCCCCCTACTTCAAGAAGCTCGAACCGATTTTGCTTCAGACAATCTGTGATTGGAGCTAGTTGGCTGCTAAAGTTCTTGATGAAGCAGCTGTAGAAAGTAGCTAGTCTATGGAAGCTTCAAACTTCCGTAAGAGACTTTGGTGTAGGCCACTCCACTATGGCCCCGGTACTTTTTCCTTGTCTACCTCAACTCCATCTGAGGTGATCACAAACCCCAATAATTATAACCCTCATGGAAAACATAAAATCAAGCAAAAATACCAAAAGTTTATTAATTTTAAGTCAAATGAACTAGTGCACTGCTGCACTCGGCTCAGAAAACTCATAAATCCAAATACAATTGTTTAAGTATAATCATCAAACAAATCAACAGCTTGCTGTTGCTGTCCCGCAGAATCTGCTGTTGACCTCTAACCAAAGTCATCATCAACATCCTTGTTGTCGTTCACATCAACCTTTTCTTCCAGTCCTCTTCCATCTGAGGACTCTTCAACAATAGCCATCCCCTTACCGCAGTGTGTATAGCAAATATTGGCACCAGCCCTCCTTGGTTGATTACGGCCCTCAAGTGATGTAAATGCCTCAACTGCTCTATCAACATCTCTCCATTTGAGATTATCTTCATGATACACAAATTCGTCATCTGATTGAACAGTCATCCTCTCACCATTCCAATTCAACTCGTCAAGCGGTAGAGGATCATTGTTTTTCCCTGTCACGCCCATCTTTTAACCTCGTTCGAAGATGTCAGTTGCATTAGTTATAGATTAGATAATTCGAGCATAGATGTACTAGTCTATTCCTCCTCTTGGTGTGAATCTGAATCCATAAGCAAAACAAGGTTATCCACTTGTGCTTTTTAATTCATTCTTCTACTATTTCATATTCCATAAAGCTGCAAACAAGAATTTTACAGAAGTAAAACTAATATAAATGTGCTCTAGTTGCGCTCGCAAGTCACAATCATAAAAGGAGCAATAAATGCCTACTATACATAGTGCAACCTGCCTAAGGGGTAGAAATCCATTTGTTTTCCACCAAAGAATTATAAATATATAAGGTAAAAAACAGATATTACACACATAAATACATGACCTTTTAATTTCTAAAAAGAAAAAAAAAATACTTAGTAGGATTCGTGGATTTCCGTTGTCTAATTGCCATTTCCCTCAAAAACATGCCCTCAGATGCTTTATACATTTCAGATTGGGATATGATTTTGTCTTCTAAATTTCCATCAAGCACCGATTTTATAATGACTTCATTAAAAGCCTCTTAGATCTTGCACAAGTCAACATCAGATTTAGTTTCACTGGCACAATAGTCAAAATACTTTCCAGGATCGGAGAAAAATGTAGAGCATACAATGGTCAGTCCATCTGACACTCTCAACACCTGTCAATAATGGTGTTTACCTTCTTCCATAGCATTTCTTTGTTCCCAAAATTCTGCTTTATCTACTTTTTTTCCCAACCCCTGTCCACAATGTTGTTTTCCTTCTTCCAGTTTTGTCTTTTTTCCCCCCTCTTCCATAGCCATATAAATTTCAACCATTGCAAGCCTCTCATCAACAACTATTATCCTCAAGACAATAAGTGGTTGTGATGCTCTCAGACAATCTTCCACGCAATTCCAAAATGTTGTAGCAAACACCGTATCAACCACTTTCTTCCCTACCTTTTATGCTAACCAGTTTGAATTCTTCCAGTCATAGTGGCAAATATAGTTACTCCAGCACTTACTAGGTCCTTCCCATTTGTTTTGGCCCTCATAGCTTCAAGAAGGTGAGTGTGCTTGTATATAAAGCATGTTATTCTTCTTGCCTTCGTTATTACGGCTGTATATGCTCGCAAATTCTCTGTATCCTCCCAACGCAATTGTTAAATTGTCCACACGATAGGAACTACTGAACAGTCCACACGGTAGGAACTGTGAGGAGTCCTTATCTTGTAGGACTGCTTGGTTATGCTGCTGAATTGGAGAACAGTCTTTGGTTGCTGAGTTAAAGGACTCTACAGTACTTGTTGTTGAGTTGGATTAGGACTTTACAGTTCTATTGTGTTTACAATTCTATATAGTCCTATTATAATTAGATCTCCTATTACTATATGGAGTCCTAATTAGTTTATTAGTTTTCTTTGTTAGTTTCCTTTACCAATTAGGCTTGTTAGTTTTCTATTCTTATTTGGAGTTTACTTTGTCTTTACCAATCAGGTTTGTGTCCTAGATCCTATTAATAATGTTTTCTATTTTCTATAAATACAAGCTACAAGGAGAGGAGCACATACACACTCTCTCTCTTTCCTTTACACGTATATTGATTCTCTCCATCTTCTCTTATTTTCTATTTTGTTACAATAATGTCTAGGCAATGGACTGCACAAGGATTCCAATACTTCTTAGTCCTCTTCTTCATCAACAAACGATACAATATCAATATAATTGGATGCATTGTCTGTAACTACATGTACAATATAATCCTCTCCAATCTCTTCAACCTTAATGTAAAGAAATTTAAACAACATGTTTGCGTCATGTGCCTCACTAGATGCATTTATAGATCCTAAAATATAAGTCCCCTCTGGATAGTTGATGAGGAAATTAATCAAGTGTCTTCCTCTTTTATCCGTCCACACATAAGACATAAGAATGCACCCATATACTTTCCAAGCTTCTTCATAGTCCTTCCTCATATCTTCAGTTTGATCCTTTATTTCCTTTAAAGTTGCCACCCTCACTTCATGATAAGTAGGGGGCTTGAATCCTAGCCCAAACCGCTCAATAGCTTCAATCATCTTGTCAAAGCTCTTTCTAGTTAATGTAAGCATTGAATGGGATGCCATGTTCAGACATCCGTTTTTGCAATGTATAAACAAATTTTCTTTCTTTCTGCATTTGATCTGAAACAGTTCTCCATCGTTGTCTGAATAGGATCTTCAGGTCGCCTCTCAGCAACCGCATCTCTAGGAGTCCACCTCCATGAGTTTCCATGGGATCCCTTACTTGTGATTGGGTGACAGCTTTATTTCTTTTAGCAGTTAACCCAGAGCTTGTGGTAAGGGTAAGTCTTGTAGAAGCTTGAGACAATTAGTTGGGGGCAATCTAAATTTGACTGCACCTGCCCTTCAGTTTCAACCTCTGTAACTGTAGCTAACTCTTCCTCATAATCTTCTAAAAATTTCTTGGCTTCCTCCTCTTATTGCACATTATAGCTTCTTGCATCTCTCTTGAAATCGTTGCAGTGGTTTTAAAGCACTTGGTGGCTGCATCTCTGTATCCACCAACCAGGTGTTGCTTAATCCTTTTAATTCCTCGCTTTATATCTCTTCCACAAAGAGTGCATCAGACTAAGTATTTGTCTGCAAGATCAGGCCAATTTGCATACTTCTACCCAAGATCTTTTGATTTGATCTTCCTTTTTGGATCTTTGTTTGGATCAATCATTGCAGTGGTCTTCCAGCACTTGGGTACATCTCCATATCCACCAACCAAGTGCTGTTTAATCCTTTTAATTCCTTGCTTTATATCTCTTCCACAAAGAGTGCATCAAACTAAGTTTTTATCTGCAAGGTTGGGCCAATATGCATACTTCTACCCAAGATCTTTTGATTTGACCTTCCTTTTGGAACATGCTTTGTAGTGTATGAATTTTGAGCAGTATCAGAACCACTATCATGCCTCTTCTTTCCTTTTCATTACAAACAAAGCGGTCCGCTTTCATAACCTAACTAATAAGGTGTAAAAGAAAGTAGTCTCGGTATTTGCTCTGACTTCCGCTTGCAAAGAAACAAGATCTGGATTTGGTTGTATAAATATCCAGTAGAAAGACTGAATGATTGACTAGTGGCTATAAAGTATAAACTGAATCAAACATGCACTTTAGCATTTGCATAATTTTTAAACAAGTAATTTAACAGCACAGTAATAAAGATAGTAATCCATGCATTCAAGAATAAATTAACGAAGTATAGAACATTGTATTTCCACGTTTAATTAATTATCCCATAGTTAAATATCAAGTAACAAAACTGGAAAGGAGCACATTGACAAGATTCAAGCATTGGAGATGTTTATGTTTCTCAAGAAATCAGCAACTGGATCCAACTGAGTTAGAAGCTTCCCTATGAGTTGAATGAAATTCGATCCCAAATCTGTTGGTCTGTTCTTGACTTGTTTGTTCATCGTCTCAAGCTTTTTTCCATCCTTAAGTGGTATATGGAGGCACAAATGCTAGCTGCCCTACTTTACTTTGCCAGACTTCCCTTTGAACTTCTTTTCAATCCATCTCCACTCTCTGTCAAATGTGAGAATCTTCCTCCTAGACTGCCAGCATTGGCCAATCACTTTCCCCCAAATGTGATGAGAGAAGGGGCATGCAAAGAAGAGGTGATTTATGTCTTCACTTGCATTCCAACATAGGCATCAGGATGAGTGGGAGCCAATCCCCTTCTATTGGAGATAAGACTAGGTAGGGAGTAAGTGAGAGTGGACTCTCCAGACAGTGAAGCTGTGCTAAGGGATAAAACCTGGAAACCACACTATGGAGTATCAAAGAACTTTAGGAGCTGGGGATCTCTCCAAGTTCTAAGTCATGAGAAACTTGCCGAGGAGTAACGAATCCAAGAAACCAAGCCCCCACTTCCCCTGGGCTTCCTAGGAAGCTAAGTTATCAAGTCCCAAACCTCGGAGAGGGGGTGGAAGAGGTTGGGCTGGTGTTCCAAACGCCATCAAGAATGATAACAGATACCCTTGTCGACCGACGAAAACCTGTACCATATCTGATGCTCTCTCCAAATGTGTTGACCAACAGACCATTAGGCTGCTAGTTATCAACCAGAGGAATGTAGTGGGGCCATTGTCTATTCATATCTTCACCGCATCTACCACAAAACAATATGCACTTCAAAATATTCTTCCAAGTCCATGAGCAATCAGTAGTGCAAGCGGTAGTCCATAAGGTATCCCCCTTAAGGTACCATGCATAGATCCACTCCACCTATATGTCTTTCTTTTTCTCCACAATCTTCTATAACAATTTGAGTGTCCTTGCCAAATTTACTTCTTTCATCCTTCTTAAGCCCACCCACTCTTGCTTTGGACGGCAGAGTGTGACATAGCTGATGGTGTGAAGGAATTTATTGTTATCACTACCTTTCCAAAGAAGGAAACTCTATTCCACTTTCTTGATGATGGATGCAGGTAATCAAAAGCTCCAGTCCACAAATACAATCTTACCTCTTAGTGTCATGTCATTTTTCCCAAATATTTTGTTGGTTTTTGGCCAAGGATTGAGAACCCGATTTCCAGGCTTGTTTCAGTCAAGCCCAAAAATGAGTTGAACTAGGTTTTTGATTGAAACCTAGGATTTTTTCTCGGTAAATTCGAAACCTAAGTTTCGAGGCCTAAAAGTATTTTTTTTGTAGCCTATTTTAACCATTTGACACCTATTCCCTCAATTAGTTTCAAAAAGTCCAAAATGTTATGATGTGGTCTGGACCCAAGCTTGTTAGTGTGTTGAATGTTGTTGTACACTAGCATTAACTTTAAAGCATTATTTATGTCTAAATATCATTTAAATGGATACTTACTAAGATATTATTCATAAATAAACAAATACCACACTTTTGAATCCAATAAAAATAGTCTCAAATTAAAATTCCAGTTTTCCAATAGATCCATGATTGTATAAATATGAGTTATATTGAAGGAGTTACGCTTCGGTCAAACATTGTTTGGAGTACGTGAATGCTACTTAAAGTCACCCTAAATAGAAATAATTTTTTGGATAGCAAAACAAATGTCACATTTTTTTTTATTTTTAGTGATGTTTTATTATAATAATATTTATGAAAATTTTAGATTGGAGGAAAACCCTAGCATTTGAAAGTTGAAAATCGCCCTTCCTGCAACCAAAAATGCAGTTTTTGTTCTTAAACTGGAAAGTTGACTTCTTATCCTTTTGGAATTTAAATTTTAGATTTTTTTATTAGATTCAAATCGGTCTATTTGCTTATGTATGATTAATATCTCACGTAAATCATTTACTTAAATGATATTAGACATAAATAAGTGCTGCCCCTGGGATTTTGGTAAACCCTTCCCTCTTAGTCAAACCTGTTGAAACAAACAGGTTTAATCGAAACCTGCCATTTTATACACAGGTGGACCAGGTTCTGGTTTAAACTAAGTTTCGACTGAAACACGTCATTTTATACACATGGGTGGACCAGGTTCTGGTTCAAACCAAGTTTCGAATGAAACCTGGTCAAAGCAGGAACATCTTGACTGAGTTGTGGCATTTTTTAGTATTGAACCACCATCTTGGCTCGGTTCTTCATGAAACCAAGGTTTAGAGCCATCTTTCCGGCTCAATAAGGAAAGTTTTTCATGTCTATTTCTATCAAAAGGTCTTATTGTCTGTTAGAGTTCAGTATGTCACTTGCCTTTTATGAGTGAAATTAAGAAATTTCATGAAAAGTGTAAACACAAGATGACCATCTGCTGGGAAATCTTTTTTTCACAGTTTATGTCCCTTGATTTTTAACTCTACTATTGTTGCCATTTCTATCTAAATCTTTTGCTTGATAATCCTACCCAACGGAAACAAGGAAAGTCTGTTCTAATCTTAAAATTGCGCTCCCATGGAAATAGGGGAGTCATTTAGTATTCATATAACCCAAGAAATAAATTTGAGCTTCAACATTAGATGAGTTGGTGGTGTTTTCTACTTTTGCAGAACTTTGATTCACACATTCTACTCTCTTTTTTTTCCCCTGCTTGATAGGTAGATTGAAAAAACAAAAAAGTACTCTTAAAACATTGTTGTCTGACTTGATTTACTATTTCTTTACAAAATCATGTTGGTATCATCATAAATGTAATAATGATTTTCTGTATTCATTCAATCAGCCTTGAATGATGACGTGTGATGACTGTTCAATGGATTCAAGCAAAGTTTTGTGATAAAAACCTCTGGATTCTAAGACAGTGCTGGCTGATAAGTTAGAAGTGTACGAGCTGCTGGAGATCATGGTTTCTATCAGTATCCAAACCTAGAGGAGTTAATTAATATTTTTTTACCTTTCTTTATATGTTGAATTTGATAGATGAAGCCTAGAGACACTAATTAAGAGAGGTATCACAAGTATTTGAATTTAATCATAAGTTGCTTCTTTCCCTTGTTCAATATTGATTTCAACCTCTTACCAAGGAATATATATATATATATATATATATATATATATATATATATATATATATATATATATATATATATATATATATATATATATATATATATTTTTTCTGCATTCAATCAGCTTGCAATGATGACATATGATGAGTTTCCTGTTCGTTTGAGCAAAGTTTATGTACTAGTTGTGCATTGTTAGACAATTATATTTAATAAATTAGTATTGAATGAGCTGCAAACAGCTAAATTGATATTTTCTGTGAGGCCCTTATATCTATTCCTCTTGGATTTGCTTGAAAGCCATGAGAAACTAATTGTAAAACATCTGAAATGAAATCCGCAAATGGATTTTGTTTAGATTCTGTTGTTCTAGGGTCCTTGATGATTTGTGGGATCTAAGATCTGTCTGCAGTATGAATACCACCTTCCCCAACTTCATTGTTCCTATATTTTTTACTCGGGCTTTTGTTTATTTAGTGTTGTGGTATCTTCTCATTGTTGGAGACTCAGAATTGATACTCACCAAGTCACTTCTTTTCTGTTCTTGCACAAAAAATTCTATTCTGGATCCATAGTTGAGGCTCAAATGGAAATCATTAATATATTTTCCTATCTAAACAGAATTTTCAATCATATTGTTTTATCTTTTTAGTGTACATTTCTTAAGCACCCCAATTCTTATTTTCTTTTTGTATTGTAGATGGATGAGTTTTTTGTTGGTGCGGTACCTTGGTGATAGTTAGCGCCCCTAAAGATCTGCTTGAGGCACATCCATGACTCCCTGTAGAATTCAGAACCAAAAGATGTTTTCTGCAATAAAGATTTCAAATTCCCCTAGTTAAATTGGAATTGTGACAGTATTCTTGCATAGTGAGGTTAGCCTTAGTTGTAATTCATGAAGTTGATCTGAAGGCATGCTGGTTGAATGAGGTTAGCTGGGTTGTACTCATGAACTTTGGTCAGAAGGCTCCAAAACCTTATGGTTATATTGCCATCCCCTTTTTGTTTAGTTTCCTTTGTCATACAATACTCTACAGGAAAACTAGAAAGTGATGGCTTAGAGCTTAATCGTAATCCCATGTTTGAGATTTGCTCTATGACAAACTGTAGATGTTAGTGTCCAGAATATAGTATTAGATAACCTCATTACCTAGAGTCTCAGTAAACTATACTGTTCAGAAGCTGTAGCAGCTCAAACCCAGAAGTTGCACTTCTTGAATAACAAAACAGCTCACATTGTGGAAGAACTTTAGACCTTTTTTCTTCACAGGTCTTCTCGCCTCCCTCTTCTGTTTTCAAGTAATTACACAGCAAGAATGGTGAGAAAATGGATGAGCATGTCCTTTTCTTTGGTGATATCTTGTTTCCCCTCCGAAGGCTGCCACATATAAATTAACTTTTAGTATTTGGGGGGCATGTATTTTTGTCCCTATCTGTCTTTCTTGAAATCTATGCCTCCCTTTCTCTTTCATCTCTTTCTCTTCTAAGTAATCACTTATTGGTTCTTTTTGTACTCTCATTTCTTCTACTAGTATATAAGATTTTAATACATCCCACTAACTTGTAGATCTTCCTCCCTAAGATGGACTATTATCAAAAGGAAAAAGCAATTATTCGGAGGTTTTGGCTTCTATCTTTTGGATGGGAGTCATAATTTAAGGTAGTAGTCTCCTTTTGTCTTCTATGGTTGTGTTGAGGGGAGATGGTTGATGTCATGGTTTCCAACTCATCCATGGGTTGCACCCACGTGCTATATTAAGTAACTAGTGATGGTCTGGAATTATTTCATCCCTTCCCTATTGGTGATGGACCAAGGAGGCTTTTGGAACTGATTGGCCCTCGAAATGTGCTAATACTGGACAGGTTTATCCAGTACTACTATCCCTATGGGCAACTATTTAACCCTAGTGCCATCAATGGGTGTCGTTCTTCTGTTTAGGGGTATCATGATCTGAAGTCTAATAATTCGAAACACAATCTATCTGATTTGAATAGATGTTCAACTAATAATAAAAAATTAAATAGCTAATGTTCTTAAGGGGTCTGGAAGATTAGACAGATTTTAGAGAATTAAGGAATAATGAGAGTCAACAATTGAGAGATGGGTTGAGAATGAATTATATCCGCAGAGGGAGGAAGGTTTGGGTTACACAAGTTAGGGATGCAAATCGATGGACAAAAATCTGAATTCGAATTCATGTTTTGTATCTGTTTATGGGTATTTATAACGGTCAAGGGTATTCAAATTCGATTCACATCCATACCCATTTTCAATTGGTTTACATTTGTATTGGCAAGCATTGGATGTGTTGTTGCACGAACCCAAACCCAACTCCCCAGGTGTGAGTCGTGTGACTAGCTCTGTAGATGACAATAAACAAGCATAAGAGTGGTCGGATTCGAGTCTGAGGGGTAAACTCCGATCTTGAAGTCAGGATCTAGACAATAGTACGAGGTGAGTACAGTAGAAAGTAATAAAATAATAATTGAGATCCCTCGCTTTGATATGTGAGTCCTTTCAAATAGTAAAATTATGTGAGTCCTTTGCAAGCACCTTTAGAGTTCAATCCGGAAATACCTAATGTCGGTTTTGCCTTCGGATCTAAGGTCTGCTTTATCGGATCTGCCCCAGTGGTCAGCGCATAGGCTGCCACGTATAGTTTTCTTAGCGGGGGCTGTGATGTTTGTGCATACCAGGATGAATCTGGTGTCCAACCGTCCATCGATTCTGGATTGGATTGGCTTATACTTTTTATTTTTATTTATTTATTTATTTTTTAGATAAGGTGTCTCTCTACTTGAAACCGTACATCAGGGTGGATATTGATCTGGAATCTGGATTGGCTAATGTGACCCATCTGGTCCCGTTGCTTAAAACCTTGCAAAAGACGGTATTAACCCAAGGTCCGGACTTGGAGTCTGGACTCTGGACATGGCTAGAGCATCGAATTGGCTATTCTTAACCATGGTTAACAAGTTTCGTGAATAATTCATGCAACTTAACAATTATTATCCAAAAATAAATAAATAAATAAAATTACATTCAACAATATTTGAGATGGAATCTAAGTCAGTTTAAAAAATAGTCTCTGAGTAATTCAGTCAGAAAATTTTGAACTTCAAAATTCGGCCACTCTGAATATTTGATATTGAATAATCTTGCTCAACAAATTTGAAAATTCTACAAAATTTCGTTAAATTAAGAAAATTTCCTCTTTCTGGTCTGAATTTTGGAACCTAAATAACTTTAATCACTAAATTAATCTGAATTCAACACTTTACCACTGGTAATTTACTTGTAACCATTCACAATAAATAAATAAATAAATAAATAATTCTATTTGTGTCCACGTTGGATACAACAGATTTTGTAATTTGTTTTTTTCTAACCATTACCTTTTAACTGTTGCCTTGCTTTCATCTTTTGAGCGATTTTGGAATTAGGGACATGGTGGAAATTTCATTTTTGAGTTGGTCATTGTTGCCACTAGAATCCATCTAGATCTTCCAATGTGGGATCTATCTATAGACAACAATGAATAAAAAAAACATGAGTAGTTGCACCTTTGGTCTGAGAATTCACTTTGATGCTTAAGTCAGAATACCGAGCAACGAACAATTTTATATGAGTGATAACAATGGAAAATAAAAAGATGGTAAATATCTCTTATCCTTGAGATTTAGGTCTTTTTATAGTGATTCAACATGGGTCCTGGGTGCCTTTGCAGTACAAGTCAGAAATTGTGGTGGTCGGTTGTGCCCTGATCTTTGCGGATAATGATAGATGCGCCTTGAGGGGCAAGGCACACGAATCATGCTTCCATTGACTGGCAATATTTATACCCATTAGTTGCCCCCTACTCCTTTGGATCTTTATAGGTCTGAGGGAGTAAAGATTCTTTGCTTGTTAATGTGAGGTTTTATTTTTAAGAATATACATTCGTAATACCAATCGACCCTCTTCGGGCCATTGAGTTCAGTCATGCCGAGGTGAATGTCCAATCTTGCCAGTGTAGTTGTTTTGGAGTGCGATTTATCCTCTTTGAGCTGATCTATGTCAAGCTTGTGGGGGTCTGATGTTGGCCTCTGAGAGTTTGATCACATCGGTTGGGGGAGGTCTTCCTTAGAAACCCTTACCTCGGTTGGTGTAGGTTGGCCTCTGGGTGTCTCACCTCGGTTGGTGGAGATTGGCCTGTTGGGTCTTTACCTTGGTAAGGGGACGTCGGCCTCTAAAGGTCTTCACCTTGGTTGGAGGAGGTCGGCCTCTTGGGTTTGTCTCCATGGTTGGTGGATATCGGCCTCTTTGGACTGTCTCCTCGGTCGGGAGAGGTTAGCTTCTGAAGGTCTTCACCTTAGTTAGAGGTCAGCCTCTTGGGTCAATCTCTTCGGTTGGTAGAGAACCGCCTCTTGGGTCCGTCTCCTCGGTTGGTGGAGTTCGACCTCTTGGGTCTATCTCCTTGATTGGGGGAAATCTTCATTTCCACCTTAGCCCCTTTACCTCAACTCAAAGGCCTCACCTTAGAGGATATCTTCATTACCACCTCAGCCCATTTAGCTCAACTCAAGGCCTCACCTTGGAGGAGGTCTTCATTGCCACCTCGGCCTGTTTAGCTCAACTCAAAGGCCTCACCTCAGAGGAGGTCTTCATTGCCACCTCGGTCCATATAGTTTGGCTCAAAGACCTCACCTCGGGGGAGGCCTTCATTGCCACTTTAACCACTTTAGCTTGGCTCAAATGTCTCACCTTGGTGGAAGCTTTCATTGCTACCTCGACTCCTTTAGCTCAGCTTAAAAGCCTCACCTCGGGGGAGGTCTTCTTTGTCACCTCGGCCCATTTAACTCGGTTCAAAGACCTCACATCGAGGGAGGTCTTATTGCCACCTCAGTGTAATTAATGCGTTTGATCTACCCTTCTTGGGCCGTTGAGCTCGGTCACACCGAGGTGAATGGGCCGTTCTAGTCAATAACAGAGGTAAGCGGGCCGTTCTAGCCGGTGTAGTGGTTGATGCATTCAATCTACCCTCCTCAGACTATTGAGGTCAGTCATGCCGAGGTGAATGAACTGATTTTTAATCTGTATAATCGTTGATATGTTCGATTTACCCACCTCGGTCTGTTGAGCTCGGACATGCCGAGGTGAACGGACCAATCTAAATAGCGTAGTTGTTGATGCATTCAATCTATCCTCCTTGGCCGTTGAGCTCGGTCATGCCAAGGTGAATGAGCCGATTTAGTTGGCGTAGTTGTTTATGCATTCAATCTACCCCCCTCGGGCCGTTGAGCTAGGTCCCTTTTTTCAACTCAAATGTGGGGCCTATCTACAGACGACAATGAACATAACATAAGAGTGGTTGGACATTAGGTCAGGGGGTCATTCCGATGTTTAAGTTAGGATACCGGGTAGAAAACGGTAATAAATGAGTGGTAGCAATATAAAGTAAGAGGTAGTAAAAGATTTGTAACCTTTAGATTCAGGTCCTTTTTATACTAATCCAACATGGGTCTCGTGTGCCTTTGTAGTACAAGTTTGAAATTGTGGTGGTTGGTGGTGCCCTGATCTTTGCGAAAAATGATGGATGTGCCCAGTGTCATTATGGCTATTCATGGTTTTGCCCCCAATGGCAGAGGGTATAAGAAATGCTGTGTTGTGCTCCCATTGGCTAACATACCACCAATTATGTTGATTAAAGCAACTTAGCTTAGATAATCATCCAACGTAAGCCAAAGCCGCAAAAATATGGGTGGCTTAGGTTAAGCCAAAATCTCTTCCTTTCCATCCATCTCCTTTTGTAGTCTCTAAACTACATACTTTTATCTCTCTCTCTCTCTCTCTCTCTCTCTCTCCCTCAATATTCAATACAAGTATATAACAACATCAAAAGAAATGAAGAACTAAAGGAAAAAGAGGATCATAGTGTTACGATCCCATATTAGCCTTATTAGGGGTTAATCCCACATTACTCCCGTAAGGGATTTGATGTGAGTTGATATGGCCTTGGGTTCTCTCTCCTTACAAGCCGGTTTTAGGGATGAGTTCTTCCATCTCCCTCAAGCATTTTCTCCCGTCATTACTACCTGCAATAAATCCTAAAAAGTCCATCTTACATTATCCACATTCTCTCCCAATCATTACAGTCGCAATTCTATGTTGTAAAGCTTTCTGCTATTGTGTGTTCTATGTTTTCAGTCTTAGCCCCATTTGTTGATAAATTTATAAACTCCTTTTTAAATCCAAATTTGAGTTATCACTGTTATTGGATATTATGTCCATCAAATAATAAATAAAATAAATAGTTTAATTTAATTAATTTGTATTTAAATTATTATGGGCAATTTTGTGTTCAAAGGTATGAGACAGAACAATCAAGCAAGCAAGCATGAGTTTATATCATTCAGGTTTTGGTAATGTTTGTAATGCGATAAGGTAAAGAACCGATACACACCCGAGAGAGCAGAAACTCTCATACCCGAGGAGGGAGCAAGTACTCTTCCAGTTACACCATTGCACGTAGCACCTCCCAACCAAGTAGGCTCTCCCTGGGGATATGGCTGAACCAAGCCGATGTCGCCCTGTGACCATCTCAATGTTCCCCTTATCCGTGAGTTGATTCCCTCTGCCTGAACAATGTCTACTTCCCCCGCTTAAATAATTTGATTCCCCCCGCCTGGATATAATCACTCTGCTAGGATATTGGGAATGCAAAGCAGTGGCCATGTGGTACCCACGTCCCACTCCACTTGGTTACATGATACCACATGGACTAACCAAACATTATGTAGTCACAACCAATAATAATCATTATGCATATGCATGAACAGATATCACAAATATTAGTTGACATGTTATACAAACAATTATGCAACATAGACAAACAAGTTTATTTAGAAACACTCTAAAAATAAGTCAAAATATATCCCTCACCTGTTAGGTGAGATCTATTTGCCCTCTAAATGATAGAGGTTTGTCCTTATACGCTCACGTTACTCTTGTAATTAGAGTTTCCATTATTATTACTTAGAATCATGTTAGATGAGTAATAATATTTTCAATCATGCTTAGACATAGACCATAGGCAAGAAGGCTAGGGTTAGTAGCCCAAGGTACGGTCTGAAATCCAATTTCCCTCTTTCTGGGTCTGTCCGGCAACAGTCACTCTGATAGGAGTCTGTGACCGGATCTCCAGTAGGACACAACCGAGATACTACTATGGATGTCTGACAGTAACTCCAGTTGCAATAGTAGTGCTACTAGACTTTCGATCGAACACTCCTTGAGACCTACTGTGAGTGTCCGACTGTATCGCCCCCTTAACACAAACCCTGCCTAGGGTCATGTAACGTCACAAGGGCTGTTACCCCGAGGATCAATTAATGAGATTGGTAGTTTATAATATAACCTGTAACATTTTTTTTAAAACTTGATATGCCATTATACCAAGACATCATCATATCCCATATCAACATAATTAAATAGAATAGAATTCTTTCATAATCATTCATATATCTGGTGGCTAAAATGTTTCGGAACATGTTCAAAATATTAATTACATAATAGGGCAAAGCTAGGTCAGATTTCCCATCAAAATATACATTATTGAATACATCTAACTTATAACAAAAGTTTGCCATAGAATGGGATCATTTCCCTACTTGGCCTTCTTTACATCTCCATTGACCATGCTTATACTCCTCATCTGTAATACATAAACTCGAAAGAGTGATCCCACTGGCTCAGTGAAGAAAAATCATGCTATTGGCATTACATATATGCATATCATAACCATAGCATAATCTGTACTGTTTACTTAGTCATGTGCATAATTCCTATAACAACATTTTTTCCTTTTTCTTTCATAGTTCTATTATTAGTTACTTTCTTTACTTTTAATTCTAGCTTGGTAACTTAGACTCACGATGTCACAACCCGATTTTTGGTCTAATCGGAGGTGCAGTTGAACCATCAATGAACCTGCTTAACCTTCCCCAGAATCAAGAAAAACCATGCTCATTACAACCAACCAGCATATCCCAATGACATACCATCAATCATAGTATAAATAGAATAACAGAAGACTTTATTAAGTGAAACTAAGAATCTCTAATGAGAAATAAAAAAATAACCTTGCTCAAACCATTATATCAATACATATCAAATAATAAAATCCCAACATCCACAAACATCAGTATATAAACCAAGCAAACTAAACTAAAAATAAAAATGAGCTAGCGTAACTATGGAGATTGGCCATACCATGTCTTGCTGAAAACATAGTCATCACACTCACATAGTTCCCCATGTCCTTTATCATCAGCTATCTGAGTCTCCAAGCGGGCAAGATTGGAGATCACCGGAGCATCGACAAAGTCCTTAACAATAGTACATGCATCATCAACTAAAAAAGAATACGATCGTGGGGTGAGCTCCACAACTTAAGCTTAGTGAGAAATAATATATGCAAGTAGGCAATAATGCATGAGATGACATTCAAAATTTGTTCCAGTACAATGTTTGCTATATGCTATAAATGAAGTCAACTACACTCCCAGAGCTCGTCTAACTTCCCATGCGTAAGAGTAAACAGGCACTTAGCAATCCTACCCAGCATACCCTACCGCAGCCACATGACTCCCAATCATAGGCTCGATACGTGACAACCCTAGTTGACAAAGCTACAATGAACACCGCTAGGTCACCATCCCCGCACCAACATTACACCAATACCTAACCCCCTCTACTGGCCAGGGTTACAAATATGGGTTCTATAGCTAACCAATCCTAAGTGACAATCAATGCACACCTATGGCCTTACCCCAGCAAAGAGCCCAGTCTGTGACTACCCGCTAGGAGCTGAAGAACTTTGTAGGATACTTGACGATGCAAAGCAGTGTCCATGTAGTCAATCAATCCTACAGTCCCATACCTGCCATTCTGAAGTCCCACACAAATTAAATAGACATCATGCTTTCACAAAAAAAATTCATAACAAAAGAAATGCATATGCATGAGCAGTTATCAAAAATATTGGATGACATGTTATTCACACAATATGCAATACAGACATGCAAGGATGATTAGAAACACTCTGTAAAATAAAGTCAAACTATCCCTTATCTAGTGAGTGAGATCTACGTGTCCTCTGCACCATAGAGGTTTGCCCTGACTTGCTCACACTTGTACCTACATTAACATTATTATGTTTCATTAGAAATCACTTAGCTATCATTTAACGTATGGTTAGTAATCACCGATGATGTTTAGCGTTAGACGACTATGTTTATCAATAGGTGTCAATACCCATCGCCTTGCACTTGGAATTATTCATTACTGAGCTTGTCCGGTTAGACTATTCGGTTGGACAAGCTTCCAACCGGACTTCCCTCTGGACAGGACCTAGACCTCTCTGTGGGTATCCAGAGGCATGTCCGATCGCACATGTCTGCTACCAGTACCTGTGACTGGACACTCCCAGTAGCCTATCAGGAGGTCTTTGGTCATGTTCAATTGCACGGGGTTTGCAACTGGACCTCCTTCTAGACAACATCCATTGTGGTCTCGTCGAAAACGATTAGACCCAAGGTTAAGGATAGTTTATAACCCTTCTTCCAAGGTTGGGTTTCTCGTTTGTTGGGCTTGTAACCTCCATCTTTGGATGCATAACAACGCTGTTTGGGAGATCTTTAAGACTAGACTAAGATGGTTGGCTTAATGGTCTCTCTTTGGTTCCTCATTGTTCTTTCGTGCAAGAAGGCTGTACACATCATGCGTAAACCTTGGGAACCAAGGCTTCCTTTCAATTATGGGGAAGGAGACTTACGCTAGGTTTTAGATCAACTAAATATCATTAAAGGGGTGGGGAAGATTACTTGTGATGCCTAGTAGGTCGTAGAAGGATCCGAGCTTGCCGTCGCTTGGTTTCTCCTCGAGCACGGTTCCTTTTCCCTCTCTTCTTCTCCCTCACACTCTAAGGACACATTAGAACTTTCTCCCAGGTTTTGTGGGGTTGCACAAACCAAGGAGGTTTTTAGATAGCTTAGGGTTTCGCTCTTAAAATGGAACTCTAATCCCACAGTTTCTTGGGAATATTCTACCACGTGTCCCCTTGTGAAGATTTTGGGAAAACTAACTCCCTTCTCCTACGAGAGATAGTTGGTTGGAGTTATTTCACATGGGTTAAAGTTAGGTGGGAAAGGAATATTCTTTCCATCCCAGTTGGGCCCGTTTTTGGGGTTTCGACCCAATTGGATAGCACTCGGAGCTTGTCCGGTAAGAGTGTCCGATTGGAATTTGCAACACTTCCTCTCCGATCGGATAAGGGGTTCCTTGGTTTTCATGGCCTGATTTGGTCCCATTTTGGTTATTTTAGGAAATCGTACCTGTTTTGTCACACCTTAATTCTTGACTAACCAGAAGTGTGAATGAATAATCATACGAACCAATGGTTCACGCTAGGATCACATAGGGCTGTGCCAACAATCAAATCATTTACATTCCACATAATCAGAATACATAAATAAATCAGCACAAGTCTTTATTAATACTGAACTGAGTATCGACAATGATAAGTAAATAGTAAACCAGTTATCTCCAAGTATTCAAAACATAATTAATATCTATTACAAGTACCATATATAAAATATGAATTTTAAACTAAGCATAGACACACTGGAAACACTCGCATGAAGAGTCATGCTCGTCCTTTATTGTCTGCACATCCATAGCCGCCACGTGTCCATAGGATGGCTCATTCATAAAATCTTTCACAATAGTACTTGCATCATCAACTAAAAATATTCAACGTCGGATGAGTTCACAATTTAGCTCAATGAGTAAACAAAACAATACAACAAATATATGCATGATGTCAATTCATAACTTTGGTCTGGTATAAGTTTACAATGTGCTATGGTAAGGATAAGCGGTGACCACACCTCCATATATGAGAGTGTGAGTACGCCCAACGGATCACACACCGCTGACGCCTCACATTACCCACTATGAAATAGAGATAGAGCTAGACACACCGTCAACACTCCCCCTGATACTCTACCCATATCAGTATGTATGCCCCTACTGGCAAGGGTTTACAAACTAGATTTATGTCTAACCAATTCTAAATATCATTCATATGTATCCAAGGCATTACCCCAGCATCCCTCAATACGCCCATAGAGATAGAGCTAGGGTCTATTGACAAAGCTTATAGTCACATACCTCGATTATCCCCCTGATACCCTATGATGTACTAGTTCTGCTAAAATAACAGCGATACAATGATGTCAATGTGATGAATGGTTCAATGCTACAATCTCTTCCCATTCAGCACACCAACCACACACAAGCACATGTTTATTCCTATCATCATCATAACAAAATAAAATAATAATAAAATATGTATGAACAGGAATAGCAGTTATTGGATGACATGTGAGATGCATAAACAATCATGTAAAGCATGGCATCAGTCAAATTAACAAAAAGTAAAGGTAGCTTGTTATTAACCAATTAGTTTAGGTCTTGTTCCCTCACTTAAGAGTGATGTTTGTTCCTCTTCCAAGCCTTAAAAATTATATTGAACTAATAAAAAACCTAAACAATTAGTGAACTTAGGTTAGGATTTTATTCCATCGAGTTTTGTACTCAGATTCACTGTCCAGTCTCCAATATATGTCTTTCGAACATTGTCCGATCGAGTCACTAGTCTTGCATTAGTGACTGATGAGTCCATCGGACAAACCCTATCGTACTTCCCGAGATCCATCGATCGCCTTACCGGTCTCCTATAGTCGACCGGTCAAGGGACCGAACAACTCCTGAGTCATATCCTAGGTTTGTCTTTCAGTCTGAATTCCTTCTGAGTCGATCCTTCAACTCAACAATGGGATCCATCGTAGGGTCATTTTATGGCCTTTAATTCCTTAAGGTTAATCCTTCAAAGAACCCTAGCATCTAGCATTAACATAGATTTATGTAACAGTCCTTCGAATCAGAATCGTGGTTTTGGATCTGATTTAACACAGTGGGATCTCAAATCCTAACCTAAACTAACCTTCTACAAAGATAAAGGGACTTACCGTTGGCTCCTCGATGTGGTTGGTTGGGATCCGACTGTAATTCTCCTTACTGTAGAGCTTCTCCTCCTTTCTTCAAACTTTCTTCCTCTCCAAGCTTTATTTTTCTTCCTTTTCCTATCCTTTTCTCAACTTCTAGGGTTGAAGATTGATCAAAAGAGTGAGAGAGGGAAGAGGGATGTCCTCTATATAGAGAGAAAGTCTCCATATAGAGTCATCTCTCAATTAAGAGAGTAGCCTTCTCAAATTAGAAAACTTTCCTAATCATGAAGTCAAATTTGGGCTTGACCGATCGAGTCACTGGTCACAAAATACGAGGACCAGATAACCTAAAACTACCGATCGAACAAACCTACGAGTGACTAGTTTCTTACCTGGCTTTGTGGTTTCTTCATACGATGATTAGACCAGGTTAGTAGAGTGGGTCTTACATGTTTCCATCATCCAACATGTTGGTGTGGCTTATTACATCATTGCTTTGACCCGGTTCACGTTAAGAAGACCTACTATGAGATGAAAAAATTAATTAGATCGGGTTTTCGACATGCGGGTCTTACAACTCCTTCCTTACATAATTTTGTCCCCGAAATTGATTCTTACCTATTTCGAACAAGTGGGGGTACTTCTTCTGCATAGATTCTTCCTCTTCTCATGATGCTTCCTCTATTGAGAGACTTTTCCAGATCACCTTTATGTAATGGATGTCTCTGTTCTGGAGGCATTATACTTTCCTATCTACAATCTCGCAAGGTTCCACCTCGAACTTCCACCTCTAACACGTGGTTAGGATCCATCACATACCTTTTCAACATTGATACATAAAATACAGCATGTACATTAGATAGGGATGGGGGCAATGCTAGCTGATACGCTACTACCCTACACCTCTTCAGTTTCTCATATGGCATTATCTAACTGGGACTCAATTTCCCTTTCTTTCCAAAATGTCTCATCCCGCGTAGGGGCGATATTTTTAGAAAAACCTTATCTCCTATTGCGAATTCTAGATCCTTCCATTGTACATCATGTTAACTCTTCTATCAGGATTGGGCCGCTTTACATTTTTCCCGTATCATGTCTACCACCTGGCAGGTTTCCTGTACTATATCTGGCTCTACGATTCTTCTCTCCTTGACCTCCCCGTATAATAGGGTGCAACATTTCTTTCCATATAATGCTTCGTAAGGGGACATTCCAATGGTTTCCTGGTGGCTATTATTGTAGGTGAATTCCATCATAGCTAGCTTATCATCCCATGTACCTTGGAAATTGATAGCATAGACATAGAGCATGTCTTATAAGATTTGAATGGTCCTTTCTGATTGTCCATTTGTCTGTAAGTGAAATACCATGCTAAAATTTAATTCGGTTCCCATGGCCCACTGCAATCCTTTCCAGAATTTAGAGGTGTATCTGGGAGCTCTATCTGATACTATGCTATTGGGTACACCATGTAGTCATACTATTTGGTCCACATATAGTTATGCCAATTTTTCCATGGTGTATTGGGGTCCTACCGCTCTAAACCTGGCCATCTTGGTGAAGCGATCGATAACTACCTAAATAGCGTCTACATTCCTTGGTGTTAATGGTAACCCAGTGATGAAATCCATAGTAATGCAATCCCACTTCCATTCTGGTACCGGTAATGGTTGTAATAGTCCTAGTGGTCTCTGTCGAACCACCTTAACCAGTTGGTAGGTTAGGCATTTGTAGACAAAATCTACCACTTCCACTTTTATTCCTCTCTACCAAACTGTCTTCTGTAAATCATGGTACATCTTGGTGCTTCTAGGATGGGTTAAATATGGGCCATTATGTGCTTTTCATATTATTCTTTCCATGACCTATGTGGCACTCTTTGGGATACAGATTCTCTAATTAATTTTGATAGATCCATTACTGTGTAGCGAGAAATTAGGTCTTACCATTTCTTTCTGCAAGTCCTCCTTTAGTGTTCTTTAGTCAAGGTCATTGGATATTTCTGCACCACTTCATTAATTAGATCTAGTTTAATTTGTAAGTTGGCTATGAGCTTGATAGCTCGATTGTAAGACCCGCACTCCACTAACTTGGTATAACTGTGTCGTGCCAGGTCTTCCCTTCATTCCTCCACCAAGTGGACCGAGCGTGTGAAGATAAATCACAAACCAGATATGAGAATTGAGTTAAAAACACTAAAAACATACCTAAGGTCGCATACCTGGGTAGGTATGGTCAACCATAAGGAAGGGAACAAAAATCTCAAATCCAGAATCCCACAGGTCGATGATTTTGACCCTACGATCGATGGTTTATGCGACCGTATGATCGATCGTGAGACCCCAGATTAGACTCCGAGTTTGGGAAACTTTCCTAAATTAAGGGATTGCTTTCCTAATTGAAAGAGGACTCTATATGGAGAGTTTTTCTCTATATAAAGGACGTCCCTCATCCCTTTTTCACTCTTTTAGAACATTAGTAAACCCTAGAGAAAGAGAAGGAAGAGAAGGAAGAGAAGGAGAAGAAGAAAAAGCTAAGGAGAGGAATTTGCTGAGACGAGATTGACTCTCTATCACAGGAAAAGGTATGAAATGAATCTCTGGATATGTAAACTAAGGAATAAGACTTCTATGGAAGATAGGTAAAATCAACCTATTATGATTTATGTGATTTCCTTGAGAAAATCCCAAGGAGAACCATGATGAGTGAATTTGATGATTAGGGTTGATAAGAAACTATTAATGATGGCCATAGGATGACCTTAAAATAAACCCCATTGAATATCAGAAGAATTGACCCAGGAAGAACTCGAATTGCATGTAGTCTGTGACCAAGAATCTCAAGGTCGCAGCTACGGTCGACCATAGCATGACCAGCATGACCAGAGGATCGACCATAGGCATTCGGGAAGATTTCAGAAACCATATGGTCGCAGCTACGGTCGCATAGGGTATCGATCGTAGGCTGTAAGGTCGATACAGTATGAGATTATAGGACCAATCATACACCTATCAGTGCTCTGTATCGATTTTTGACTACTGTAACATGTCACATATGAACCCTAACTTAAATTCATATAACTTTTAGGTTGTTAAATCAATTCAAAGAGAATTTCAAGGCTTGGAAGGAGATCGAGTATTGCTAATAGGTGAGGGAACAAGACCTAAACTAATTGGTTAATAACAAACTGTTTATTTTTATTGAGTCCAATGCCATGATTGATTTTATGCGTGTATGCTTGAAATGTGCATCTCACATGTCATCCAATATTTCTACTATTATTGTTCATGCATATTTAATTATGTTTATTTATAACATGATGATGATGATGGTGATGATGCTAGGAATAGGCATGTGAATGTATGTGTATGGTTGGTGTGTTAGATGCGAGTGCAGCATCAGGGGGAGGACGTGGCATGGTAGTCTTCAACCTCGTCACCAGACTCTAGCTCTATCTCTACTCAAGTCTTGCCTACTAACATCGTCGTATCGCCATTACCTTAGCAAAACTATTATGTCGTAGGGCATCAAGGGAGGTGATCTCGGACCGTGTGGTCTCTGACTCTACTAGGGGGCCTTAGCTCTATCTCTATGGACATATTAAGGGATGCTGGGGTGAGGCCTTGGATACACTGTATGGCATTAGGATTGGTTAGTTGTGAGCCCAGTTTGCAAGCTCTCGCCAATAGGGGCTTATGTATTGGTATGGGTAGGACATCAGGGGAAGTGTTGGCGGTGTTTGATCTGGACACTTTAGTTCTATCTCTATTCCATGGTGGGTGCATATGGGATGGCAATGGTATTTGATCCATTGAGCGGATTCACACACTCGTGTATAGAGGTGCGATGGCCACCAAACCTTTCTATAGTATATTGTAAATTTATAATCCAGACCAAAGATATAAATTGAATGCATCCATATGTTTGTTGCATTGTTTTGTTTGTTCACTGAGCCGTGATGTTTGTTCACCCTTTTGACGTCAAATATTTTTAGTTGATAATGCAGGTCTTACTGTTGAAGAATATATGAATGCGTCTACGTATGGACACGTTGCTCCGATGGACGTAGAAGCTGAAGAAGATGCGCATGATTCATCATGCGAGTGCAACCAATGTATTTTTGCTTAAGTTTAATTATAATTTGAACATTAGATATGTAATTGATTATTTATTTTTATGTCTTGTGGTTTGAAGATAATTGGATTAAATAATTATTTATCACTGTTAGACTCTCAGTTCATTATCTGTAAGACTTCCGTTTATTTGTTTATTACCTCTTATTATTAATGTGGAATATGAGTGTGGTTTGATATGGTGGGTACGACCTATACGAGATCCTAGGTAAACCTTTGTTTTATTGGTGGTTCATCACCTTATTCTGGTTAGACCAGAATTGGGGTGTGACAACTTGGTTTCAGAGCTTCTCAGGTTCTACCCATTGACCTAACTACTTCCACATGAGTCATGAACTGAGTTAGGATAAAATTAAAAGATGTAATAAGAACACACCATAAGCACCTGTGTTGTATGAGACATAAACTAAGAAAGAGAATAATGCACATATGAAAAAGAAAAACTAATTTTATAAATATATCCAAATGAGAATAAGACAAATGTACATCCAATTCAGAGTACAGTCCATAATCCGGACAGTTACTCTTTAGTATAAAAAGAAAAAAGATATAAATGACAATCATGGAGCTGGAGGTGCTGGAAGAAGAGGTGTCTCACGATCTCTATCGTAGTCCTCACCATATACTCTCGCGAGCCAGGCCACCTGAGTCTGAGTCGCTCGGAGACTAGTTGTCAGATTTGCTATCCACTAGTCTATAGAGCGCTGAGCATCTAGAAGCTCTCCTACTCTCCAATCAGTCATGCGCTGAGCCTCCAGAATCTCACGTAATAGTCTCATCATGTCATCTGGTGGTGGGCGTGAAGGGCCAGCTGAATGAGAAGCCCTAGAAGTGCCAGCTTCAGTAGAATGTTGTAGCGATGGAGGAGGGATGACATCCACATCCATGTACATCCAATTATCATCCTCCTTATGATCACCCTCGTGTGCCTCTGCTGCTGCCTCTACTGCTACCTCCGCTGCTACTGCTGCTGCCGCCTCTGCATCTGCTGCCGCTACTCAAGTGAGAGGATGTTTCATAGCATTCCTCTCATCATCACTGACCTGTATCTCTCTCATGCCCATCCTGCTGATGGCCTCCCAATCAAGGTCAGCTGAGAAGGTGTCCTCAAGGATCCTCTCATCCACTAGGTCCACCTGTAGACAAGCGAGCAAGGTGGAGATCAGTCGCCCATAGGGCAAGTTACCTCTCGAGTCAGGCAACGTAGCTCTGTGCATAGTCCGAAGAATAATATATGGGAGGCAGACAGGCTGCCTAGTACAGATACAGTACAGCAGGTATTGAGTCAGCTGTGAGACCATCTCGTAGTGTCTGTCCTGGGGAATAAGATTATGCTGGATAATCTTACAGTAGACCCATGGCTCTGGACGCAGGTTGACTGCTTTCATCTCCCAACGGTCATCCCGAAGAATCTGATTATCTATTTCTGCACGCACCTGTGTAGACATAAACTATGGCTCCCTGGGTGCACAGTAAACCAACTGACCATTGTTGGAAATGCCTAGGAGATCAGTCAACTCCTGACAGGTGAAAGAGATCTGAACCCCTTTTACCCAGTTGGTGATCCGAAGCTCTCTACCCCTGTCAATATCTTCTAAGTCACCCTCTACCTGTAGGTGGTAGTAGAACTGCTTGACCAAGTCTGGGCGAGTGCAAGCCTCATATAAGATCATTGGAAGCCAGTCCATATCACCAAACGCCCGTTCCACATCAAACAGGGCTAAATGGGCTAAGTTCACACACTGACCCCCTTCTACTTTCTTTTGGTCAAACCAAGGATATCACACCTCTACTTCAATGGACCTGAAGCGTCATGGGTCATGAACTCGAGGAACCTTAGTGCAAACCATGATAACTGCAAGAGAAGAAAATAAGAAAACAAGTAAGATAAATTTAAAAATTTGACAGCATAACGACGTAAAATGGAAAAAGCCTCACTTTTCACCCAAACATTTGGGCAGGAGGACTTACATATGTCCCAAACCATCCTGCAAGGCTCATACAATCAAAAATTTAAACTAGGTAGGTCGAATTTGAAGAAATTTTGACAATTGGGAAAAACCCCAAAATTTAGGTCAAAAAGGGAAATTTTCAAGTTTCTACTAAATCAACCGATGAAACTCAAATTTTCTTGAAGGCTCATCCATTGGGTGGCCTATTGCAAAAGCCCCCAATAAAAATTAAATTTTTATGGTCAGAAAAAAATATTAATTAGAAGAAAACCCTACAAATAGCAAAAACCCTAGGTATGAAAACTTAAAAATGGAGAAAAGTAGAGAACATACCTCAAGGAATGGAGTGACGGATGTTGATCGATGGAAAAATCACTAAGTTTGTATGGTCGACACTATAGCAACTCACTGGTGGCGAGTTGAGTAGAGACCGTAGGAGGAAGAAGGAGAATGAGTTGAAATTTTTTGAAAAACAAGTTTAAAAACCTGATCTTGAATCATACGGTCGCACAATTCGACCAAAACCATCGACCGTATGATCGACTATAGGGTCTTGGTAAGTTTCCAGGATATTGAAGGTTGCACCTATGGTCGCACAACATGCGACCGTAGGCCATCGACCATATGACTGACTGTTGTCTACATTTTGATTCTGTTTGAACTTTCGCCTATTGATTTTGTTTTTTTCTTGCCTTCCATTGTGAGACTGACCCAATACTACCATCATATCTTGTCTCACATTTATAGCCTTTCCAAGTACCATTCAACCAAGAGTTTAAATGGCTGGACGCAGAGTAAGTAGAAGGAGACAGAATGTAAACCCATCTCTACCACCTATGGAGACTAATGACAATGAAGGTCAGCAAGGACAGGAAGAAAATATTGGAACTCAAAATGCTGCACCTTAGAATGTGCACACCCAAGCCAACCCAACCAACCTACCTGCACCACCTATGGATTTGGCTACTGCGGTGATGAATTTGGCACAACAAATACAGCAAATATAGCAAGTGCAAGCCAACATGCAAGCTTCTATGGGAATTTCTTTTTCAGCTGCAAACATAACCTCTCTACCTACAGGACAAGCTAGTACGGTACCTGGTGGTAGCAACACTGTACCCCAAGCATCACAAACACCAGCAGTACAAGGCCAAGTGCCAAACCCTGAAGCACCGCAAGGCGGGTATAAGCAAGGTAATTATCAGTACCAACGGCCTATGTATGGAGCATATGCACAATATCAACTTGATCACTCTAGACTGATCGAGTATTTCCTGAAGTTGAAGTCAAAGGAATTTACAGGCAAGCCATCAGATCCATTAAGGCCAGCTCACTGGATCGATGAGATGGAAAGAAACTTTATGATGATGACTATAAATGGAGAAGAGAAGGTATTATGTGCTACATTTATGTTGAAAGCTGACGCATACCACTGGTGGAAATCAACTAGAAGTTATTTGTTAACAAAGCACGCCCAACTGACATGGGCTATTTATAAAGAAGCTTTCTTCGAGAAATATTTTTCAAGGAGTTTCAGAGATCAAATGAAAAATGAGTTTCTGAGTCTGTATCAGGGACAAATGACTATAGACGCATATCAACAGCGTTATGAAGAACTATTTTTCTTTGCTTCCTCTAGCATGCAGGAGGAAAATACCAAAACCCGAAGGTTCATCATGGGAGTTAGGGGAAGCATCCGTGATCATGTACTAGGACTGGAAAAGAAGATTTATAATGAAGCTGTACAGATTGCTCGAGTACTAGAATTGAGCCAGAGGGAAATTTATTTTTCTCAGAACAAAGGTATTAAAAGGCCCAATGGAAACTCATACAACGGAGGGAACTCAAAGACATTTAAACCCTTCCGTACTCAAGGCTTCAATGCTGCAGCCAAGACTACTCCGACAGCCCCACCACTACAGAAGCAAAGTAATGTTGGAGTCAAATGCTTCAATTGCGATCAAGTAGGACATTATTCAAGAGAGTGTCCTAAGCCAAGGAAGCAACTACAGCAAGGAAAGGTTTATGCAGTTACATCTGAGGATGCTGCCACATCGCCTGATGTGGTCACAGGTATGACCTAAACTATTCATTTTGTACTACCTTGTGTAAGCATGTAGACTAAGTTAAATCAAATCACATGTATCGTACCTATTAATGGCTTACCAGCTAGAGTACTCTTTGACTCTGGAGCTACTCATTCTTTTATATCTGTGTCATTTGGAAAGAAGCTAAATCTACCTCGCAGACCTTTAGACTACAAACTGCTTGTACGATCACCTATAGGATTAGAAGTGGAACTAGACAAAGGTTATGGACCACGTCCAGTTCTTATCGGCGAGAAGATTTTGAATGCAACCTTAATTCAACTTGAGATGGCAGACTTTAACGTTATCTTGGGAATGGATTGGTTAGCTCGGCACTCCGCAAACCTATTATGTGTGGAAAAAAATTGACATTTAAAGACAAGGAAGGAGCAGAGTTTAGTTTTACAGGAACCAAACTTCCCCGTAAATGAAAACTCATTTTCTCTGCATTAAAGGCTAGAAAATGCCTCGAGAAAGGAGGAATTGGGTATCTAGTATCCGTGATCGACCTCACCAAGGGAGTACCACAAATGGAGGATGTTGAAGTTGTGCACGAATTTTCAGATGTATTTCCTGAGGAACTACTAGGACTACCACCCGACCGAGCGATAGAGTTCGTTATAGATCTTATACCTAGAGCCGCACCAGTATCAAAAGCATCTTATCGAATGGCTCCTGCTGAACTGAAGGAACTGAAGGTACAATTACAGGAATTACTGGACAAGGGTTATATCAGACCCAGAATATCACCATGGGGAGTGCCAGTATTGTTTGTGAAAAAGAAGGACAGTAGCATTCGACTGTGTATAGATTATCAAGAATTGAATAAGCTTACAATCAAGAAGTGGTACCCGTTGCCTCGGATCGATGACTTGTTCGATCAGTTGCATGGTGCCAAAGTGTCCTCCAAAATTGATCTTTGGTCAGGATACCATCAGTTGAAGATTAAGGAAGGTGATATTCTGAAGACAACATTCAGAACCAGATATGGACATTATGAATTTTTAGTCATGTCGTTTGGATTGACTAATGCACCCGTAACTTTTATGGAACTCATGAATCGGGTATTCCATGATATGTTGGATACGTCAGTCATTGTATTTATTGACGACATACTAGTCTACTCCAAGGACAAAGAAACTCATGTCACAAATCTAAGAGCCGCTCTGCAGTGACTAAGAAAAGAGAAGCTTTACGTAAAATTTACAAAGTGTGAATTCTGGCTAAATGAAGTTGCTTTCTTAGGCCATGTTGTATCTGCTGAAGGAATTAAAGTGGATCCTAGCAAGATTAAAGCCATTGTGAAATGGGAAGCACCTAAGAATGTTGCAGAAATCAGAAGTTTCTTGGGTTTAGCTGGTTATTATCGACGATTCATGGAAGATTACTCTAGAATCGTCATACCTTTCACCAGTCTGACAAAGAAAGGAGAAAAGTTTGTTTGGATCGATAAATGTAAAGAGTGTTTCCAAACATTGAAGGCTAGATTGATATCAGCTCCCATCTTGACTATTCTGATCCCAGGACAACCATTTACCTTGTACACCGATGCATCTGGGTTAGGTTTAGGATGTGTGCTCATGCAAGGAGAACAAGTAATTGCGTATGCCTCAAGACAACTAAAGACACATGAGAAGAACTATCCCACTCATGACTTAAAATTAGTAGCAGTAGTACATGCTGTTAAGATATGGAGACATTATTTGTATGGAGAGAAATTTCAGATTAAATCAGATCATAAGAGTCTCACTCATCTTTTTAATCAGAAGGAGTTGAACATGTGACAAAGAAGATGGCTGGAATTATTGAAGGATTATGATTGCGATATCCAGTATCATCCAGGAAAAGCTAATATAGTTGCTGACGTACTAAGTAGGAAAGCAATGACAGAATCCCAAGAAGAAGTTAGTGCAAATGTTGTGGCGTGTGTTACAGGGAGAGTATTTAATTACGGTAAAGAAAAGTTCGTGATTGATATTCCAAATGAATCAACTGACCAAGGATTTATTCATCTATTTTTAAACATGTTTGCTACATTGAAGATTGTATCTGATCTATTAGACGAAGTGAAAGCAGCTATTAAATCAGACCCTTATCTGATAACGGTGCAAGAAGACCTCGAAAAAGGTAGGACTACTCCTGAGTTCACCTTGGTCATTGAAAAGGTACTAAGATACAAAGGAAGGCTATGTGTTCCTGAAAATGAAGACTTGGATGTTAGACACAAACTAATGAAGGAAGCTCACACCACCGCTTATTCGGTACATCCTGGAAGTATAAAGATGTATCATGATCTGAAGAAACTCTATTTGTGGAGAGGAATGAAAGCGGATGTAGCTAAATTTGGGTCTCAATGCCTGAATTGTCAGTAGGTAAAGGCTGAAAGACAAAGACCTGTAGGATTATTGCAGCCACTGCCAGAACCAGCATGGAAATAGGACTGCATCACTATGGACTTCGTCACCGGATTACCATTGACTCCCCGAGTAGTTGACCTGGTCTGGGTGATTATGGATCGTTTGACCAAGACAGCTCGTTTCATAGCTATACGACCTCAGTATACCCTAGAGAGGTTAGCTAAGATTTATGTAGATAATATTATCCGATTACATGGTGTACCTGAAAGCATTGTGTCCGACAAAGACCCACATTTTACCTCAAAGTTTTGGAAAGGATTACAGAAGGCTATGGGTACAACGTTGAAATTCAGTACTGCATTCCATCCTTAGACAGACGGACAGTCGGAGCGTACTACTCAGATCTTAGAAGACATGCTTCGAGCCTGTGTTATTGATTTCAAGGGATCATGGGATGAGAAACTACCATTGATCGAGTTCGCCTATAACAACAGCTATCAAGCGACTATACAGATGTCACCCTATGAAGCATTGTAAGGTAAAAAATATCGAACTCCTTTGTTTTAGAATGAAGTTGGAGAACGGAGTATTGTTGGACCAGAGTTTGTTGAAGAGACTTGTCGAGTAGTCGACATTATCAAGGAAAGAGTCCGAATAGCTCAGAATCGTTAGAGGAAATATGCAGATAATCAATGCAGAGATCTCGAATTCACCATAGGTGATAAGGTATTTTTGAAAATATCTCCTATGCGTGGTTTGAAAAGGTTTGGACAGAAGGGAAAGCTATGTCCCAGATATATTAGACCTTATAAAGTTCTAGATAGACGTAAAAAAGTAGCATATTAGTTAGCACTACCACCATCAATGTCTAGTGTACATGATGTATTCCATGTCTCACAATTGAAGAAGTATGTCAAAGATCCAACACAAGTGTTAACAATGGATCCACCGGATTTGACTGAAGATTTGACGTTCAAAGTAGTACCTTTTGGAATCACCAGCAGGAAGGTGCAACGTCTTCGCAACCGTGACATTTACTATGTTAAGGTTACATGGAGAAGCCAAAATATAGAAGAAATTACATGGGAATAAGAGAACGCTATGCGGATGCAATATCCTCACCTATTCGACTCAAAAGGTATGTGCAAATTTCGAGGATGAAATTTATATAAGAGGGGGAACTTGTAAGACCCGCACTCCACTAACTTGGTCTAATCGTGTCGTGCCAGGTCTTCCCATCATTCCTGGACCAAGTTGACTGAGCGTGTGAAGATAGATCACAAACCAGGTATGAGAATCGAGTTAAAAATACTAAAAACATACCTAAGGTCGCATACTTGGGTAGGTATGGTCGACCATAAGGAAGGGAACAAAAATCTCAAATCCAGAATCCCATGGGTCGATGATTTTAACTCTACGATCGATGGTTTATGCGACCGTATGATCGACTGTGAGACCCCAGATCAGACTCGAGTTTTGGAATTTTTTTTAAAATAAGGGATTGCTTTCCTAATTGAAAGATGACTCTATATGGAGAGTTTTCCTCTACATAAAGGACATCCCTTAGCCCTTTTTCACTATTTTAGAACATTAGTAAACCCTAGAGAAAGAGAAGGAAGATAAGGAAGAGAAGGAGAAAAGAAAAAGCTAAGGAGAGGAATTTACTGAGAAGAGATTGGCTCTCTATCATAGGCAAAGGTATGAAATGAATCTTTGGAGATATAAACTCTAAGGAATAAGACTTCTATGGAAGATAGGCAAAATCAACCTATTATGTTCTATGTGATTTCCTTGAGAAATTCCCAAGGAGAACCATGAGGAGTGAATTTGATGATTAGGGTTGATAAGAAACTATTAATGATGGCCATAAGATGACCTTAGAATAAACCCCATTGAAGATCAGAAGAATTGACCTAGGAAGAACTCGAATTGCATGTAGTCTGTGACCAGGAATCTCAAGGTCGCAGCTACGGTCGACCATAGCATGACCAGCATGACCAGAGGATCGACCATAGGCATTCGGGAAGATTTCAGAAACCATATGGTCGCAGCTACAGTCGCACTATATGCGACCATAGGGTATCGACCGTAGGTAGTAAGGTCAATATAGTATGAGATCATAGGACCAATTAAACACCTATCAGTGCTCTATTTCAATTTTCGACTACTGTAACATGTCACATATAAACCCTATCTTAAATTCATATAACTTTTAGGTTGTTAAATCAATTTAAAGAGAATTTCAAGGCTTAGAAGGAGATCGAGTATTGCTAACAGGTGAGGGAACAAGACCTAAACTAATTGGTTAATAACAAACTATTTATTTTATTTCAGGCCAATGCCATGATTGTTTCTATGCTTGTATGCTTGTAATGTGCATCTCACATGTCATCCAATATTCCTGCTATTATTGATCATGTATATTTAATTCTGTTATTTATAACATGATGATGATGCTAGGAATAGGCATGTGAATGTATGTGTGTGGTTGGTGTGTTAGATGCGAGTGGAGCATCAGGGGGAGGACGTGGCATGGTGGTCTTCGACCTCATCACCAGACTCTAGCTCTATCTCTACTCAAGTCTTGCCCACTAACATCGTCGTATCGTCATTACCTTAGTAGAACTATTATGTCAAGGGAGGTGGTCTCGGACCGTGTGGTCTCTGACTCTACCGGGGGGCCTTAGCTCTATCTCTATGGACATATTGAGGGATGCTGGGGTGAGGCCTTGGATACACTGTATGGCATTAGAATTGGTTAGTCGCGAGCCCATTTTGCAAGCCCTTGCCAATAGGGGCTTATGTGTTGGTATGGGTAGGATATCAGGAGAAGTGTTGGCGGTGTTTGATCCGGACACTTTAGCTCTATCTCTATTCCATGGTGGATGCATATGGGACGGCAATGGTGTTTGATCCATTGGGCGGATTCACACACTCGTGTATAGAGGTGCGATGGCCACCAAACCTTTCTATAGCATATTGTAAACTTATAATCCAGACCAAAGATATGAATTGAATGCATGCATATGTTTGTTGCATTGTTTTGTTTGCTCACTGAGCCGTGATGTGTGCTCACCCTTTTGACATCGAATATTTTTAGTTGATGATGCAGGTCCTACTGTTGAAGAATATATGAATGCGTCGACGTATGGACACGTTGCTCTGATGGACGTAGAAGCTGAAGAAGATGCGCATGATTCATCATGAAAGTGCAACCAATGTGTTTTTGCTTAAGTTTAGTTATAATTTGAACATCAGATATGTAATTGATTATTTATTTTTATGTCTTGTGGTTTGGAGATAATTGGATTAAATACTTATTTATCACTGTTAGACTCTCAGTTCATTATCTATAAGACTTTCGCTTATTTGTTTATTACCTCTGATTATTAATGTGGAATGTGAGTATGGTTTGATATGGTGGGTACGACCTATGCGAGATCTTGGGTGAACCGTTGGTTTATTGGCGGTTCATCATACCATTCTGGTTAGACCAGAATTGGGGTGTGACATCGATTATTAACTCTTATATCTGTCCCTCTTCAGTGAAGTCTAGTGTGTTTGATTCTAAGTTAATCACTGATGCTATCACTGGAGCAAACTGTCTGGGTTGATCTAGTGGGCTTTCTTCTATTCTTGCTAGACCTTTCTGGCCCAATGTGTCAGCTACTACGTTGGCTTTTCTAGGGTGGTACTAGTTATCATAGTTGTAATCCTTTAATTCCTTTAGCCACCTTCTTTGTTTCATGTTCAGCTCTTTCTGTGTGAACAGGTAAGTTACACTCTTATGGTCTAATTTGATATGAAATTTCTCTCCATATAAGTAGTGTCTCAATGATTTGATTCCGAAGACTACTACAGCTAATTCTAGGTCATGAGTGTTGGGTTTGGTGTCTTGTATTCTGTGGGGTCTACATGGTTACTGGGTTTGTACTTGTATTAGGGTTTGGGTCTACTACATGTACGGGGGTAAACTTGTAATTATGGGGATTAGGTTTTCTAGGTTTACCTATATTTATCCGGTAAAGAGAGCTGTAGAGGTTTCTTGGTAATAAAGATTTCTCTGTTTCTCTGTGGTTAAGGTAGGCATTCCGGATTGGGTGCTAAACCACGGTAAATCTTGTGTTGTGTGTGTTTGCTTGATCTTATTTCTCTTGGTTACACGTGGGTCTTGGTGGTAGTCGAGTAGATGGTCTGCGAGAGCTAAGAGATATTGATCTGACTGATGGGGTGGGGGCAGTTATTCATGGATCTGGTCGGATCGGGGGAGGTTTTTCCCTGGATTTGACAGTTATTTTGAATCCCAGCACAGTGCTCATAATGGCCAGTTTATGCCGCACTGTGAGGTAAAGTAGGGCTGACGGATTGGGATAAGGAGGAGTCAGATCTCTAGGTCTGCATTGAAGGTGTAGAGGTAAGAGGCTCGGGTTCCAGGTGCAACTGGAGTTGCAGGAGGACTGTGAGTAACGGTGATCTTCCCGATGATGCTATAGCAATGGAAGAGATGGAGTCACATCACATCATACGGCAATGAATTGTATGAAACACCCGAACGGGGTGTGGGCTATGCTGGTTTAGGTGTAGCGATTTGGCAGAGACGGGTTTACACAATCAACATCAACGGGTTCTTCTTCAAGGTGGCTTGTAGAATCCAAGCAGATAGAGATTTGTTGGGTTTGGTGTCTTGTATTCTGTGGAGTCCACACGATTACTGGGTTTGTACTTATATTAGGGTTTGGGTCTACTACATGTACAAGGGTAAACTTATAATTATGGGGATTAGGGTTTCTAGATTTGCCTATATATTGTTTCTATATGGGAAAACCTAGGCAAGGTCTGACCAAAGGAGAACACATTGTCAGGTGGAGAGAGCTGTAGAGGTTTCTTGGCAATAAAGATTTCTCTGTTTCTTTGTGGTTGAGGTAGGCATTCCGAATTGGGTGTTGAACCATGGCAAATCCTGTGTTGTGTGTGTTTGCTTGATCTTCGTTCTTTCTCTTGGTTGTGCTTTCATCCCTAACAATGAGTGGGGTAGTTTCTCTCACGATCCTTCAATTATCAGGATGCATATGCCACCACTTGCTCGTTTTGCATGAGTACGCATCTTAATCCCAGCCTAAAGACATCTGTGTACAGTGTGAAAGGCTGGTTCGGCACTGGTATGGTCAGTATGGGTGTGGATACTAGCTTCTCCATCAAGGTTTGGAAACTCTTCTCGCATTGGTCCGACCATTCAAATTTTTCTCCCTTCTTGATCAACTTGGTTAATGGTACTGCAATCTTGGAGTAGTCTTCCAAGAATCTCCTATAGTAGCCCGCCAAGCAATCTGACAATATTATCCACATATAGCTTGGCGAACCTCTCTAGGATATACTGAGGTCGTATAGCTATGAAACGAGCTGTCTTAGTTAAACGATCCACAATCACCCAGACCACGTCAACTACTCGGGGAGTCAATGGTAATCCGATGACGAAATCCATAGTGATGCAATCCCATTTCCATGCTGGTTCTGGCAGTGGCTGCAACAATCCTGCAGGTCTTTGCCTTTCAGCCTTTACCCTCTGACAATTTAGGCATTGAGACACAAATTTAGCTACATCCGCCTTCATTCCTCTCCACCAATATAGCTTCTTCAGATCATGATACATCTTCGTACTTCCAGGATGTACCAAATAAGCGATGGTGTGAGCTTCCTTCATTAGTCTGTGTCTAATATCCAAGTCTTCATTTTCAGGAACACATACTCTTCCTTTGTATTTTAGTACCTTTTCAACGTCCAAGTTGAACTCAGGAGTAGTTCTACCTTTTCGATGTCTTCTTGCACCGTTCTCAGATAAGGGTCTGATTTAATAGCGGTTTTCACTTCGTCTAATATATCAGGTATAATCTTCAATGTGGCAAACATATTTAAAAACTGGTGAATAAATCCTTGGTTGGTTGATCCATCCGGTGTATCTATCACGAACTGCTCATTACCATAATTGAATACTTTTCCTATAACACACATTGCCGCATTCATGTTAACTTCTCCCTGGGATTTGATCATTGTGTTTCTTCTTAGTGCATCAGCAACTACATTAGCCTTTCCTAGATGATACTAGATATCACAATCATAATCCTTCAATAATTCCAGCCATCTTCTTTGTCTCATGTTCAACTTCTTCTGATTAAAAAGATAAGTGAGACTCTTATGATCTGATTTAATCTAAAATTTCTCTCCATACAAATAATGTCTCCATATCTTGACAGCATGTACTACTGCTGCTAATTCCAAGTCATGAGTGGGATAGTTCTTCTCATGTGTCTTTAGTTGTCTTGAGGCATACGCAACTACTTGTTCTCCTTGCATAAGTACACATCCTAAACCTAACCCAGACGCATCAGTGTACAAGATAAATGGTTGTCCTGGGATCAGAATAGTCAAGATGGGAGCTGATATCAATCTAGCCCTCAATGTTTGAAAACCCTCCTCACATTTGTCGGTCGAAACAAACTTTTCTCCTTTCTTAGTCAAACTAGTGAGAGGTATGGCGATTCTAGAGTAATCTTCCACGAATCGTCGGTAATACCTAGCTAGACCTAAGAAACTTCCTATTTCTGTAACATTCTTAGGTGCTTCCCATTTCACAATGGCTTTAATCTTGCTAGGATCCACTTTAATTCCTTCAGCGGATACAACATGGCCTAAGAAAGCGACTTGATTTAGCCAAAACTCACACTTGTAAATTTGGCTTAAACCTTCTCTTTTCTTAGTCGCTGCAGAGCGGCTCTTAGATTTGTGACATGAGTTTCTTTGTCCTTGGAGTAGACTAATATGTCATCAATAAACACAATGACTGACATATCCAACATATCATGGAATACCCAATTCATGAGTTCCACAAAAGTTACGGGTGCACTGGTTAATCCAAAAGACATGACTAAAAATTCATAATGTCCATATCTTGTTCTGAATGCTGTCTTCGGAATATCACCTTCCTTAATTTTCAACTGATGGTATCCTAACCTAAGATCAATTTTGGAGAACACTTTAGCACCTTGCAACTGATCGAACAAGTCATCGATCCGAGGCAACGGGTACCAATTCTTGATTGTAAGCTTATTCAATTCTCGATAGTCTATACACAGTCGAACGCTACCGTCCTTCTTTTTCACAAACAATACTAGCGCTCCCCATGGTGATATGCTAGGTCTGATATAACCCTTGTCCAGTAATTCCTGTAATTGTACCTTCAGTTCCTTCAGTTCAGTAGGAGTCATTCGATAGGGTGCTTTAGATACTGGTGCAGCTTCGGGTATAAGATCTATAACAAACTCTGTCGCTCGGTCGGGTGGTAGTCCTGGTAGTTCCTCAGAAAATACATCCAAAAAATCACACACAACATCAATATCCTCCATTCATGGTGCTTCATTGGTGAGGTCGACCACGGATACTAGATACCCAGTTCCTCCTTTCTCGAGGCATTTTCTAGCCTTTAATGCAGAGAGAATGAGTTTTCATTTACAGGGAAGTTTGGTTCCCTCAAAACTAAACTCTGCTCCTTCCTTGTCTTTAAATGTCAGTTGCTTTTCTGCACATAATAGGTTTACAGAGTGCCGAGCTAACCAATCCACTCCCAAGATAACGTCAAAGTCTGCCATCTCGAGTTGAATTAAGGTTGCATCCAAAATCTTTTCGCCTATAAGAACTGGACATGATCCATAATCTTTTTCTAGTTCCACTTCTAATCCCATAGGTGAACGTACTAGCAATTTGTAGTCTAAAGATCTGAGGGATAGATTTAGTTTCTTTCCAAATGACACAGATATAAAAGAATGAGTAGTTCTAGAATCAAAGAGTACTCTGGTAGGTATGCCATTAATAGGTACGATACCTGTGACCACATCAGGCGATGCGACAGCATCCTCAGATGTAACTGCATAAACCTTTCCTTGTTGTAGCTGCTTCCTGGGCTTAGGACATTCCCTTGAATAATGTCCTATTTGATTACAGTTAAAGCATTTTACTCCCTCACTACTTTGCTTTTGTTGAGGTTGGACTGTTGGAGTAGTCTTGGCTACAACATTGAAGCCTTGAGTACGGAAGGGTTTAAAGGTCTTTGTGTTCCATCTGTTATATGAATTTCCATTAGGTCTTTTGATACCTCTGTTCTGAGCAAAATAACTTTCCCTCTGGCTTGATTCCAATACTCGAGCAATTTGTACTGCTTCATTATAAATCTTCTTTTCTAGTCCCAATACATGCTCACGGATACTTCCCCTAAGTCCCATGACGAACCTTCGAGTTTTGGTATTTTCCTCCTGCATGCTAGAGGGAGCTAAGAAAAACAGCTCGTTATAACGCTGTTGATACGCATCCACAATCATCTGTCCCTGATACAGACTTAGAAACTCTCTTTCCATCACATCTCTGAAACTTCTGGGAAAATACTTCTCTAAGAATGCTTCTTTATAGATAGCCCAAGTCAATTGGGCGTGCTTTGTTAACAGATAACTTCGAGTAGACTTCCACCAATGGTGTGCATCGCCCTTCAGCATAAATGTGGCACATAACACTTTTTTCTCTTCATTTACAGTCATCATCATGAAGTTCCTTTCCATCTCGTCGATCCAGTGAGCTGGCCACAATGGATCTGCTGGCTTGCTATTAAATTCCTTAGGCTTCATCTTCAGGAAACACTCGATCAGTTGAGAATGGTCCAACTGATATTGAGCATATGCTCCATATATATGCGGTTGATACTGGTAATTGCCTTGATTGTATATGCCTTGAGCTACTTCAAGGTTTTGTACTTGAGCTTATACAAATGGCGTTTGAGGTGCTTGAGGTACCATGTTATTCATAGTCAATGCTTGGGGCACGGTATTGCTACCCCCTGGTACGGTACTAGCTTGTCCCATCGGTAAAGGTGTAGTGTTTGCAGTTGGGAAAGTCATTCCCATAGCAGCTTGCATGTTGGCTTGCACTTGTTGTATTTGCTGCAACTGTTGTGCTAGATTCATCATCGCAGTAGCCAAATCTATAGGTGGGGCTGGCAAGTTTGTAGAGTTAGCCTGGTCGTTGACTCCTGGTGGTACCACATTATGATTCTCCTGTTCCTCAGGGTTTTCATGGCCATTTTCCTCCACAGGTGGTGGTGGTGGAATTGGGTACGTCCTCTCCTGGTTATTCTTCGCCCAGCCATTTCCTGTTTTCGATGGTGGTAGTATCAGAAAGTCAAAGAACTTATGAGGCAATCATAATATACGTTATTCTCACATCAAAATCCAAATAAACAAGGTAAAATTTCAATCTTTAAAGTCATTCAGTCAAAACAAAGTATTTTTCATCGTGTGGTTGAGGGTGGGGTCGTAGTATATGCGACCACACAAACCCTCTCAGCTCACTGAGAGCCTGTGGTCGATCGTGTGGTCGCACTACATGCAACCACAGGGTTGCGACCACACAAAACCTGTCAACTCACCGAGAGCCTGTGTTCAATCTTGTGGTCACATTTTTGGTCGAATTTTACGACCACACGACCCCAAATCAGGTTTTTAAACCTGATTTTTAGAGCCATTCTCCATTTTTCTCTTTTGTCTTCAACTCAACTCGCCTCCACTGAGTTGCTACAATATCGACCGCATAAATTTGGTGATTCTTTCATCGATCCACGACCTACGTTCCATTCTTCCAGGTATGTTCCTTAATCTTTCTCCTTTTTAAGCTTTCATACCTAGGTTTTTCTCCATTTATAAGGTTTTCTTCAAATTACTATTTTTCTGATAGTAAAAATTTGATTTTTATTGGGGGATTTTGCTATTGGCCACCCAGTGGATGAAAGCCCTCAAGAAAATTTGAGTTTCAATGGTTAGTTTATTAGAAACTTGAAAATTCCCACTTTTGACCTAAAATTTGGGGTTTTTCCCAATTGTCAAAATTTCTTCAAATTCGACCTACCTAGTTTAAATTTCTGATTATATGAGCCTTGCAGGATGGTTTGGGACCTATGTAAGTCCTCCTGCCCAACTGTTTGGGTGAAACGTGAGGCTTCTGACCAAATCACACCGTCATAATGTCAAAATTTTGAATTTTCACTATATCTGGTGTATTGCTTGTTTGTCTATGTCTTTGCAGATAACATGGCTCGCACTAAAGTCCCCTGAGTTCATGACCACTATCACTTCTGGTCTATTGAAACAGAAGCACAGTATGCTCGGTACGAGCGTAAGAAGGTGGAAGGGGGTCGTTGTGTCAACTTGGCCAACCTAGCCCTATTTGATATGGAGGGAGCTTTCGGTGATATGGGCTGGCTCCCTGTGATTTTGTATGAGGGTTGCACCTGTCCTGAGTTGGTAAAATAGTTTTACTGTAACTTATAGGTGGAGGGTGACCCAGAGGACATAGATAGGGGTCGAGAGCTCAGGATCACCAGTTTAGTTAAAGGGGTAGAGATCTCCTTTAACTGCCAGGAGTTGGCTGATCTCCTGGGTATATCAAATGACGGTCCCTTGGTATACTGCGCACCCAAGGAACCCCAGTTCCTATCAGTGAGAATGCACATAGAGATTGACAGCCAGATTCTTAGGGATGACCGCTGGCAAATGAAGGCAATCAACCTACGGTCGGAACCCTCAGTGTATTGCAAGATCATTCAGCATAACCTGATTCCCCAGAGTGGACACTATGAGAAGGTTTTACAGTTGACCTAGTACCTTCTGTACTGCATCTGTACTAGGCAACCTGTCTGCCTTCCTTATATCATAATCAGGACCATGCTCCGTGCCACGACGCCTGGTCTGGTGGGTAACCTACCCTATGGGCGTTTGATCGCCACTCTGCTCACTCTCTTGCAGGTCGACTTGGTTGATGAGAGGATTCATGAGGACACTTTTTCAACTGACCTTGACTGGGAGGCCATCTGCAGGATGGGGATGCGAGATGCGCAGGTCAGTGACGAGGAGAGAAACGCTATGGTGCATCCCCGTACTCGACTAGAGATAGCAGACGCGGAGGCGACAGCAGCAGCAGCAGTAGAGGTCCACGAAGGCGATGATGAGGAGGATGATGATAGGATGTTCCTGGACGTGGACGTCATACCTCCTCCATCACCACAGCATTTTATTGGAGCTGGCCCTTCTCGGGTTCCTTCCCACCCAACTGGTCCTTCGTACCCACCACTAGATGACGTGATGGGGTTGCTGCGTGAGATTTGGGAGGCCCAGCGTGCTACTGATCAGTGGGTGGCAGATCTGGCAGCTATTCTCCAGGTGACCCAGACTTAGGTAACCTGGCTTACGAGGGTATATGCTGAAGATTTTGATCAAGATCGTGAGGCACTTCCTCCTCCAGCACCCCCAGCTCCATGATGCCTTTATTTCTTTTTACTATATACTACAGAGTAACTATCTGGATTGTGGATCGTACTCTGATTTGGATATATGTTAGTTTTATTCTCATTTGATATATATGTAGAACTTGTTTCTCCTTTTCATATGTGCATTATTCTCTGTCTTAGTTATTGCCTCATACAACACAGGTGCTTATGGTGTGTTCTTATTAAAGCTTTTAAATTTTATCCTAACTCAGTTCACGAACTCTTTTGGAAGTGTACACGTTTAATAGACAGAGCCCGAAAGCTCTGATACCAAGTTGTCACATCCCAATTCTGAACCAACCAGAATGGTATGATGAACCGTCTATGAACCAACCATTCAACCAGGATCTCGTATAGGCCGTGTTTATTTGATTAAACTAGATACAACCACAACCATAATCAGAGTAAATAAACAATAGCGGAAGTCTTTAATATAAATGAACTGAGTATTTAACAGTGACAACATAATTAATTATCCAATTATCTCCAAATGACTAAAGACATAAAATAAAATAAAGTAATATATTACATGTTTTGATAATCCAACAACTAAATCTAATTGAAAACACATGAGTTGCACTCGCATGACAAATCATGCGACTCCACCATAGCTTTTACGTCCATCGCAGCAATATGTCCGTACATTGGTGCATTCATATAATCTTCCACGGTAGGACCTGCATCATCAACTAAAATATTCGACGTCGAAAGGGTGAACACACATCATGGCTCAGTGAGCAAACAAAATAATGCAACAAACATATGCATGCATTCAATTCATATCTTTGGTCTGGTTTATAAGTTTGTAATGTGCAATAGAAAGGATTGGTGGCCGTCGCACCTCTATACACGAGTGTGTGAAGCCGCCCAATGGATCAAATACCATTGCCGTCCCACATGCAGCCATCATGGAATAGAGATAGAGCTAAAGTTCCCGGATCAAACACCGCATAACACTTCCCCTGATGCCCTACCCATACCAATACGTAAGCCCCTATTGGTGAGGGCTTGCAAACTGGGCTCGCAACTAACCAATCCTAATGTCAAATAGTGTATCCAAGGCCTCATCCCAGCATCCCTCAATATGTCCATAGAGATAGAGCTAAGGCCCCCCGGCAGAGTCAGAGACTACACAGTCCGAGACCACCTCCCCTGAAGCCCTACGGCGTAATAGTTCTGCTAAGGTAATGGCGATACGACGATGTCAGTGGATAAGACTTGATTAGAGATAGAGCTAGAGTCTGGTGACCAGGATGAACCACAATGTTACGACCTCCCCCTGATGCTCCACTCGCATTAAGCACACTAACCACACACATACATTCACATGCCTATTCCTAGCAACATTATCATCATCATGTTATAAATAAACAGAATTAAATATGCAAGAGCAATAATAGCAGGAATATTGGATGACATGTGAAATGCACATTACAAGCATTCAAGCATAGAATCATTCATGGCATTGGACATAATAAATAAAATAATTTATTATTAGCCAATTAATTTAGGTCTTGCTCCCTCACCTTTGGTCGATGGTTATTCCTCTTCAAGCTTTGTAAATTACTTTTAGACCACTTGGAAACTTAACAAATTTATAGATTTTAAATTAGAGTTTATTTCCAGCAATTCAGACTTCCAAAAACTGAGTGGTTGCAGGTGTGGCTGCACCTGTGGTCTCAGTTTCTGCGACCACAGGGTGTGTGGTCACAAGGTGTGGTCGCATATCATGCAACCATACATGCGACCACACCCTCCCTGAATTTTCCCCGAGGGCGTGTGGTCGCTATGTGTAGTCGCATATCATGCAACCATACATGCGACCACACCCTCCCTGAAACTTTCCCGAGGGTGTGTGGTCGCTATGTGTGGTCGCATACCATGCGACCATACATGCGACCACACCCTCCTTGGAACTTTCCCGAGGGTGTGTGGTAGGTTATGTGGGTCTCATGTGGTCGCATATCCTACAACCACACATGCGACCACACCCTCCCTGGAACTTCCCGAGGGTTTGTGGTCGATATGTGTGTCTCGTGTGGTCGCATATCATGCAACCACACATGCGACCACACATGTGATGGTCGACTTTTCCACTCTCAACTCAATTCCTTCATGTTTTGATTCTTTGGCTCATCATCATGATCCTTCTTACGATTGTTCTATGGCTTAAAATTCATATTTTACACAATCCATCATCCTAATAGATTTCCTCTTTGGATCTCTTACAATTTGTCCATGGTTTAATGATTGGGGTCTCACTTTGAATCACTATCTCCTCCATGATCTATTCTAGGTATTCAACTAATGTGGGGGATGGTTTCATACCTTATACTTGTTGAAGATTCATAGTTCTCTTTGAATTTCCTTCTCTTAGTTTTCCTCTTCAATTCTCCTTCTCTTCCTCCTCTTATCTTTCTCTCTTTTAGTTTGAGTTCTAAAAGGATGAAAGAGGCTAAGGGACGTCCTATATATAGAGGAAAACCCTCCATATAGAGTCCTACTTAGATTAGGAAAGAACCCCCTTCGGATTAGGAAGGTTTCCTAATCACGGAGTCTATCTGACTTCGTGTGGTCGCAAGTGTGGTCGCAAAACCCGTCGACCACACAGCTAAAAACTGCGACCACACATCCCAGACTTCTGTGGTCGCTTTATTCTGAGGTGTGGTCGACCACACCTATTTAGGTATGCGACCACACGCTCCTAATTAGCTAATTTTGGGTTCAATTTCATACCTAGCCTTGTGGTTTCTTCACGCACTTGGTCCGCTTGGCCCGACCATGATAGGGAGACCTGATACAAGGTGGTAAGACCGGTTAATACGATACAAGTCTTACATCTCGTATAGGCCGTGTCCATCCGATTAAACTAGATACATTTTGCAAGCATAATCAAAGTAAATAAACAATAGCGGAAGTCTTTAATACTAATGAACTGAGTATCTAACAGTAATAGCATAATTAATTATCCAATTATCTCCAAAATAACTCAAGATATAAAATAAAATAAAGTAATCAATTACATGTTCCGATAACCAAACAACTAAACTAATCGAAAACACATGAATTGCACTCGCACGACAGATCATGCGCCTCTTTCATAGCTTCCACGTCCATCGCCGCTACGTGTTCATACATCGACGTGTACATGTAATCTTCAATGGTAGGACCTGCATCAACAAGTAAAAATTTTCAACGTCGAAAGGGTGAGCATACATCACGGCTCAGTGAGCAAACAAAATAATGCAACAAACATATGCATGCATTCAATTCATATCTTTGGTCTGGTTTTTAAGTTTGTAATATGCTATAGAAAGGATTGGCGGCCACCGCACCTCTATACATGAGTGTGTAAATATGCCCAATGGATCAAACACCATTGTCATCCCACATGCACCCACCATGGAATAGAGATAGAGTTAAAGTGTTCGGATTAAATACCGCCAACACTTTCCCTGATGCCCTACCCATACCAACACATAAGCCCCTATTGGCGAGGGCTTGCAAACTGAGCTCATAACTAACCAATCCTAAATGTCATCCAGTGTATCCAAGGCCTCACCTCAGCATCCTCAATATGTCCATAGAGATAGAGCTAAGGCCCCCTGGCAGAGTCGAAGGCTACACGGTCCGAGACCATCTCCCCTGATGCCCTATGAAGTAACAGTTCTGCTAAGGTAATGGCGATACGACAATGTCAATGAACAAGACTTGAGTAGAGATAGAGATAGAGTCTGGTGACCAGGATGAACCACAATGTCACGTCCTCCCCCTGATGCTCCACAAGCATCAAGTACACTAACCACACACACATCACATGCCTATTCCTAGCATCATCATCATCATCATGTAATAGTAGACAGAATTAAATATGCATGAATAGTAATAGCAATAATATTAGATGGTAAGTGATATGCACATTACAAACAAGAAATCATAGAATCAGGCATAGCATTGGACTCAATAAAAAAGTAAATAGTTTATTATTAGCCAGTTAGTTTAGGTTCTATTCCCTCACCTGCTAGAAATGTCAATCTTCTCCAAGCTTTTTAACTCACTCTTGAACCTCTTGGAAACCTATGAAATTTGTAAGTTTTAAGTTAGGGTTCAAGCTCATCAATTTACAGTAGTCAATGGTCCATAATATAATCAAACAGACCTCCAGAAGCTGAGTGGTCGCAGGTGTGACTGCACCTGTGGTCTCAGTTTCTGCGACCACAGGGTGTAGGGTCAATACGTGTAGTCGCATGTCATGCGACCACACCCTCCCTGGAACCTTCCTAAGGGCGTGTGGTTGAACATATGTGCCTTGTGTGGTCGATCATACCTACAACCACAGGAGTTTTTGGTCGACTTTTACTCTTAGCCACATCCCCTCATAACTTGATACCATGGCTAGTCCTTGTTCTATGGCTTAAAATTCACATTTTTACATAATCCTTCACCCTAATCCATTCTTCAAGGATCTCCTTAGAGTTTTGTTCATGGTCTTAGGATTGAGATCTTACTTTGAATCAATATCTCTTCCATTATCTATTCTAGGCATCCAACTAATGTAGGGAATGATTCCATACCATAAACTTGCTGGAGAATCAGAGCTTTCTCTGCAATTCCTTCTCCTAGTCTTCCTCTTCAATTCTCCTTTTCTTCCTCCTCCTCTCTTTCTCTCTCTTTCAGTTTGGGTTCTAAAAGAGTAAAAGAGGCTAAGGGACATCCTTTATAAAGAGGAAAACTTCCATATAAAGTCCCACTTTGATTAGGAAAGAACCTCCCTCAGATTAGGAAGGTTTCCTAATCACGAAGTTGGTTATACCATCGTGTGGTCGCACGTGGGGTCGTAGAATCTGAAGACCACACGTCTCAAAACTGCAACCACACATGCTAGACTCGAGTGGTCTCAATATTCTGAGGTGTGGTTGACCACACATGTTTAGGTATGCGACCACACGCTCCTAATTAGTTGATTTTGGTTCGAATTACATACCTAGCCTTGTGGTTTCTTTATGCACTTGGTCCGCTTGGACCGACCATGATAGGAAGACCTAATACAAGGTGGTAAAACCGGGTTAGTAAGGTAAGGGTCTTACACCAGCATCATCTACTCCTAGGCTAAATCAAGGTGTATACCAAGGGGGTACCAGTACCCACCACCATGGTACGGAACAGCAACACCTGGACAAAATGATCTCTCTAGGTCGGTAGACAGATTTCTGAAACTGAAACCACCTACCTTCATAAGAAAGCCAAGAAAACCATTGTGGCCAACACAGTAGATAGCTGAGATGGAGAAGACCTTCTATTTGATGACCTGTACGGAGGATGAGAAGGTGTTGTTTGCCACTCACATGTTAAGGGAACATGCAAATGCATGGTGGAATTCTACACTAGTGTACTTGGAGACTAAGCATACCCAAATCACTTGGAAGATATTTAAAGAAGCATTCTTCAAGAAGTACTTTCCGAGGAGTTTCTGTGATCAGATGGAAAAGGAACTCCTCAGTCTGCAGTATTCTCAATTGTTAGTGGATGTCTATCAATAGAGGTACAAAGAGCTATTTTTCTTTGCTCTGGCAAGTATGCAGGAAGAGGAGACCAAGACCCGAAGGTTCATTATGGGTCTAAGAGGAAGCATATGTGAGTATGTTTTGGGACTGGAGAAGAAAGTTTATAATGAAGCTGTACAGATTGCGTGAGTCATTGATTCAAGCCAAAGAGATAGTTTCTTTGCTCAAAACAGAGGCTTAAAGAGGCCTAGCACTAAGGTACCAAGTAGAGGGAATACCAGGCCCTTCAGTCCTTACAAGACTCAAGCTACTATCGTACCAGCCAAGACTACTCTAGCACTAACACAACAGGTAGCTGGCTAGAATAGTAATGCCAAATGTTTCAACTGTCAGCAAAAGGACCACAATGCCAGGACATGCCTACTACTTAAAAAGTAGCTACAACAAGGGAAAGTGTATGCGGTCACCGCAGAGGAAGCAGTCGCATCACCTGATGTAGTTACAGGTATAATCTTATTTCCTTACCTTTTGTTTACCACATTATTGTGTGTGAGCATATAGACTAAGGGTTAATTAAATTCTAGGTACTGTAGATATAGATGGAGTACCCACAAGAGTCTTCTTTGACTCTGGGGCTACCACTCATTTGTATCTATATCGTTTGCAAGAAGTTGGAGTTACCTGTCAAGCCTTCGAACCTAAGCTTGATAGTTCGGTCTCCATTAGGATTGGAAGTGGTTTTAAGTGAATGCTACGGGCCATGCCCAGTTCATATTGATGGACCGAACCTAGAAGCAAATCTGGTTCAACTCGATATGGTAAACTTTGACATCATCTTGGAAATGGATTGGCTAGGCCAGCATTCGGCTAATCTACTATGCACTGAGAAGAAGCTCGCTTCTAAGGGCAATGATGGCAAGGAGTTCAGCTTCACAGGAAGTAAATTGCCTAGGAAGCGGAAGCTTATCCTCTCTGCTCTCAAAGCTAAGAGATGTCTAGAGAAGGGAGGAATCAGTTACCTAGTATCTGTAGTTGAAGTTACTGCAGAGATGCCAAAGGTAGAAGATCTAAAAGTAATACAGGAATTTCCAGATATGTTTCCTGAGGATTTACCCATACTACCTCCAGACAGAGCAACTGAGTTCGTAATAGACCTTATGCTAGGGTTGGCGCCGGTGTCTAAGGCACCTTACAGAATGGCCCCAACCGAGTTAAAGGATTGCTAGATGAGGATTTCATACGGCCAAGTATATAGCTGTGGGGAGCACCCATACTATTTGTAAAGAAGAAAGATGGTAGTGTACGGCCATGCATTGATTACCAAGAGTTAAACAAGCTCACCATCAAGAACAGATACCCTCTGCCTAAAATCAACGACCTATTTAATCAGTTGCAAGGTGCAAAAGTTTTTTCAAAAATTGACCTTAGATCTAGGTATCATCAACTGAAAATCAAGGCTAGAGATATTTCGAAGACTGCCTTTAGGACAAGGTATGGACATTACGAGTTTCTGGTGATGTCGTTCGAACAGACCAATGCCCCAGCATCGTTTATGGAACTGATGAATCAGGTGTTTCATGACATGTTGGATACCTCGGTCATCGTATTCATTGATGACATATTAGTCTACTCCAAAAACAAAGAGATGCATGCAACGCACTTGAAAGCAGCCTTCCAGTAGCTAAAAAGGAAGAAGCTATATGCAAAATTCAAGAAGTGTGAATTTTGATTGAATAAAGTGGCTTTCTTGGGTCACATTGTGTCTGCAGAAGGAATAAAAGTGGATCCAAGCAAGATAGCAGCCATTGTAGGTTGGGAAGCACTGAAAATAGTTACGCAGATTTGTAGCTTCCTGGGTTTAGTTGGTTACTACAGAAGATTCGTGGAAGACTATTCAAGGATCTCCGTTTCACTCACCAAGTTAACCAAGAAGGGAGAGAAATTCATATGGACAGCTGAGTGTGAAGAGTGCTTTCAAACTCTGAAGTCAAGACTAGTCTCTACACCTATCCTAACTATTCTAGCACCAGGGCTGTCGTTTACTTTATATACGGATGCCTTAAGATTGGGACTAGGATGTGTTTTGATGCAAAGAGAACAGGTAATAGCCTACGCCTCCAGACAACTGAAGGAGCATGACAAGAATTACCCAACGCATGACCTAGAGTTAGCAGTGGTAATTTATACAATAAAAAATTAGAGACATTACCTGTACGGTGAAAAGTTCCAAATCAAGTCTGACCACAAATGTCACACCCTAATTCTGACTAAACCAGAAGTGTGAGTGAACCGCCACAAAACCAATGGTTTACACAAGGATCTCAATAACCGTGTCAATAATAAACCACGCATACTAACCACAATAAAAAAATAATAAATAACAGCGGAAGGCTTTAAATAAATAAACTGAGTCTTTTAATTGTAAATAAATAATTATTCAAATTATTCCCATCAACCACAACGTAATTTAATAATCCGTTACATCAACTTATATTCAAATGGAAAAGAATAGACAATAAACCCTAAAGAAACACACAGTAAGGACACTCGCATGAAGCAACATGCTCATCCTCCACTGCATGTGTATCCAACACAGCTACATTCCCATACACTGGAGCAGCCATAAAATCTTCCACGGTATAACCTGCATCAACATCTGAAAAGTTTGTATATACAAAGGGCGAGCTCACAACTTAGCTTAGTAAAGCACAAGACCATGCAACACACAAAATGCATGAGATAACATTACATTGGGGTCAGGCATAACTTAGAAAATGCTATGGTAAGGTTTGGCAGCCACCGCACCTCCATGCATGAGAGTGTGAGCACACCCAACAGTCAGGCTCTGATCCACACTACTGTTGTTGCCTCACATCACTCACTCCGATATAGAGATAGAGCTAGAGTCTAGTAGGCAGGAAACACCACAATCCCACATCCTCCCCTTGATACCCTACATCATACCAATACCTACACCCCTATTGGCAAGGGCTTGCAAGTGGATTCTGTTTCTAACCAGTCCTATATGTCATCACAGTATCTATGGCCCTACCTCTGCATAGCTCCCTATGACATAGATATAGGGCTTCAGTCTGGTGGGAAGACGGAGCCGCAATCCCACATCCTCCCCCTAATACCCTACTAGTACCAAGATCGCTAAGGTAGACGATGATACGAAAAGGTGTTAGTGTGAGGATATATCCAGGGCTACACTCCCCTTCACATTCACATGTCTAAACAACAACATTCCTCGCATACGAATATGCATGAACAGATAGTAAAAATAAATAACAAGATGATATGTGAAATGCACAAGCAACAATCAAACAGATTATAGAGACAATGGTTTACTATCCATTATTAATTAATTAAGGTTTGGGGTCTTGTCCCTTACCTGACGTGTGATTGCAAGACTGCTCTACGTCACAGAGTCCACTTACACTGTCCAAAGTCCTACATGACATTATTCATTAAATAGAATTAGGTTTTCTAGGTTTAATTTGGTCAGAATCAAGTTTGGCCAATAACTACCCTCGGACAGACATACCGATCTAACTCAAAGTCCAATCGGTAAGTGCCTGTGGTATATACCGCTTGGGCATACCGCAGGACTTTTAGTCTAGCCGGTATGTCCCTACGGTATATACCACCTGGGCATACCATAGGACCTTCAATCCAGTTGGTAAGCCCTACGGTATGGCATACCGGAGGACCTCTAGTCCAACTGGTAAGCCAGGCGATATGGGTCCAAGAGTCCCTTTTCAGACCTCCCTCTCCCATCAGTCCTTGGCTTAGGGTTCCTCCTAAACATTCTAGGGTCAAGATACAGGTTAGGTCACTTAGATTTAGATTATTTATCATTTAACATCATAGATCAACGTTCCCATCCTTCTTAGAATGGATCTAACAAAGAGAACTAGGGTTTTATAGTTCTAGGGTTTTGGATCAATAAGCAGTTTCACAGATTTGATCCATAACCCATGCCTTTCTAAAGAGGTAGAGCACTTACAGGTGTTCGTTGAATGGCAGTGCTCTCCTCCCAACGGAAAATCCCTTCTCAAACAGCCTCCTTCCTCTTTGCTCTTTCTCAGATCTCTTTCCACACGGCTCTAGGGTTTGAGATTCATTTGAAAGGATCTAAGGAGGAGGAAAGATGTATATATAGAGTGGGAGAAAATTCTAACAAGGTCTCCTACGTCTAAAAGATCTCCTTGAATCAGATTCTGAGTGTAGGACCCACTGGAGTCCATCATCACCCATGCATTCATACCAGTTGGACATACTAGTCTGACTCAGAGTCCAACCGGTATACATAAATGGGTCTGAAAATGCCCATTTCTCGTACCTAAATTTTGTGGTTCGTCACCTGGCCTCATCTTCTGGTTCAGTTATGATTGGAAGACCTGTCACAACGCGAAACATAGGTTAGACCGGGTTTTCAGAGTGCGGGTCTTACAACAAAAGTCTAATCTACCTTTTCACTCAAAAAGGACCTAAATATGAGGCAAAGAAGGTGGTTAGAACTATTAAAGGATTATGACTGTGACATCCGGTACCACCCAGGCAAGGCAAATGTAGTGGCGGATGCGCTAAGTAGGAAGTGGTCGTCGAAACCAGAGGCAAGGCATAATACAAATGCAGCACTGTGTTTTGCAACATATGGCCTGACAAAAAATGAGGAACAACACATACTCGAGTCAGCAAAGGATCCAGTAAAGCAAGGCTTTATTCACAAGTTCACGCTCATGTTTGTAGCCTTGAAAATCTTGCCAGATTTAACAGACGAGGTGAAGGCAGTGATCCTACGAGATCCACACCTTAGAATACTACAAGAGGATTTAGAGAAGGGTAGACCCAACCCTGACTTCACCTTGGATGCAGACAAGGTACTCAGGTACCGTGGAAGATTTTGTATACCAAAGAGTGAGGACTCGGACATCAAAAACAGAATAACGACAGAAGCTCATTCTACTCCCTATTCGGTGCACCCCGAAAGCACCAAAATGTATCATGATCTGAAGAGATTATACTGGTAGAGGGGAATGAAAGTGGACGTGGCTAGACATGTGTTCTAGTGTTTGAACTGTCAGTGGGTAAAGGCTAAAAGGCAGAGACCCGTAGGTTTATTGTAGCCATTACCTGAACCAACGTGGAAGTGAGATTGTATCACCATGGATTTTGTCACTGGTTTACCATTGACACCGAGATCAATGGATGCAGTTTGAGTGATAGTTGATCGCCTTACCAAGATAGCTAGATTCATTGCCATTTGACCTCAGTACACTATGGATCGATTGGCGAAGTTATATGTGGACAATATAGTCAGGCTCCATAGCGTGCCAAAGAGTATAGTGTCTGACAGAGATCCCCGTTTCACATCCAAATTCTAAAAAGGACTATAGAAGGCCATGGGGACCAAGCTAAAGTTTAGTACAGCTTTTCACCCTCAAATAGATGGATAGTTGAAAGGACCACTCAGATCTTGGAAGACATACCCCAAGCTTGTGCCATATATTTCAAGGGAGCTTGGGATGAGAAGCTATCACTCATCGAGTTCACTTACAACAACAGCTACCAGGCTACTATCCAAATGGCTCTATAGGAAGCTCTATACGAAAAGAAATGTCTGACACCTCTATTATAGAACAGAGTGGGAGAACAAACAATTGTAGGGCCAAAATTTATAGAAGAACATGTCGAGCGATTGATCAGATTAAAGAAAGGGTTAAGACAGCTCAAGTCCAGCAAAAGTACTATGCAGATAATAGACGTTGAGATCTAGAGTTTGCGGTGGGTGATAAGGTGTTTCTAAAAATATCACATGTACGAGGGCTGAAGCGGTTTAGTAAAAAGGGAAAGCTATCAGAAGACTTAACATTCGAGGTTGCACCAGTTAAGTTTACCGGTTGAAAGGTACAACCCCTCCGGAATAGAGATATCTACTATGTCAAGGTGCTTTGGAGAAGCTAAGAGGTAAAAGAGATTACCTAGAAGGAAGAGAAGGCAATGCGAAATGAATACCCTCATCAATTCGACGCCAAAGGTACGTATAAATTTTGAGGCTGAAATTTCTTTTAAGGGTGGGGGAGTTGTGAGACGTACATGCAAATTTCGGGGACGAAATTTCTTTTAAGGGTGGGGGAGTTGTAAGACCCACACTCCATGAAACCGGTTTAACCTACTTTTTCATGTTGTAACAGGTCTTCCAGTCATAACCAGGCCAGAAAAAATGAACCGATGATGAACCATAAGTACAGGTACGAAAAGAAGTCAAAACAGACCTCAAAGGAGAGTTGTCCGGTCTGACTAATTGAGACATACTGGTCTCATGAAGTCCGACTGGTATGTCCAACCAGTTAACTATCTCATAATGGAAACGGAACCTAATGGGTCTCACCTTCTAAATTTGGTTATTGGAGACCTTCTATAAGTGGGAAACCCTCCTAAACTGTTACCCTCCTCTATATATGTGAGGACAATATGGGAAATGGATCCTCCTTCTCGAGATAAATAAAATGTGTATCAATGAAGATCAATGTTTTATTGGAGTCGCCACCTAGATTATGGTCTAGGACCTCTAAGAATGTAGCCTTATCCTAAGGTAAGACTTTTATTGACTCATGACCCAATATATCAGTTCTTTCGTCTGCAAGAGATCTGGTAAGTATTCAGAATACGATTATGGGAAGGTGTTAAGCACCCAAACCGTCCGATCAAGATCGACCTCCTAAACTTTCCTTACTCTAATTTTGATTGTGCTTGGTCAACTGGATGACTAGGGTTTAATGGGGGATGTCCTAAACCAAGTTGCTAAGTTCTGCTAACCTAAGGTTCAACCAAACATGTCTTAAAGAAAATAAACAAACAAAGTAATGTATAATATTATACAGTGAACCGAACCAAAGATGGTTCGATCATGGACTGAATCTAAGACGTCGTCCATCTCAAACTGCCTACGTATTTCAATCCTGAAAATCAAGTCCAAAATGTAGTTTGAAAATGGATTTTGTGATTAAATATTATGGAAGCGATTTATGCATGTGTTTCAATTAAATTCTTTGTTCAAGTTGAAGTTTATGCTGGATGGATGGTGGATGGGTGGCTTTGTACCGTATTTGGGACTCCCAAATTACCTACGTATTCTAGGGTTTGACCTAGAAATCAGGTACGACGTAGTTCAAAATATTATAATGGTTAGATTTGGGGATATATCAACCCAAACTCCTTCCAATTTTAGGTTTGTCGGGTTGCCTATCCCTACAATTTCATCTCTTAGGTTTATCGGGTTGCCTATCCCTACATTTCATCACTTAGGTTTATCAGGTTGCCTATCCCTACAATTTATCTCTTAGGTTTATTTGGTTGCCTATCCCTACAATTTATCTCTTAGGTTTATTGGGTTGCCTATCCCTACAATTTATCTCTTAGGTTTATCGGGTTGCCTATCCCTACAATTTATCTCTTAGGTTTATCGGGTTTCTTATCCCTACAATTTTATCACATAGGTTTATCGGGTTACCTATCCCTACAATTTCAATTTGTTCAGGATTTCTAGGGTGTCCTGTCCTTTTTATTCAACTCTTCAGGTTTTCTAGGGTATCCTGCCCCTTTTGTTCTCTTTCCATTTTAAGGTTTCCACTTTCCCCATATGGTTTGTACTTAAGATTCATGCAATTATATCTCCAAGCATAGCAGTGTGTATCAGGTAAGCATCTAAATATGGCAATATGTCCAATATAGCATATGAGCAATCCAAACATGGCAATGGATCTAGATATAGCATGTGCAAACAATCCAACATAGCAGTGTGCCTCCAAATATAACAGTAAGCAGATGAGCATCCAAATATAGCATGTGAACAATCCAAACATGACAATGAGCATCCAATCATAGCAGTAAACATGTGAGTCAATCAAAGCATGTGAGAATATAGCATCAAATATGGCATGTGAGCAATCCAAAACAGCATTTGAGAGCATTCCAAATATAGCAGTAAACATGTGAGAGCATTAATCAAACATCGATTATCAATAATGTGACCAATATCATATTTGATCGACTACCCAAACTTGATGTAATCGATTATCATCAATGTGATCAAGATCACATTTGATCGATGGTTTAGATTCACTTAAAACATTCATGAAGTTAATCCAACATTCAAATTCAACTAAATCACTCAAAAGGTAATCCAATGGTTCAAATCACTCAAAAATAAATATGATCAAGATCCAATGACTCATATCACTCCAAATGATAATCTATCCATTCGCATTCCTCTAAATCATTCATAATCAAGATCCAACGGTTCATATTACTCCAAATGATAATCTATCCATTCAGATCACTCAAAATGTCTATCTAACAGCTAGATTCAAAATCAACATCTAATGGTCCACATTTAATCACCAAAAATTCAAGATCATTATCCATATTTTATTTCTCCAAAATTCTTGATTAATGGCCATATTTCAATCACCTTAAAATACATCCCATGGTCATCATATGATCAAAACCATTTAACATTTAACAACTCACAATTCATATCATTACATGATCAAATTAAAATTCAATCATCCAACGGGATTTATTCACACAAAAATCCAAGATCATTAGCCATATTTTATCTCACCGAAATTATGATCAATGGCCATATAAAATTCACATTAAAACATTATGATCAATGGACAAATTTTAATCACTACAAAATTCTACATCAATGATCGATTTAATTCACATAAAATATTCCAAGCATTCAATGGGACCAATTTAATAGAATTCCAGCCATAGTCGGATCAATCTGATAAAAATTCTAAACATCTGACGGGATCAATTTCATGATAATTCTAAGTATCCGATGGGACCAATTTAATAAAAATTAAAATCATGTGATGGGATCAATTTCATAAAAATTAAATTCATGATCATATTCGAAACGATTTCACCACATTCAATTCAAAGCATATCGGATCAATCACATGGTAGAATTTTATCTTATTAAAACTCATGCACTGGCTCTTCATTAGATCAAGGGTGTGAGATGGCTACAGGGAGTTTGAAGAAGGTGATGGATAGTGGCTGGGTAGTGCCAAATTCGATGGTCGGTGGCTGGGTAATGCTTATGTGAGGTTTGCAGCAGAAACAAATGAAAAAGTGGGATCGGTTGTGATAGGGGGTGAGGTGGAGGTGCAATGGTGCTCGGTTTGATTGCTGGAGGTTTGATGGCCAAGATCGATGGTGAGTTGAAGTTGCAGGATAAGGTGATTATCGGAATGACCAGGTGGAGGGTGCTAGGACATGTGTAGTATGTGGACAGACGAGGGTATCCGATGGGTTGGGTTTATAATAGGTGCAGATCGGTGTTGGTGCCCAGGTGAGGGACTGGTTGTAGGTTTTGTAGAGGTGCATGGGAGGACAACAAGGTGTTACGACTCCATGGTTCATGGGGATTTGGGTTTGAGGTGGTTGTATAACAGGTGTATAAGGAGGTGGCGGTGTGCATGGCTGTGAGATGGAGGTGCAATGGTGCTCGGTTTGATTGGATCACAAGTTGGAGTGGAGAAGTGCAGGTGTAATGGAATGAATAGCGGGTAAGAGATTGCTTACCTTCTCTTTCTCTCTCTGCTCTTTCTCTTCTCCTCCCAGCTCTCTTTGGTTCTCTTTTCGTCTTCTCTTCGTCTCTATCTCTCTTTCTCTCTCCCTCTTTTTCTCTCTCTGCCTCCTCTCTCCTTATTATTTTTTTTTCTGGGTATCGTCCCTCCTCCCTCTCTCCAGCTTTCCCCTTTTTAGTCTATCTCTTTCCCTCTTTCCTTTTTTCCTTTCTTCTTTCCTTCCTCTCTCTCTATCTCTCCGTCTCTCTTCCTCTTTCCTTTTTTTCCTTTCTTCTTTCCTTCCTCTCTCTCAATTTGTTCGTCTCTCTTCCTCTTTCCTTTTTCCTTTCTTCTTTCCTTCCTCTCTCTCAATCTGTCTGTCTCTCTTCCTCTTTCCTTTTTTCCTTTCTTCTTTCCTTCCCCTCTCAATCTGTCCGTCTCTCTCCCTCTTTCCTTTTTTCCTTTATTCTTTCCATCTTTTCTCTCAATCTGTCCGTCTCTCTTCCTCTTTCCTCTTTCCTCTTTCCTCTTTTCCTTTCTTCTTTCCTTCCTCTCTCAATCTGTCTGTCTCTCTCCCTCTTTCCTTTTTTTCCTTTCTTCTTTCCATCTTTGTCTCTCAATCTGTCCGTCTCTCTCACTCTTTCCTTTTTTCCTTTCTTCTTTCCTTCCTCCCTCTCAATCTGTCCGTCTCTCTTCCTCTTTCCTTTTTTCCTTTCTTCTTTCCTTCTTTGTCAAAACCGAATCTAGCTAGTTCCTATATCTCTCACTCTCTTTCCTTAAAATCGAGCTAGCTGGCTTCCTTCCCTTCTAGACCTCACAGCCATCATACACACTCATCCCATGTAACCTGTAATACACCTAATAAATACTATAATATATAATTACATATAAGGTAATATTTAAGACATAATATCAAATATAGTACAAAAGAAGTATAATATATATCACAATATATAATGTACACATGCATAGATACACAAACTGAATTGGCTCAATCTGGACTAGTCTGAGTTGGGCCAGGCTGAGCTGGACTAAGTTAGGTTGAGCTGAGTTAAACTGATATGGGTTGAACTGGGTTGCACCAAGAATGTTTTTTTCTCTCTCTATCATTTCATAGCCCATTTTCGTCGCCATTCCACATGGAATTTTTCGACAGCCTCTACCCAAATTTTCTACCTTCGCTTTGTAGAGCACTAAAAATGAGAAATACTGGAGCTTGAATCACCTCATTTGGAAATAAAATGGCCAACTTATGAATTTCTGAAGTTTAAACAGGCCAATTTATGATAATTCGACTAATTACTCTGCATGGGACGACTCGGAGACTTCTGCCTAAAATCCTTCACGTCTACTTTGTAGAGCACTAAAAATAGAACATATTGATATTAGAATCAACTAATTTGGATTGGGGTGATCAAAATATGAATTTTCAAAGATTAAATGGTCATTTCAGCATGTAATTTTGCATGGAACCCTTCGGAGATCTTTGTCCCAAATTTTTCACGTCTACTTTGCAGAACACCAAAAATGAAGAATAATGACCCTTGAATCATCTGAATCGAACGTAGGACAGCCAAGGAGAATTGAATTTCTATCAATAATTCTACATGAAATCTTACATGGGACCCACCGGTGGCTTCTACCAAGGATTCTTCACGTCCACTTTGAAAAGGACTGAAAATAAGGAATATTGGTATTTAAACCAAATGATTCAGATGTCGGATGATCAAGATATGATGATTTGAAATTCGATCAATCCAACTTACGATAATTTGCATGAAAGCCCCTGGGATTATTTATGATAATTTTAGAAACCTCCCTTGTACGTATCATCCTACTAAAATGACTATATCTTCTTCATTTGATATCAGAATTGAGCAATTCTGGTTTCATTTCGAAGATAAATCCATGACCTATGCATCCATGCAGGTTGCAAGCCAAAACCTTTCTGTGGGATCCATCAAAAATTGTCTCGAAGTCAAAAATCTAAATTTTCACTCATCTATCTTCCTTTGTTGTCTACTCACCAAGAAGACTCTGCTTAGTTAGGGATGGCAAAAATGGGATGCTTATAATATATTGACTCCTTCTCCTCCTTAGACCCTTTTGTTGACCCTCACAAACGCTAGAGACAAAAAGGAGATCTGAAGAGGATAAAGGAGCTCGAGGAAGGTTTGCAAGGGAGAACTCCGTTGGGAAGAAGGGCTTCGCCATCCTTGGATCAACAGTAAGTGCTTCATACCTATAGTTATTCTTAGCATGGGGATAGGTTAAAATCAATACCATGAGCAACTAGGTATTGATCTGAAACCCTAGTTCTGTTGAGAAACCTTAGACCTATAAGTAGAGAGTTTAGATTTATGTTATAAGAACATAAAGCTTTGAATGAAGAATAAAACCAATCCTAATACATTGTTAATCCTAGAGTAGTTAAGAGAAATCCATAAACCAAGTCGAAGAGCAACTAAAGAAGAAGGTCATATTGGACTCACGTGCTTTGTCCGATCGAAGTATCGGTGGCTCATAAGTCCAACCGGACAAGCCACCGGTACCATTCGGGAAGCCTGTCAGACTTGTCCGATCTGACATATTGGTCTGACAGTCTGTGCCCTAAAGTCTGACCGGTATGTGTGATTTCAAACTATTTTGCAGTCCAGACTTGGTTTCGACCAACGTAAACTCGTCAAACTTAATTCTGACTAATTCCAAATGTTGTCTAAAATGTGAGGACAACGTGGGTGGACTCTGTAACTCAAAGAGGATTTGCTATCAAGTGTCAGGTAAGGGAACATGACCCAAACCTAAATAATTAATAACAGTAAACTGTTGTTATATGCTTTTATTGTGTGATGGTTGTACATATAACATGTCATCATTATTTATGCTATTATCTGTTCATGCATATTATTACGATTGTCAGGCATGTGTATATTTTCGTTGGTGTGTAGAATAGGAAGGGCTTGGAGCCTTGGATCATTCCTCACACTAACACCTTTTTGTATCGCCGCTACCTTAGCATGCTTGGTACGGGTAGGGTATCAAGGGGAGGACGTGGTAGTGTAGATTGTAGCCTGATCGTTAGACTCTAGCCCTATCTCTATTCCATAGGGGGTTGTGCTAGGGTAGGGCCTTGGATACTATGATGACATGTAGGATTGGTTAGTAACGGAACCCACTCGCAAGCCCTCGCCAAGAGGGGTGTAGGTATTGGTACGGTGTAGACTATCAGGGGGAGGATGCGGTAGTGTGGATTGTTGCCTGACCGCCAGACTCTAGCTCTGTCTTTATCCCAAAGCAAGTGATGTGGGGCAATAGCAGTAGTGTGGATTGTAACCTGACTATTGGGTATACTCACACTCTCGTGCATGGAGATGTGGTGGTAGTCTAACCTTTACCATAGCACTTTACAAGTTATACTAGACCAAATGTTGAATGTTACTCCATGCATATCTATTTGTTGCATTGTCTTGATTTCCTTACTAAGCTAAGTTGTGAGCTCACCCTTTTGTGTATACACCTTTTTCAGATGTTGATGCATGATATACTGTGGAGGATTATATGGACACTCCGGTGTACAGTGGCGTGGCTGATTTAGATGTACAAGCAGGGGGCAACGAGCATGATGCAACATGCAAGAGTCACTTCTGCGTATTACTTTAGGATTTGTTATTTACTTCCTTTCAGTTTGATTATAAAATGATGTAATAGAATACTTAATTACGTTTTGGTTTATAGAGATAATTTGGATAACGTATTTAACTATCAATAGAAACTTAGCATTTGTTTTAAGTCTTCTACTGTATTTATTTACATTCGATTGTGGTTAGTGTACATTGATTTGTGTGTCGACATGGTCTATTGAGATCATGGTGTGAACCATTGGTTATTAGTGGTTCACTCACACTTCTGATTCGGTCGAAATTGGGGTATGACAGTTTTAGTTCTTCGAGTTCGAATGAGTTCACCCTTAAAGAAACTAGTTCTCATTTGGGAGGCGATTCTACAAACAAAGACAAGGCCAGTTCAACTTATGATCTGATGGAGCAATTGCTTTATCTCTATGTCTAGATCATTAAAGCTCATGATTTTTCAATATTTGGTGGTAGTGAAGTAGTTGCAGCGGTAAAGCTTGGGAACTACAGAGGGATTACTAAAAGAGCAAACTTGAGTTACCCAGAATGTGATCAAGTCTTTGCTTTCTCTGAGGATTGTATCGAGTCATCCATGGTGGAGATTTTTGTTAAAGATAATAATAAAGACGATTTCTTTGGTTGAATCTGGTTCAATTTAAATAAGGTTCCCAAATAGGTTCCACTTGATAGCCAACTGGCTCTACAATGGTATCGTGTAAAAGACAATAAAGGGGAGAAATTCAAGGTGAGCGAGGTGGTGGTCTAAATCTAGTTCGGGACAAAGGCAGATGAGGCGTTTGCAGAGGCTTGGCATTCCAAGACTATAAATGTACATTTTGATGGTCTATGTTCCATCAAATCCAAGGTCTATCTCTCACCTAAGCTTTGGTATCTCCATGTAACCATCATTGAAGCACAAGACAATGGTAAGGTTCCAGAGCTTTCAGTAAAATCCCAAGTCAGAAACTAGGTATTGAAAAGCATAATCGCTCCGGCCATGCTGAATCAGAGCTTCTTGAACCCATTTTGGAATGAAGATATGATGTTCGTCATTGCTGAACCCTTTGAAGACTACGTAATGCTTTCTTTGGAAGACTGATTCGGACTAGGCCATGATGAAGTTCTTGGTCACTAGAGGGAGAGAGAAAGATAAGGATAAGGAGTGAGAATCCGAACTCTGTAAGCAGAGGGTGAGCAATGAGAAAGAGAGTACCGAAAGAGTATCTAAGAGACTGGTTGGGACAGTGGTTGCAAACGATAAGTATTCATCATCAGACATCAATGATGCAACAATAACCCCAAGCATGGTCTTTTAAATTAACAATATATAAGTGGAAGGGAATGGGGTGCTTATCATACGAGGGTAAATAAGTCATTTTACAACTTTCGTTAACAATCTTAACAGAGTTGGGTGCGATTGTAATTAATGATGAAGTTGGGGGGTGCAAGGGAGGTGCCTGAAATTTTCCCATTAATCTATTTATTACATCTAACGGTCCAGATCAATCCTTTACAATCCAAAGGCTATAAACCTGGCTGCGTGGATTTTATTCCCCCCCCCAACCGGACATGAAACCTTTTCCCCTGTAAATTATACCAAACCCTTAAAAATAAAAAAAGTGTGAGAAAAAACAAAAAAAAATAAAGAGTAAATTACAATTGAGGTACCAATTATTTGATAAAACTAGACTTTGGGTACCTCATCTTTGAAAACTAGAATCAGGGTACCTTATTTTTTAATTTTTCAATTTTACCCTCATCCTTTATTCCCACCACTCCTAATGTCGGCTTCTTCCTTCTCTCACACCTTCCCCTGTAACTCTTTTCCCTCCCACACCCCCTCCATTTCTTTCCCAATGTTGGTATATTACTGAGGTTTATGAATGCCAACGCCTTCAACATCAACGAGTCTCTAAAGCAATTGAGAAAAATGGTAAAAATAATGGACAACGCAAGAAATTGGAAATTCTCTAACTGGCAAAAGAATTGTAGCAATGGCACCAACAACTAAAACAAAAGCGTATAAATTCAGCAATGCAGCCATAAGAATACCTTGGCTTGCAAGCCATAATCAACTCCATTTTTTATCAGCAAGCTCATGGGTCACTTTGATTGGGTAAATCGATGAGAAATCAATCGGTTGGAGATAAATGGATCTTCTCTAACATTGGATCAATAGATCTTGAGCTCTTCTGCCATGTCCTAGACATCAAGTGTCATCTAATTGAGGCTTTCTTTGAACTTGGCAAAACTTCACATCCCTAATCCCCTTTTAATCAAGACTTGAGAGGGAGACATCAATTCTCTGGCAATAAATCCCACTAAAGTGAATCCCTCTAAATCAACCAGAGATTCATATAATTTTCTACAACAAATTATTAAATGGTTTGAATGTGAACTTCGAGAGGATGACTAGTGGGGCTTTTGCTTTTTTTCATTATTTCTATTAGGGTTTTTAATCTGATAGGTTATTTAAATGTCTTAGTTTGAGTTCAAGACTAACTCCAGCAATAGTTACGAAGAAGAAGCTTAAGAATAAGAAGAAGAAATGTCTACTAATTCACAATGCCTTTCTTTACAAACTGCTAAGATTTTATATCTCGTTATAGACTCTACGATCTACTGATTCCAACTACCAACTGTCATGAGCTGTTTTGCTGTGAGTTGTCTCCTAGTTATGCTACATAGTCATGTAGCCACTTAGGCTTTGTCAAATGTCTTTGTGGATGTCTATTTCTAACCACATCAGTTGTCACGATAGTTTCCCCATCCAACTGTCTTTCGTATTATATATCATTGCCCTCCCCATGAAGACACACCTTGTCCTCAAAGGTGTAAATTGTGATGCATATGCCAAAACACAGAAATGTCCTCAGGATGCCTCATACAAGGGTAAATTATGCCATTGCGAAATCCAGGAATACAACAACAACAACAACAACAAAGCCTTACCCCAACTAAATGGAGTCGGCTACATGGATTCTTGTCCTACAATCAGCTCTATTCGATGTCATACTTGAAACAAGGCCTAAGCTATGCATGTTTTTCTTCACCACCTCCCCTAGAGTCATCTTAGGTCTGCCTCCAACTCTTTTTTATCCTTCAATTTGAATCAAATAACTCCTTCATATGGGAGCATCGAACGGCCTTTGTTGAACATGGCCATACCGTCTCAAATGGATTTCTCGTAGTTTATCATGTATCAATGCTACTCCCAAATCAGCTATAATACGATCATTCCTTATCTTTTCCTTCTTAGTTTTTCCATACATCCATCTAAACATTCTTATCTCAGCTATACTAAGTTTATCTTATGATGCTTCTAAATTGTCAACATTCCGCAGCATACATCATAGCCAGTTGAATGACTATCCTATAAAAATTTTCTTTATGTTTTAAAGGAATACGTCAATCACACAACACTCCAGATGCACCCCTCCACTTCATTCATCCTATTTTAATCTTCTATGAAACATCATCCTCTATATCATCTTTTTTTTTTTATTTATGATTGAACCTAGATACCTAAAATGATCACTTTGTTGTATTCCCCTCTCATGAATGTTCACCACCTCATTATCCATTCTTGTATGACTAAAGTTATACACCATGTATTCTGTCTTCATTATACTTATCATAAATGCCTTTGATTCCAATGTTAATCTCCATAGCTCTAACTTGGCATTAATTTTTGCTTTTGTCTTGCCACCAAAACAATATCATCAGTGAAAAACATGCACCAAGGAACTTCATCTTGAATATCTCTCATTAGTTCATCCATAATAAGGGCAAACAAATAAGGGCTTAAAGCTGATCCTTAATGTAGCCCCATTGTAATTGGGAATTTACAACCTTGACACCCCCATGGTTCTCACACTGGTTACCACATTATAATATATATCCGTAACTATGTCCACATGCTTCTTTGAAACACTTTTATTCTTTAGTATTTGTCAGATTAACTCTCTAAGAACTATGTCATAAGCTTTTTTATAGATCAATAAAGACCATATGGAGATCTTTCTTGCCTTCTGTACATCTTTCATGAGTCTCCTAAGCAAGTAAATAGCTTCTGTCGTGAATTTACTTGCATAAAATCAAACTGGTTCTACGTAATAGTAGTTTCTTTTCTAATGCGAGTTTCAATAACTCTCTTCCACAATTTCATAGTATGACTCATTAGTTTTATGCCTATGTAGTTATTACAGCTCTGAATATCACCTTTGTTTTTATAAATTGGAACTAAAATGCTTCTCCTTCATTCATCTGGTATTTTCTTTGAGCTCATAATTTTATTAAACAACTTTGTTAGCCAAGATACTCTATACATTCCTAGGTTCTTCCAAACTGCTATTAGGACCTCATTTGAGCCTCGTGCTTTGCCTACATTCTTCCTCCTTAAAGCTTCTTTCACTTCTGTCACCCTAATTTTGCGTATATACCTACGACCTATGGTGTCATGGTGGGTAATGAAGTATTCTGAGACATTATTACCTAAAAAGTCTTCATTTAGTAGGCTATAGAAATAATTGTTCCATATCTCTTTAATGTCTTTAGCCCTTACTAGAACTATACTATATGCACTTTTAATACATCTAACATGATCTAAATATCTATTATTCCCTTCCCTCATCTTAGCTATTTTATAGATAGTTTTTTCTCCTCCTTTTGTGCTCAGATTTTTCATATTTCTTTACCTTTAGTTTTCCCACAATCTTTTTTGCTTCATTTCTAGCAAGTATATACCTTTTTAGATCCTCTATATCCTTATTCTTTTGCCATGTCTTAAAATTATCTTTTTTAGATTTAATGGCTGCTTGAACCTCATCATCCCACCACCAAGACTCTCTACAGGAATGATGTTTTCAATTCGATATGCCTAGAACATCTTTAGTAACTTTTTTAATACAAGCAGTCATCTCGTTCCACATTTTATTAGTGTCTCCCTCAAAGTCCCACATTTCTTGTTTAACCACATTATCAGTAAAAGCTTTTAAGGTAATTTGTTTTGAACCCCACCACCTTATCCTAAGGCAAAAAAATCTAATCTTTCTTACTATTTGGTATAGTGAGACATATATCTATGACCAATAATCTATGTTGAGTGGTTAAGCTCTCCCCATGTATAACTTTTCAATCCTTACATAACAATCTATTGGACCTTCTAGTTAGAAAGATATCTATTCGACTTTTATGATGTCCACTTTTAAGATGACTAGATGCTCCTCTATTTTTTCAAAGTTTATGTTTATGATGGATAAATCATAAACCATAGCAAAATCTAAAATTGAAGTCATTTCCTCATTTCTCACTCCAAAATCATATCCTCCATATACACCTTCATAACATCTAGATCTCCCCCTACATGTCCATTCAGATCACCCTCTATTATAATATTTTCTCCTTGTCTAAAACCTTGCACTAATCCATCCATGTGTTTCTAAAATTGTAGCTTACTACTCGCATCAAATTCTACTTGGGGTGCGTAAGTTCTAATTATATTGACTATTTCTTTCTCCATCACCAACTTGATGGTTATAATCCTAAAACCGTATTTTTAACAACCACTATATCATTCTTTAAAACTTTATCCACTATTATACCCACTCCGTTGCTATTATTTTTATTCCCTGTATACCAAAGTTTAAAGTCATCAAACTCCTTTGCTTTTTTACCCTTCCATCTAGTCTCTTGAATGTAAGCTATGTTAATCCTTCTTCTCCTCATTACATCTATCAATTCTAGACTCTTACCCATTAAGGATCCTATGTTTCCAAGATGCTAATTGAAGCTTACACTTATGCTTATGGATTAGCTTCTTTACCCTTACTCATCTACGGTGCAAGAACCTTTGCCTATTTATCACTGATCCGGGCACCAATGAGGCAGCCTTATCTATTTTTCACCACATTCGAGTGATGCAATGGCCGTTGCCCTTTTTTGCTACACTAGAGACCAGGTGTAATGCGTCGTTTACAGAGAACGCCCTAATATTATGCTGATTATCTTTTGTTTGTAAATCCATGTTAAGGGTTTGGCTATGTTTTTTTGGGGTATCGACTGCCAACCTAATGCACCAACCGTCTTTCTTTATTCAGACTTGGGACTGGCAGAATAACACTGGTAGAGTTGCAAAATCCAATAATGTTGTCATAAAATTGTTTGGTCACCAATAATAGCTAAAGGGGAAAATCGAGGATTGTTATCAACACTATTGACTGGTCGGTCAAGAGGAACCATTGATGGAGCAGAATTCCCTTTAAAGGCTTAAGGAGGGAAATGTAAAATACATGATGGATTTTAGACCCAAGTGGCAGCCTACACTTATAAGCAACCTACCCAACGCGTTTGCAGATTTGAAAGGGTCCAAAATACTTCTTGCTTAACTTGTTGGTGGGGCGAACAACCACTGAAATTTGGTGATGTAGTTAGAGACAAACAAGCACTAAGTCCCCCTCTTAAAATTAAATATCGGTGTAATGTACATCAGTCTTGGTTTTTTATTTGAGCTTGGGCAAAACATAAATGAGTACGGAGTTGCCATAAAAGCTCTTCCCTAGTTCCCAAATTGTGGTCCAAGGCCTCCAATTTTGTAGAACCATGACGATATGCCGAAATTGAAGGAGGTAAACATCCAAAAATGGTCTCAAATGGAGTCATGCCAATGGAAGAGTGGAAAGCCACATTATAATGAAATTCGACCCAACTGAGATACTTAGACCAGATTTGAGGCTGATAAGAAACAAACAAACAAAGATATTGTTCGAGAAAACAATTGATAACTTTGGACAAACCATCTATTTGGGGATGATATGTTGTGTCACATCCCGTTCCCGATGTATCGATATTATGGAATAGACGAGATCTCCACATCCTAATTTAGGGCACTGAAAATCCCCTTCCAGGATCACAGAATATGGAACACCAACAAATAAACAAAACATCACATAGGAAATCTTAATAATTCACACCACCAAATTAAAATGGTTTTCAGATCAAGAATGTAGTAGAAGTTTAAATAATTAATTAACAACGACTGAATTACCACGTGATAATAATAGTATGAAATCCCTAAATCATTGTATGAATAGATAAGTAAAATAACTAAATCCTTAAAGTGAAATTATCCATATCGGCAACACGCCTCTAAATCCAAATAAAATAATTTAATTCAATAGTTTATCAATTGTTCAAAGTGTCTATCCATAGACACAGTCATCACACTAGCACGTCTCATCATGAACATCGTCATCGCTAACGTCCATAGCATCGCAATCCATCATACCTGCATCTAAAAGAATTTATGTACACAAGGGTAAGCTCAACCATTGAGCTTAGCAAGAGAATCAAACATGCACAAGTTAAATGCATGAATTAACAACTACGGTCTGGTACATAACTGTAAGTGCCAGCTCAAGACAACCCACACATGGAGTCTCTGGCTGCACGGGTCACTCCCAAAGAATGAATACTGTCCCATACATGGAGCACAGCAACATCTCCTAAATATGGGTCCGTCGTTGTAGTGCAAGTCTATTTTACGCCGACTGCCTACACACAACTCATCCCAAGTTCACAACACGTCGTGCACTTGAGGAGATGGTAATCCCACTAGTTGACTCATCCGTCCATCCATACTACTTGGATATGGAGAGCATCACAGCTATGTTCATACCATCCTTTATTGAACTCATGCCACTATATAACCCCCTAATGGCCAGGGGTACAATTACCAGGGTGCTTTTCAGTTCAACTAACCAAGTTTTTCTATTAATCAAATTGCTGGATCGAAACATCGCCAAGTTTTTTACCCGATCCGGTCCCACTTAGGACATCGTGACTTGGCTAGGTTACATAGGGTCAATGCAAAGTAGCGTTGGTAAGAAATGGTGCAAGCATCTCATTCCACCCACCTTCCTCCTTACCAACTTAACCAAACACCAGGATTCATCAAAACCAGCTCTACCTTTCATGGAAAGGTAATGAGGCATCCCATTCCACCCCGTTTCCAACCCACTATGAGTTTCACTAATCTCAAACAAGAGGGTGCATATGCATGAGCAAACAATACCGTTATTGGATGGCATGCTATCACACACAAGGCATATTATCAATCGCATCACATCATTCAATAGAACCAATAGAACTAAACTACAAAACAAAGTTTAATTCTCTCACCTGAGATAGCAGTAGCCAAATAGAGAATATGAATCCAGAATAGTTTCTCCTAGAGTTCTATTGTACCTTAGATAGCAATAATAATGATAACATTTGTTTATTAGTTCATTGTTTGTCTCTATTGTTTGTCCAAGCATAGCCTAACAACTTATTCATATTTTTCAGAGGTATGTTTACTATTATTAAGTATTTCCCCCTTGTTGCCTAGAGTTTTTAATTGCATATAAATCCTAAACAGCAAGCATAGAGGGTATAAGCATTGGTTTTTAATCGAAACTACGGTGCATACCTATGCAGACACATGGTTCCAGGTATATGAACACATAGGCAGGTTCATAAAATTTCCAAGAATATGGTATCTGAAACTGACCATCATCTGGGTCGATTTACTATGCGGCACGTGACCGACTACACGGTCACTAGCCATAGGCGTGCGGTACACGTGGTCAGATCATTCCAGAACTTCACTGTTGGGTTTCTAAAAATTCTATTGAGCCTAGACAGTGAGTTTGGGCTTGAAAATCCCATTCTAGCTTAATGGTATCGATTCCACTTCTCAATCCATCGATATTGTTGGATTTAGTTTTAATACTATGAATCTGATTCTAGCAACATCAGGAGAGGTTTTCATTGGGTTTAAATCCATAATAATCCATTTAGATCTATCATTTGAGTTTGGAAGACTTGGATCCAATCAATAGTCCATTAAAATTCTATGTTTCAATATTTTAAGAATCCCAGCTCATCTCTGATTTAGATCCATGCTCTGGTTGGATCCTTGAATCAGTCTTAATATTTGATACAAGAGATAATAGTCTGAGAAAAATGATCAGGGGATCCTTTTGGGATTCATTCTGGTTATTTAATTCAAAGAGAAGTAAAAAAATGGGAAAAGTCGATACCGGTTATGGATCTCTGGTATCGGTGCTCTCCAGTGGTCGTTTCCTTTGGTGGCTGAGGCTCTTTCCTCTTTCTCCCTTCTCTTTTCTTCTCCAGACTTAGCAGAGCTTCTTCCTCCCTTTCTCTTTTGGCTTGCAGAGAATGAAAATGAGAAAGAAGAGAATAGGGATGAGAAAGGTAGACCAATCCCATCTCAATCACGTTGGAGTGATTTGGGCTCCAATCAATGTGGATTGGAGGATTCCCTCCTCTTTACTCAATTTGAAACTGAGAATGCACCTGGACACTCTTTTCAATAGGTCCAATTCGAGACTAGGTCTGACCAATGGTCCAAATGAGTTGGTTCTCTAAACCAATCCCGCTACAGGGGATGCTGCACCTAGGTGCGATGTACCGGACCCCTAGTTTAAGTCCCAATTAAGTATTTTGGGTACCAGGGTTAAACTAGATTACCTTATTTGGTTTCATTGGTCTGGCCCACCTTGGTTTAAACCATTTTTCGTGGTAAGACCTGTTACAAGGTCAAAATTTCAAATTAAGACCGAAATTTTGGGTGCGGGTCATACATGCTGAACTCATGCCAAGCTCCATGCCTTGTAAACAAAATAGTTCTTAAAACTGGTTAAGAAAAAACTGCATCACAGTCTCACAATGGACCTTGGAAACCCATGCATCTTGCACACAATTTCAGTAAAGATACCTGCAACCTTAATATCATTATAATGCATGGATAAAAGGCCAAAATGTGCAAACTTGGAAAAGTAATCAATCAGAACCAAAATTACTATGTAACCACGTGAAGAAGGTAAATGAGTTATGAAATCCATACTAACATCGTCCCAGATTTGTTCTGGAATAGGTAGAGGTTGTAAAAGCCAAAGAGGAACCGTGGCAATGTTCTTGATCTGTAGGCAAGGAATTCATTTCTGAATAAATTGAATAACATCTTTCTTTATACGCGTCCAATAGAAATTGGTTTCTAAACGTATGTAGGTCCGACGTATACCCGAATGACCTCCTATTAATGTGGAATGAAACTCTCAAAGAAGGGAGTTTTTTATTGAAGTTTGTGGACCTAAAAATGTGTCTTTGTAATGGAGACCATCCCTATATGTCCATTGAGCAAAATCATTCGGACGAGCCAACATTGCTGCCTTAAGTTGTAGAACAGTAGAATCGGTTTCATACTCTTGTTGCAATTGGTCCAGGAATTCAAAAATAGTGGAAGAGAGTGCCAAAATTGTTAGAATAACATTGATAGGGTTCCATTACATACCCTATCCCACATACAGATACCTAAAATACAGAGAGATTAATATAAACAGTTAGAATGTTCCATACCTCTTGCAGACGATTGATTTTCGATCGTTACTTAAAGTAACCCTTGAGAAGAGTCTTCCATAACCTTCCACTGGACCTTCCTTCTCCTCTGCTATGGGTGATGATGGAGAGATCTCAACAGTGACTGCGGGGACTCACTACTCCTGTATTTATAACATAATCACTAACCCTAATTCATTCCCACAATGAATAGGAAAAGTCATATCTTTGGCAATTGACAATCCACGGCTTAGACCAGCCTACAAAATAATGTCAAACTCCCACCAACAAATTAGGCAAGTAAATAATGTTGACCAACTAGATTTAGAAATAAATCTAACAGTCTCCCACTTGGGCTACATTAATTTACAAGACTATCATCAACCAGTATGGCCATGGAATCTAATTATTCAAAATGAATTGTCATAACCTTGATCCAACCAACAACCAAACTGATATCGAACAATAGCAAAAAATATGCCTCGATATATGGCATACCCTTTCTGTTATCACAAATAAAAGTATACTTGATGGCATGAATGGTCCCAAGATAGTACGATGAAAGTAACATTATCATGAAAGTCCATTACCTAATCGAATCACCTTCGATCTAATTGCCTTTAAAACCTTATAAGTAATTAACTTGATGTTACCCAATACCATAACGTGGAGCTATTAACCTGGGTGAACAACAGAACCTGGCTTACCACCTTCAAAACTTGGCTTAATACCGCCTTGTTGTCTTTATTGGCTGAATACTGCCTTTATCATTTTGGCTAAATTCTGTCTTTTGAAGTTTTGACATGTCAAGCACATAAAAATTATGTCCAGATTAGCAATAAAATAAAAGCTGAGTCATAAAATAAAACCATGGTATAAAATACTGTGCCTATAAATTCCATAGGCAAAAGAGTAAATACAATAAAGTATCAATCAAATATAAAAGGTCTATACAAGCACATCAAAAGACTCAACAATATCCATACTAAAAACATGACCCTTTAAAACTCCCACTGGTAAAGCCTTTTACCAAGGATCAGCTGTCACTCCGTCGAAATGTGCTCTTCAAAAATGTGATTCTCATTGTCCTTTTCTCTTACCATTAGATACTTGATCTTTATATGCTTAGAAGCATCTGATTTCTTATTTTTCTTTAACAAAGATACAACTAACTTGTTGTCATAGTACAACAACAATGGTTAGGAGATGGTATCCACAACATTTAACTTAAAAAATGAAGTCCATCAACTAAAAACATTTGCTTTGTGGCCTCAAATGGTACCACGAACTTTGATTGCATAATAAAAGAAGTCAGAATAGATTGTTTTGCATTCTTCCATGAAATAGCTCCTTTAGCCATCACAAAATATATCTTGACTTGGACTTCTTATCGTCAGTATATCCACTGAGATCCGTATTAGAATATCTAACCACTTTTAGGTTATCATTACTGCCATACATATGCATGTAATCTTTCATCTTTTGTAAATACCACAGAACCTTCTTTGCCTCTGCTCAGTGAGCAATTCCTACATCTGACCAAAATCATCCCAGCAGGTTCACTACGAAGGCGATGTCATCCACAAAATTGTGCATACATCAAATTCCCTATTGCAGACACATAAGGTCTGACAGAGATCTCCTTTCAATATTATTCCTAAGGCACTACATCTCTTGAGTACATGATCAATGAAGGCCCTCTCAGATAGTCCCATTAGTCTACGATTTTTGTCAAGTTTGATCTCAATACCGAGAATGAATGAGCTCTTATCCATGTCTTTTATCATAAAATTCTCTGACAGAAAATAGTTGGTCTCTACAAGTAATACCATGTCACTACTGGCAAACAGTATGTCATCATCATACAAGACCAGAAAAATAAACATGCTCCCACTGATCTTGGGATATATGCTTGGATGTTTGCATTCTCAACAAAACTGAATGAAGGTATAGCCTTATACAACCTGGTCAAACTTTAGACATCATTGTCTGGAACCTTGCTTAAGACCATTCCATATTTATCCTTTACCTCAACCTTTTGGTTGAATCATTCCGTTATTCATTCTAATTTTTACATTTATTTGATATAGTTTCAAATCAGCCAGCACAATAAAAACCAATAAATTTAGGTCAATGCCTTCTCCCTATGTGATTCCTCTTTGCTACAAGTCTTGCTTTGTAGCGATCAATTCTCTCATTGGAATCACATACACTCTTATGCTTTTAATCACATTTATTTGCTACTTCTTTTGCTGTTAAATCTCAAGCACAATTTCTAAGTCATAAGTCTTAGCACCAGTAAATATTTGGGCAAAAGTACCAGTGTATAGATCAGTATGATATGGTCTACCTGAACACTTATCTCATTTTTCAGATTTAACAATTTTAATCATTTGATAAAGATTATCCACCAAGTTCAACAATCTCTTGTTGCGAATGGTTTTCACTTATCTTTTCTTTTAAACAATCCCCACATAAGTACATGTCATCAAACTTTAATGGTCTCAGAATACCATCCTTTATCTTTCTTTATAAATTTTCCTTAGATACAAGTCTTAAATGTCTATACCAATATTGGGAGTTAAGGACATATAGTCTTCTTCCAAAAATAGGTAAACTAATAAAACTAAAGTAAAGGTTTTACTATTCTTATAGGTTTGGACTATAACTAGTATTTAAGTCTCCGAAAACCCTGCAGCCTTCTCATTCAAAAGTTTCATAGACCTTATTCTTTTCCAGTTTAGCCTGTCCAGCTTATAATCTTTCTATACATGTCCCTTTTGAGTCACATTACAAAAATTCCTTTTCCTTGACATAAAGTCTCTGACATTTACTTAAAAAGCTATTTTCATTTCTTTTCTTTGAATTTCCATCCTTATTACCTTCACCTCAGTTTTACCTTTTCTTTAGGATGTTTTAGGTCACCAGGATCTAACTTTGTAGTTCTAGTGAGAATGCAAAAGTCAATTGAATCACTTTTCAGAGGTTTTCTTGAGCTTATCAGTGTTAGCTGATAGCTCAAACTTGTGTTTCTTCACACTCCATTACCATCTAAAGTGGTACAAATAGGCTTAGGTAATAAACATTTCTCTGCCCCTTTTTAGAAACCTTCAATATTCTTTAGATATCTCTTTAAATAACCTTTTGCAATGTTTCAGGATGTATTTCAGTCATTTTAAATATAAGATGACTCTTTAATCCCTTTTAATCACTTCAAATTTTGTCTAACTCTCCTTTATGTATTCATTGGCAGTGTCTTTATACCATGATACTACCTTACATAGCCTCTGGAACTGAATTTTACAAAAACTGCATAGATTTTCTATTGAAAGATTCCTAATTCTCCATTTTCATCACCTTATTAGGCAGGAGAACGCTACTCTCAATGGTAAGGGCAATAGTTTTATCCTCTCTAAGAACTAAGTATAAATCCAGAAATCTTAGCTGTTTCTTAATTGCCTCATACATATTCTATAAATTGATCCAAACAAAGAAAATGAAGCAAAAGTAATACCAGGGATTGAAATCAAGATAGTAATCACTAGATGAGTTCATTTACAATACTATACATACAGTGATAGATCCATGACTCATATATGCAAGGAAATAAATTAAGCTATCAAAACATAATAAGCAAGCAATTATTTCCTTATCCAAGAGTCAACCAAACTACATACTTATCCTTGGGACAAGGATGCACTGGTCCTCTCAAATATTTGGATAAAATCGTCAAAGAATGATTATCTTTTTTCAAGAGTCAATCGAACTACATACTTATCCTTTGGGACAAGGATGCACTGGTCCTCTCTTTTATCTAAGCAAACCATCAAAGAATGATTATATTTTTTTAAGAGTCAACCGAACTACATACTTATCCTTTGGGACAATAATGCACTAGTCCTCTCTTTTATTTGGGCAAACCGCCAAAGAATGATTATCTTTTTTCAAGAGTCAATCAAACTACATACATATCCTTTGGGACAAGGATGCACTGGTCCTCTCTTTTATCTAGGCAAACCGCCAAAGAATGATGGCGTCAAAAATCACACCACCTTTGGGTGGATGAAACCCCTAAGCCAAACATCCCTATTTTTCAAATGCATGTAACATTTTAATCTTGACAATGCTACTTTTGGGTGGACAATGTATTTCTTTGCTGCAACCACAAAAGTGATAATCCTTGATAATGTCACCTATGGGTGAGCGTGTCTTTCCTTGCTGTATTTTGTAAATGCATAAATATTGGATTTAAGTATGTTATGATAAAACCAAGTATGCCACTTTGGTGATCACATTAAGTCCTCACACAACATCTACAAATTCTAACTTGAACAAACTTGGACAATGTCACCTTTGGGTGAACACTTGTCAATTTTTGGAGCATTTACAAATACAGATACTTGAATTTGAACAAATTATAATAAAACAAGGTGTGCCACTTTGTGGGTTCCATCAAGTTCCACCATAATGTGAACAAATTCTAACCTGCAGCATACGTGGGATATTTATTTATCCATGAATGTTTTTAAAATAAAACTTTATAAGTCTAAACATTCATATAAACATGCACATTAACTCAACAATCAATTTGGTATAATAATTTTAAGAGAACTTTAAGAAAAATCAACATAAAAACTACAAATCAGGTTTCCATAAAGCATTTTTTTATGATAACACATTTCTTAATATACCAAAATATATCAAACTATGTATCAAATTGAAGAGCATTAAAAATGGAGTATATTGCAAAAAATCATGGTCCAA
>CM053270.1:17769648-18099971 GCA_028583415.1 Protea cynaroides | reverse complement strand
CTTCTGCTCGGCCTAGAATTGTTGCCTTGGAGGTTTCGGCTTCTTATAAGAATACGCCGCTTCAAAGATTGGAGTCGGAAAGGAATGATGGGCTCGTAAAATAACAGTTGGGAAGATTCTATTAGAAGTATTGGGTTATTCTTTCTTTGAAGTGACAAATTGGTGGAGCGGTCGGGGTGGAATATCTCGTTGTTCAGATCTTGAAGTAGTATAGTGAGAGTTTCTTTAGAGATAACGAGAGTGAAGCATTACGGAAGTTATCTTTGATGCGCCTAACTAGTTGTTGCCACTGGTGGTGGTGTGGTGATTCGTCCGATCAACTGGAAATATATGAAACAGGGTATCACAGTCTGGTTGGACGTGCCTTTGGAAGCTTCGGCAAGGCGTATTGCTGCTGTAGGGACAGATTCTCGCCCTCTTTTGCATGAAGAATCCGGTGATGCTTATTCAAAGAGGCACTGGTACAAATCGAGTATTTTGTAAAGAGTGATGATGATATGACTATTGCAAGGAAATCATAGCTCTTCCAGCACTCTGGTTTGGGTTTCGGTTTGTGTAGGAACGTGCCATCGAGCACTGCATACTTCGCACGGCGTTGGAGATACATGGTTTCACTCCTCTTGGCGCCCACCTCTACTCACGAGGCGGTAACGCCCTAACTCTATGTCTTTATTTTATGTGGTATATGGGTTCGGCCATCGTGCACCCATAGTTATTCGATGCGGGGTGGGTAACACGACATGCATGCGGCACTTGCCATCCCTAGTATAGTGACGGGTGGGATAGACTAGAACGTTCCCTACCCCTTCAATGTATCCCACGAATGCCAAAGGAAATGTATTAATAGTTTTGATTCCCGATCCCCACTTATGTATCCCATAGGAATTTCTTATTAATTTTGTAACTATTTCCGTGCAATGCGGACTCACGCGCTTGTGATGCGCGAATTAATATAGATGTGTGGATATACGTATGAATAGAGCGAGGCACCGATGCCTATCATCCAATGTCGAGAGTATCCTCTCACATGTTGACATATTAAAATTGTTTTTATTTTTATGCGTAGTTCATTCCGAACTACGTATGGACTTGATTTTTCGGACTCCACCCCGAGATACGTAGGCTACTCGGGAATCCATTACCCAAGCTCAGTCCAATTGCAATGAGGGTTGCAATAATACCCGAGTTGCATCATAATGCATTTACACATTGATTAAAAATTATAATCTTTCAAATTTATCATGTCAGTTGTTTTGCATAGTTTCAATAAAATTCAATTTCAATTCAATTTCGGTTTAATCCCAAATCTAAATTCAATTTCCCATTTCAATTTCAATTTCTATTTCGATTTGGATTTTAATTCCAATTTTATTCTAATTTTAATGAAATTGCAAATTCAAAGTCAATTTTCAAAAATTCAATTTTAATTCGATTTCGGATTCAGTTTCAATTTAAATTCCAAATATCTTTCTAATTTCAAATTCAATTCAATTTCAATTCAATTTCAATTTCAATTTTAATTCCAAATCTATCTTCAATTTTAAATTCAATTCAATTTCTATTTCTATTTTAATTTCAAATTCAATTCAATTTTCAATTTCAATTTCTATTTCTATCCCAATTTCAATTTTAATTCTAAATCTATCTTCAATTTAAATTCAATTCAATTTCTATTTCTATTTTAATTTCAAATTCAATTCAATTTTCAATTTCAATTTCTATTTCCATTTCAATTTCAATTTTAATTCCAATTCTATTTTCAATTTTAATTCAATTTCAATTTCTATTTCAATTTTAATTTCAAATTCAATTCAATTTCCAATTTCAATTTCCATTTCAATTTCTATTTCAAACTCAATTCGATTTCTATTTCAATTTCAATTTCAATTCAAATTCATTTCAAGTTCAAGTTCAATTCAATTTCTATTTCAATTTCAAGTTCCAATTCCAATTTCAATTTCAAATTCAATCTAAGTTTTCAAATTTCAAAACTTCATTTCAATTCTCCATCTTCGCATGGAATTTTGGGCAAACATTCCATCATCGCATGGAAGTCCCTTTTCAATTTTGGGCAAACATTCCATCATCGCATGGAAGTCCCTTTTCAATTTTGGGCAAACATTCCATCATCGCATGGAAGTTCCTTTTCAATTTTGGACAAACATTCCATCATCGCAGGGAAGTCCCTTTTCAATCTTGGGCAAGCATTCCATCATCGCATGGAAGTCCCTTTCAAACCCTACTTTACATAGACGGTCTACCAGCTTGACTAGTGGCTGTAGAAGTCTATTCGATGTGCTTTACATAGACGGTCTACCAGCTTGACTAGTGGCTGTAGAAGTCTATTCGATTGTTTTACATAGATGGCCTACCAGTTTGACTAGTGACTGTAGGAGTCTATTCAATATCCTAAACCTAGATGACCTATTAGCTTGACTAGTGGCTATAGGGATCTATCATCTTATCAACCCAAATGGTTGAACTACGTTGGGCTTGATTCTTAGGTTTGTCCTAAGATACGTAAGTAGCTTGAGTGTTTATCATTCAAGTTCAGTCCTAAACTAATTTATTTTTAATTTACTTTCATTACTTTCATTTCTTTCAAAAAATCATTGCATTTGAACTTTGGACTACGCTTCAATAACTAAAAAATGACTTTTGTCTGTCAGCATGTTGAGTGGTACGCTTGTCATCCAAAATTGGCTGATTGGTCCGTCATCCAATCATTTTATTTCTGATCCATATCACATTTTAATTTTTCTTACTGTTATATTGATGGCTTGCTCCTAGATTTAAATACATCTAGAACCTAGGTTTGGTGCCTATTAAAAATTGTTTAGCCATTCCCTGTAATTTAAATTAGGATAGGAAAGGATAGTATATGAAGACTAATCTTCGGATTAGGCAATTTGGGTGCCTAACACCTTCCCAAATTGTAACATGACACTTACCCACTATTTCTTTGGTTTGACCATTAAGTCTTAATCCCTACGTGAGTCATTAGTATTTCTCATATGAGAAATCGTATATAGGTCCTAGACCTTATCTAGGTGCGACTCCATTTTCAATTTCATCATTTTATCATTTCATGCAAAATCAGAGATTAAACCAAATCGTCCTTACAACGTTCCCCCCTCTCCTATTCTGATTTTTATTTTTTGATTTTTTTTCTTTTTTTATTTTTTTTCCTTTTGTTCAGATCTCACTCTCCCGTCTTCTCTCTTTCCTTTTTTTTTTTCTCTTTTTTTCTATTTTATTTCTTTCCTTTTCTCCTCCGACTCTATCTCTCCCTATTTTGTCTTCCCTTTCCTTTTTCTTTTTTTCTATTTTATTTAGAACCCTCTTCCCTTTTAAGATTCTAGCTTCTTTAATGTATATATATATATATATACATATAATGAAATATAGATACAATCCTATACATAATATATATGGTATATATAATATATACATAAATTAAATGCATATGGACTGAACCATTTCGAATTGGGCTAGTCTGGGCTGGGCTGAGTTGGACTAAGTTGAGTTAGAATGAATTAAACTGATATGGGTTGAGCTGGGTTGTGCCAAGATTTTTTTCTCTCTCTATCTTTCATAGGCTATTTCCACTGCCATTTCGTATGAAATTTTTTGATAGCCTCTACCCCAAATTTTCTATGTTCACTTTGTAGAACACTAAAAATGAGAAGTACTGAAGCTTGAATCACCTCATTTATACGTAAAATGACCAACTTATGAATTTCTGAAGTTTAAATAGGTCAATCAATATAATTCGGTTAGCAACTCTGCATGGGATGCCTCGGAGATCTCTGTCTCAAAATCTTCACATCCACTTTGTAGAGCACTAAAAATTAGAAATATTGGAGTTTGAATTATCTCATTTGAACGTAAAATGGCCAACTTATGAATTTCTGAAGTTTAAATAGACTAATTTACCATAATTCGGCTAGCAACTCTGCATGGGATGCCTCAGAGATCTCTGTCTCAAATCCTTCATGTCTACTTTGTAAAGTACTAAAAATGAAACATATTGAGACTTGAATCACCTGATTTGGACATCGGATAATAAAATTATGAGGAATTGAAGTTTAAGTGGGCATATCGGCTTGTGGCTCTGCATGGGATTCTTCGGAGACCTCTGCTCCAGATTTTCCACGTCCACTTTGTAGAGCACCAAAAATGAGGAATAATGGCACTGGAATCACTTTATTTGGACGTCAGATGAGCGAGATATGAGAAGATGAAGTTTAAATAATTAAACTTATGATAATTTGCATGCAAGCCCCTGGATATTATTAATCTTCAGAAAATACCCTTATTCTTATTCCTAGACTAAAACCGCCATAACTTCTCCATTTGACATCAGAATTAAGTGATTCTGGTCTCATTTCGAAGGTATTTTCAAAACCTACTCATCTATATAGGTTGTAACCCATTTTCTTACTGTGGGACCCATAAAAAATGGTGTCCAAGTCATAGTCAAAATTTAAACCTTGCATTGGGATTCCCTAACTTGCCATATGTGTTTACTTAGGCTCCTGGACACTAGGGACCATTTTAGCTCTTCTTAAAATACTATAGAGAGCATGCCGGGACTGATCGACTATCATTTTTGAGAGAGAGTCACTCGCCTCCCCTGTACTTTTCAAACTTTCTCTCATTTCTCCCACTTTGTTGTTTATACTCCAGTAAGACTTTGTTCAACTGGGGATGACAAAAATGGGGTGCTTACAGGTAGTAGATAGGAGACTGCATTCTTACGGATGGCATTGGTTAATGTAGGTGTGATACCTCCCATTCCAGCTGAAACAGAGGCTGTAGTAGCAGCTGAGTGCTTGAGATTATATCGACAGAGGCTTAAGATGGTGCCTAGAGTGCGGCCCACATACTCAACAGATAGTACTGGGCATCAGGAGGAGGGATAAATGTAGCAGCCAGACTAGCAAACGCCCTAGCTTATCTTGTTTATATTTTTGTGTAGTTATTCTCTATTTGGGCTGTACATGACTTTTTATTTGTCATTGTCTTATGGTAAGGATTTGAGATGTAAATACCTATCCATTCCTATTGTATAAAGTTTCCATTTTTATTATGAAGCATATCTGTTTGGTTGGTTGGTGTATTATGCTTTTTATTTATTGTTGTTGTTCCATAGTCTTTACATGATTTATTCTCAATTTGTCTTTTAGTATCACCTATATCAACATGCTTAATTAGTATGTAAGTAGGACTAGTAGTGTGTATACTATGAAATGTGCTCTGATACCAACTCTTATCATAGTCCGTGCCCGATATGTCAAAACAACGTGTAACGGGATTACTTGCAAGCAACCCAATTCCCTCTAGGGTCACATTGCACAAGATACCCAACCACAAGTCCATAAATTCAACCCACACAATATAAACATCAACATTTCAGAGTAATTAAAGAAACTATATATTTAAATCAAAGCAGAAGTCTTCAAGTTCAAATCTAACAGCAGTTGACATCTAAATAATTTAAAGTAGTGTTCCAAAGCATTATCCAGATTAAAAGTGTTTCAAACTTAATTGTTAAATATCCCTCGAAGGATTAGTTGCATCCCCCAAATAAATGGTAAGCCAATTGTAATGCCGCCAACTCAAGGCCAGGTATGTTACAACTAAACTGCTAGGATTCACAGGCTCAAAGAGAAACAAACAAATAAAGCATAAATCTCAAGAAATTAACAAAAACTAGAATGACATTAATAAACACCAAAAAGAGTTACATATATTTCTAGTTCTGGTGGCACCATTACTTTACATTCAAAACTTTACTTACGTGCTGACTATTAGTTACATATTTCTTGTTCTTTATGTACATACAGAAGTTCTCACAACGGTACAAAAGAAACTGAGTTCAACGGTCTCAGATACTCCTTTCTTTGGAAGCTAGGTCAGTTGAGTCAAGATATACTTTGAGTTATCTCCATTTATGTAAGACCCGCACTCCATGAACCCAATCTAAACCTTTAATTCATGTCGTAACAGGTCTTCCAATCATCGGTGGGCTAGACGGGATGAGCAGATGACAACTAGGTACGAAAACGGACCTAAAAGTATGATATTTTTCATACCGGTCTATGGTACCGATCGATGGTACCGGTCGACCGGTATGTCTACGCAGGCAGGCTGGTTAGATCCAAAAATGGATCTCTATGGGTCCCACTTTCCAAATCTAGAGCCTAAGGACGTTCCTAACGTAAGGAAACTTCCTAAACTATATCCTAGTCTATTTAAGGACCCTTAAACCTCCTTAGAACTCTTTCATTGATCCTCACAAACCCTAGAGAGGAGAAAAAGATCGAAGAAGGAGAAAGAGCTAAGGAAGGAGGGAGAGGAGCAGCCGTTTGCCGTTGGATGAAGAACACCATAATTGCGAACCAACGGTAAGTGCTTGAACCTTCCTCTAAGTTAAGCATTATAAATGATTAGTCATGAATTGATCAATACCATGCAAGACGAGGTATTGATCTAAAACCCTTAAATTTGCCGTCAAACCCTAACACAGTCGATGAACCCTAGATTCGCATTCTAGGCTAAGGATCATCGAAACTAAGACTTGAATGGAACATGAAACAACTCTAACTCGTTGCTCAGGCCTAGAATGCATAGGAGAAATCCTAGAACCAATAGGGGGTGACTGACGAAAGGTGAACACTGAGTTGATGGTCTTCCGAAGGTATACCGATCTACCATACCGGTCGCACCATATGCGACGGGTATTGCGACCGGTACCTCTCGAAGACTGGTCTGTGGGAGACCGGTCGACCATACCGGTCACACTTTTCCCCACAATGCCGCGACTGGTACTTGCGATCGGTACATGCGATCGGAATGCACTTTGAGGGTGTTTTCAATACCAGTTGGTTTTTCGACCAAGGTGAACCCTAAGAAAATTATTCTAATTCAACCCTAATATCGTGTAGGACCCTGTGTTAGCAAGTTTCGATTTGGTGACGCGGAACAAGCTAGCAATCAAGCTTCAGGTAAGGGAATTAGATCTAAACCCTAATAACTTAATAACAGTAAAACGTTGTTAATAATTATGATTCTGTGGAATGGTGTTTGTGCATACTCGCATGTCATCTTTACTTTCAGTTATTATATTGTTCATGCATACTCGCTATGCTAGGATGTGACTGTTAGGCATGTGATTATTTTTGTTGGTGTGTGGAATGGGAAGGGCTTGGGGTCTGGGATCATTCCTCACACTAGCACCTTTTCGTATCGCTTCTGTCTTAGCATGCTTGGTGAGGGTAGGGTATCAGGGGGAGGAAGTGGCACTATGGTCTCTGGCCTGGCCACTAGACTCTAGCTCTATCTCTATGCCGTAGGGAGTTGTGCTAGGATAGGGCCGACTGTGATGACATATAGGATTGGTTAGTTGCGAGCCCAGTTTGCAAGTCCTCGCCAATAGGGGCTTACGTGTTGGTATGGGTAGGGCATCAGGGGAAGTGTTGGCGATGTTTGATCCAGACACTTTAGCTCTATCTCTATTCCATGGTGGGTGCATGTGGGACGACAGTGGTGTTTGATCCATTGGGCAGATTCACACACTCGTGTATAGAGGTGCGGTGGCCGCCAATTCTTTCTATAGCACATTGCAAACTTAAAACCAGACCATAATGTGAATGTTACTCATGCATGATGTGTGTTGCATTGTCTGATTTTCTTACTGAGCTAAGTTGTGAGCTCACCCTTGTGTATACACTATTTTTAGATGTTGATGTAGGTTACATTGTGGAGGACTACATGGATGCTCCAGTATATGGAGGTGCTGTTGCCTTGGAAGTGCAAGCAGGGGAGGACGAGCATGACGTTTCATGCGAGTGCCCTTTCTGCGTCTACCTCTAGGATATTTGATTTGTTTATTTTATTTATTTTCAGTTGGATTTATAATTGGGATGTAAGGATAATTATTTATGTTTTGGTATTTTGAATAATTGGATAATTTATTTATCAATAGAAGTACTCAGTTCATTTAATTTAAGACTTCCACTATATTTTATTATATTCTGATTATGGTTATCTGCAATGGTTTGTATGAGTGGACACGTTCTTATTGAGATCCTGACGTGAACCATTGGTTCAGTGACGGTTCAATCACACTTCTGATTCAACCATAATTGGGATGTGATAACTTGGTATCAGAGCTCTTAGGCTCTGTCCAACAGACCATACATGCACTTGACTGAGTCACTGAACTGAGATAGGAAGAATTAAAAGCCTTAATAAAAAAAAAGCACCTTAAGCACTTGTTTGATGCCTAAGACTAAATATGAAAGAGCATAATATACTATACTAAAGGTGAAATTAATAAACAGTCATGCTCTAGATAGGAACCATAATGACAGGTGAGAATAATAATAAACTTTCACCAAATTGAAAAGAAAAATGTATCAAGAGTAGAATATAGAAGATCCAAAGAGCTAGAAGTTAATTGTACTACAGGGTACAGTCCACAAGTCGGACAGTTACCCTGTTATAATAAAAACTATACTAAGAGGAGAGAAAAATAAAGTGGTCCATCATGGGGTTGGGGGGTATAGGAGGAATAGGGTCAACAATGTCATAGTCGCGCTCATATGCCACCCTGAGCCAGTGTACCTGCTCCTGCATGACTTTGAGGCTGCGAGAGAGGCTCCCAAGGTCACGGTTCATCTCATGCTGGGTATCCCCAATCTCCATAAACATACCCATCAAGGTATCGGGAGGAGGTTGGGATGGTCCTGCTATAGGTATGGGCTGCAGTTCCGGTGCAGGAACGTCCTCCATCTGATCATCATCATCCCCTACCTCTTTTGCAAAAGCGGCATTGGCTGCTGCTGCTCTGCCGCTGCTGCTACCCTCCTAAGCGGATGAGGATGAGCCTCTAGCTCCTCATCACTGATTGGCAAGTTGTCCATCTTCATCCGGGCAATGGCATCCCTGTCAATGTCTGATGTCATAGTGTCCTCAAACGCAATCTCACCCCTCATGTCCACTCGAAGGCGCTGCAAGAGTGTAGTGATAAGCCGGCCATAAGGAAGATTGCTTATCTGGTCGGGCATGGTAGCTTGACGCATGGTCCTGATGATAATGTAAGGAAGACAAACCAACTCCCTAGTGCAGACACAATAAGTCAGGTACTGGGTGAGCTGAGATAACTCACTGTAGTGGCTGCTCTGAGGAATAATGTCATGCTGAATAATGCGGCAATATACTCGAGGAACAGGTCTCAAACTGGCAGCTTTCATGGGCTCCCCTGGGTTAAGGATCTACTCTGAAACCTCCTGGCACAGATCATCAGTAAGAAAGCCCTTCATTTTGGGAGCGCAGTAAACCAAATCACCGTCATTAGGAATCCCCAAGAGATCAGCGAGCTGGTGAGTGTCGAAGGATATGGGGACACCTTTGACAAAGCTGGTGAGGCGGAGGTCCCTACCATGGCTGAAGTTGTTAACATCCCCCTGACCTTAGGTTAGCATAGAAGTGCTTGACCAAATTGGGTCGGGTAGTCACGGTGTAAGTGATAACGGGTAACCATCCAAGTGTACCAAATGTTGCTTCAACATCGAATTGTTGTAGCTGCTCCAGGTTTACACAACACTCAGATTCTATGTTTTTCTCTTCGAACCATGGGAAATGGGCCTACGCTGCCGCTGAACGAAGCCACCCCTCATCAAACTGCTGAACCGGCGCGTGTGGACGGTTCATGCCCAGAGCGTATGCATACTTACCAGCACCTTGACGCTGAGACATTATTAACTACAAAACAAAACAAAACAATGAGATTTTGTTAAATTTTTTGAAATTTTGGCAGCATAACGACAGTATTTAAAGTGAAAGCCTTGAACTCACCCAAAATCTAGGGAGGAGGACTTACGTAACAATTTAGCAACATATGGAAACCAAACAATCATCAAACAAGCAAGAAATTTAACAATTACAAGAAAAAAATTGATTTTTGACCAAAACCTAGGTAAAAAATCCAAAAATTTTGATTTTGAGAAAACCATACGGTGGAACCTCAAATAAGTTGAGGGCTTTTGTTCATAGAGGTCCCAAAACTATTTCTAAGCCGAAGGAAAAGAGTTCCTACGGTTAGAATCCTCTAAACAAAAAAAAACCTAGTTTTTGGGCAAGAAACCATGAAGAAACGATGTAAATGGAGAGAGGAAGGAAGAACCTTACTTGGAGATGATGTTCAAGGTCTTGATCGGAAGAGAATCGCTCCTAGAGTCACCGATCGGACTGTAGCAACTCACCAAGTCAGAGAGGAATCGCCACCGGAGAGAATGGAAAGAAGAAAAGTGAGAAAAGACTCACTTTTCACGATTTTAAAGTCTTTCAAGGCATATCGGTCGACGGTTTTGCCCTATACCGGTCGATTGGTACCTCTCGGCCACAGCAGGGTGCTGACCGGTCGAACATACCGGTCGCACCATACCATACAGAGGTGTGACCGGTACATCAACCGGTACCTCTCGGGAACTCCAAGAGGTTTGTCCGCCTGGACATAACGGTCGCACTACAATACACAGTGCCGTGACCAGTATGCTGCGACCGGACAAGTATTCTAAGCCAGAAAAAAAAATTTTGAAATATTTTTTTAAAAATTTGAGTTAAAAGTTTCCATGACAATTTTCGCCTCGCACTGTTAAAGACTAACACTATCATGACAAATGTGACTATTCCAATGTACCTCATGTGTTATGTCTTCTTCTCAGATACAAACATGAAAGAATAATCTAAGATGGTAGGTGAAAATGGTCGCAGAGGCTCATAGAAGCGTCACCATTCAAGGGTGCGCCAAGCTGAAGACAATGTGGAAACAGGAACCGTTGATGAGCAAAACCTGAACCCGGAAGGTGGAACCCCAATGAGGGATGATGGGGATAGGATACCAATGAGAAATGGTGGAGAAGGGCAGAGTCACAGAGCACCAACAAATCTGCCAAGCCCTCCTCACACTAACTCTGAGACTATTGTGACGAATCTAGTCTATCAGATGGAAGCTCAGCAGAAGGTGTTCTTAAATGAGATGCTAAAGATGTTCAGGTCACCAGGATATATCCCTACAGAAGGTACGCCTAAGTCTGGGGGAAATAATAACACAGCACTGCCAGTGGATGGTAACACTGGACCGATGAGCCAAGAACAGAACCCACAACTACCACACCAATTCTCAACATTGTCTGCCTATCAAGGGATCTATTCGTACCCACCACCATGGTATGGAACAATTGCACAGGGGTAGAATGATTTAAGCCGAGCGATGGATAGGTTTTTGAAATTGAAACCCCCTACCTTCATAGGGAAACTTGGAAAACCACTGTGGCCTACACAGTGGGTTGCTGAGATGGAGAAGAACTTCGGTCTGATGACTTGCACGGAGGATGAAAATGTGCTATTTGCTACTCACATGCTCAAGGAAGATGCTAATGCCTGGTGGAATTCTACCCGGCCATACTTGGAGACGAAGCACACCCAAATCACCTGGGAAATATTCAAGGGAGCTTTCTCGATAAGTACTTCCTAAGAGTTTTTGAGATCAGATGGAGAAGGAATTCCTTAACCTGCAACAATCCCAGTTGACTGTTGATGCGTACCAGCAGAGGTACGAAGAGCTATTTTTCTTCGCTCCAGCAAGCATGCAAGAGGAGGAAACCAAAACCCGTAGGTTCACTATGGGATTGTGAGGAAGTATTCGGGAGCACGTCTTGGGTTTGGAGAAGAAGGTGTATAACGAGGCTGTGCAGATTGCTAGGGTGATTGAATCAAGCCAAAGAGACAGCTTCTTTGCTCAAAACAGGGGACTGAAGAGGCCTGCTACTGAGACTTCGGGTGGAGGGAACACTAGACCATTCCGCCCATACAGGGCTCAGTCTGCTGTGGTGCCAAGAAGGAATACTACTGCACCACCACCATCACAGGTAGCTAGTCAAAACCTTAATGTCAAATGTTTCAACTACCAGCAATTAGACCATTATGCAAAGACTTATACTCTATCTAGAAAGCAACCACCACAGCAAGGGAAGGTATTTGCAGTCACCACTGAAGAGGCAGCCGCATCACCTGATGTGGTTACTGGTATGATTCTGTCCCTTACTATTTTGCTTACTGTTTTGTTATGTATGAGCATGTAGAACTAAGGGAGAAGTAAATTTTAGGAACTGTAGATATAGCTGGTGTACCCGCCAGAGTACTCTTTGACTCTAGGGCTACACACTCCTTTGTTTCTATGTCTTTCGGGAAGCGATTGGAGTTACCTGTCAAGCTCTTAACTCCAAGCTTGATAGTTCGCTCTCCGTTGGGAGTAGAAGTGGCGTTGAATGAATGCTATGGGTTGTGTTCAGTTAGTATTGATGGGCGAAACCTAGAAACAAATCTGGTTCAACTCGAGATGGCAGACTTTGATGTCATCTTGGGAATGGATTGGCTAGGCCATCATTCAGCTAGCTTATTATGTGGCGAAAGGAAACTGTGTTTTTAAGGATGATAAGGGAAAGGAGTTTAGCTTCACTATTACCTAGGAAGCGGAAGCTGATCCTCTCTGCCCTAAAGGCTAAGAGATGCTTAGAGAAGGGAGGAGTGGGGTACTTAGTGTCTGTGGTCGACATCGCTGTAGAGGTGCCAAAGATGGAAGATTTAGACATGGTACGAGAGTTTCTAGATGTATTTTTAGAGGATCTACCAGGTCTACCTCCAGGCAGGGTTACAGAGTGCATGATAGACCTCATGCCAGGGTCGGTGCCGGTGTCTAAGGCACCGTACAGGATGGCCCCTACAGAATTAAAAGAGTTGAAGACCCAGTTACAAGAACTATTAGATAAGGGTTTCATACGACCAAGCATATCGCTGTGGGTAGCACCTGTATTGTTCGTAAAGAAGAAGGACAATAGCGTACGACTATGTATCGACTACCGAGAGTTAAACAAGTTAACCATCAAGAACGGTGTCTAAGGCACCATACAGGATGGCCCCTACAGAATTAAAAGAGTTGAAGACCCAGTTACAAGAACTACTAGATAAGGGTTTCATACGACCAAGCATATTGCTGTGGGTAGCACCTGTATTGTTCGTAAAGAAGAAGGACAGTAGCGTACGACTATGTATCGACTACCGAGAGTTAAATAAGTTAACCATCAAGAACCGATACCCTTTGCCTAGGATCGATGATCTGTTCGATTAGTTGCAGGGTGCAAAGGTTTTCTCGAAGATTGATCTTAGATCAGGGTATCACCAATTGAAGATCAAGGTAGGAGATATTCCGAAGATTGCCTTCAGGACAAGGTATGAGCATTATGAGTTCCTTATAATGTCATTCGAGTTGACTAACGCTCCAGCATCATTCATGGAACTAATGAATCGAGTGTTTCATGACATGTTGGACACTTCGGTCATCGTATTCATTGATAACATCTTGGTCTACTCAAAGGACAAGGAGACTCATGCAACACACTTAAGAACAGCCCTACAACGGCTGAGAAGGGAGAAGCTTTATGCCAAGTTCAAGAAATGTGAATTTTGGCTGAAGGATGTGGCCTTCTTGGGTCACGTAGTATCTGCAGACGGTATCAAGGTAGATCCAAGCAAGATCACAGCTATAGTAGGATGGGATGCACCGAATCAGTTGCAGAGATTCGTAGTTTCCTTGGATTGGCTGGTTACTATAGAAGATTCGTGGAAGATTACTCAAGAATTGCCGTTCCACTTACCAGACTAACCAAGAAAGGAGAAAAGTTCATATGGACAGATAAGTGTGAGAAGTGCTTTCAAACTCTGAAGTCAAGACTAGTCTCTGCACCTATCTTGACCATCCTAGAACCAGGCTTGTCGTTTACCCTATATACAGATGCCTCAGGGTTAGGTCTTGGATGTGTGTTGATGCAAGGAGAATAGGTGATTGCCTACGCATCAAGATAGTTGAAAGAGCATTAGAAGAACTATCCTACGCATGATCTAGAGTTAGCATCGATCATTCACGCAATCAAGACTTGGAGGCACTACCTTTATGGTGAAAAGTTTCAGATTAAGTCGGATCATAAGGGTTTGACTTATCTTTTTACTCAGAAGGACTTGAATATGAGACAGAGGAGATGGCTGGAGCTATTAAAAGATTATGATTGTGACATCCAGTACCATCCAGGTAAGGCAAACGTCATGGCTGATGCATTAAGCAGAAAGTGGGCATTGAAACCTGAGGCAGGACCCAATACAAACGCTGCATTGTGTGCTGCAGCCTCGGGCTCAATAGAGAATGATGAAAAGCATATATTAGAGACTGCAGGAGATCCAGTGGAACATGGCTTAATTCATAAGTTCACATTGATATTCGTAGCTTTGAAGATCTCATCGGATCTCATAGACGAGGTAAAAGTAGCAATCCTACATGATCCACACCTCAAGACTGTGCAAGAAGATCTAGAGAAGGGTAAAAGCAACCCTGACTTTACCTTGGAAGAGTGAGAACTCAAATATCAGAGATAGAATTATGATAGAAGCTCATTATACCCCATATTCGGTACATCCAAGAAGCACCAAAATGTACCATGATTTAAGAAGACTATATTGGTGGAGGGGTATAAAAGCGGATGTAGCTCGATTTGTATTCCAATGTCTAAATTGCCAGCAAGTTAAAGCAGAAAGGTAGAGACCTGTAGGTTTGCTACAACCACTACCAGAGCCAGCATGGAAGTGGGATTGTATCACAATGGATTTCGTCACTGGCCTACCCTTGACACCAAAATCAGTGGATGCAGTATGGGTTATGGTCTTTCGACTTACCAAGACAGCTCGCTTCATCGCTGTCAGACCTCAGTATACCATGGACAAGCTGGCCAAGTTATATGTGGATAATATAGTCAGACTTCATGGCGTCCCAGAGAGTATAGTATCTGACAGAGATCTCCGTTTTACATCAAAGTTTTGGGAAGGATTACAGAAAGCCATGGGAACCAAGTTGAAGTTTAGCACAACTTTTCATCCTCAGACAGACAGGCAGTCAGATAGAACTATTTAAATCTTAGAGGATATGCTCCGAGCGTGTGCTCTAGATTTCAAAGGAGTTTGGGACGAGAAGCTATCACTTATCAAGTTTACTTATAACAATAGTTACCAGGCTACGATCCAAATGGCTCCATATGAGGCATTCTATGGGAAGAAATGTCGTACACCTCTATTATGGAATGAGGTGGAAGAGAGAAGGATTGTAGGATCGGAGTTTGTAGAAGAAACTTGTCGAGTGATTGATCAAATCAAGGAAAGAGTGAAGACAGCTCAAGTTCGACAAAAGCACTACGCAGATAACCGACGTCGAGATCTGGAGTTTGCAGTGGGTGACAAGGTATTCTTGAAGATATCACTTGAGCGAGGCCTGAAACGGTTCGGTAAAAAGGGAAAGCTATGCCCGCAGGTATGTGGGACCATACCAAATTTTGACCAGACGTGGTAATGGGGCATATCAACTGGCTCTGCCACCATCCATGTTAAGCGTTCATAATGTATTCCATGTTTCTTTATTGAAGAAGTATGTCAGGGATCCATCGCATATCTTGATAGCAGACCCACTAGACTTGATAGAGGACTTGACATTTGAAGTGGTACCTGTGATGCTCACAAGCTGAAAGGTATAACAACTCCGAAGCAAGGATATCCATTACGTCAAAGTACATTGGAAAAGCCAAGATGTAGAAGAAATCACTTGGGAGGAAGAGAACGCGATGCGAAAGGAATACCCTAACCTTTTCGACGAACAAGGTACGTATAATTTTGAGGTCGAAATTTCTTTTAAGGGTGGGGGAGTTGTAAGACCTGCACTCCATGAACCCGATCTAAACCTTTAATTCATGTCGTAACAGGTCTTTCAATCATTACCGGATCAGACGGGATGAGCGGATGACAACCAGGTATAAAAACGGACCTAAAAGTATGATATTTTTCATACCGGTCTATGGTACCGGTCGACCGGTATGTCTGTGCAGATAGACTGGTTAGTTCTAGAAACGGATCTCTATGGGTCCCACTTTTCAAATCTCGAGCCTAAGGACTTTTCTAATGTAAGGAAACTTCCTAAACTCTATCCTAGTCTATTTAAGGACCCTTAAACCTCCTTAGAACTCTTTCATTGATCCTCACAGACCCTAGAGAGGAGAAAGAGATCGAAGAAGGAGAAAGAGCTAAGGAAGGAGGGAGAGGAGCCGCCGTTTACCGTTGGACGAAGAACACCATAATTGTGAACCAACGATAAGTGCATGAACCTTACTCTAAGTTAAGCATTATAGATGATTAGTCATGAATTGATCAATTCCATGCAAGGCGAGGTATTGATCTAAAACCCTTAAATTTGCCGTCAAACCCTAACACAGTCGATGAACCCTAGATTCGCATTCTAGGCTAAGGATCATCGAAACTAAGACTTGAATAGAACATGAAACAACTCTAATTCGTTGCTCAGGCCTATAATGCATAGCAGAAATCCTAGAACCAATAGGGGGTGACCGACGGAAGGCGAACACCGAGTTGGTCTTTCAGAGGCATACCGGTCGACCATACCAGTCGCACCATATGCGACTGGTACCTCTCAGAGATTGGTCTGTGGGGGATCGATGGACCATACTGGTCGCACCTTTCCCCACAGTGCAGCGATCGGTACTTGCGACCGGTATGCACTGTGAGGGTGTTTTCAATACCTGTAGGACCCGCACACCACGAACCCAGTCTAACCTTACATTTCGTGTCATGACCGGTCTACATATCATGGTCGAGCCAAGTGGACCAAGTGTGTGAAGAAACCCAAGACCCAATATGAAATTTTACTCAATAATAGTCAAAATGAGGGTAGGGTCACATGCCTAAATAGGCAAGGTCGACCCCCTGTCTGACCCGTGAATTTTTGGTCTGGGGGTCGCAGGGGTCTCGAATTGTCCGACCCCCCATCGACCCCCTACCATCTACCCCCGGAAAACAGTAAAAACAGCACCAACCGAAAATTAGGAAACTTTTCTAATTTCAATGGGAACCTTTCCTAAACTCAATGGGACTTATTTTGGGAGGTTTTACTCTATAAATAGGACGTCCCTAAGCCTCTTTCAATCCTTTTACAACCCTAATTGGATTGGGAGAAAGAGAAGAGAAGGAGAAGAAAAGGAGAATTGAAGAAGAAGACCAAGGAGGAGGAAATTCAGAGGAAACTCTGAATCTCAGCAAACCTAAGGTATGAATACATTCTCCATGATTTATTTAGGAGCCTAGAATGGTTCATGAAGAGGGTATGACTTAGGAGAAACCCAAATCATTTATCCATGGGAGGATTTCAATGAAATCCATGGAGGAAATCATGGTAGGCAGAGTAAGGAAGAAACCTAAAGTTTTAAGCCATAGAACAAGCATAGAATGGATTGTGGAAGTAAGCCATAGGACCCAAACATGAAAGAATGGACTGTAGGATGAAATTATCGACTCAAACCACGGGGGGTCACACCTAGGGTCGATGGAACATCCGACCCTAGCATCGACCCCCAGCATTCGGGAAGCCCAGGGAAGGGGTGGTCGCACCTAGGGTCGATGGAACATCCGACCCTAGCATCGACCCCCAGCATTCGGGAAGCCTAGGAAAGGGGTGGTCGCACCCAGGGTCGATGGAACATCCGACCCTGGCATCTACCCTACCCCTAGGGGTCGTAGAAAACTGCTCCCCGTCCTGCTACCCCCACTTAACAGCAAGCCTAAAATTATCGGAATGAATTCTAACTAAAATCTATCGACTTGTTAGGTTTCCTATTGATATAAAAGTGATTCTTAAAGCTTGAAAGAGGATCTACAATCAAGCAAAGGTGAGGGAACAAGACCTAAACTAATTGGTTAATAATAAACTATTTTTATTTCTTGAGTCCAATGCCATGATTGATCCTATGCGTGTATGCTTGTCATGTGCATTTAACATGTCATCCAATATTTCTATTATTACTGTTCATGCATATTTAAATTTATTGTTTATAACATGATGATGATGATGATGATAGGAATAGGCATGTGAATGTATGTATGTGGTTAGTGTGCTTGATGCGAGCGAGTATCAGGGGGGGTGTCATAGGCCGGGCCTTAGCACTCTAGCTCTATCTCCAACTCAAGTCTTGTCCACTGACATCGTCGTATGCCATTACCTTAGCAGAGCTATTACGTCGTAGTGTATGAGGGGAGGTGGTCTCGGACCGTGTAGTCTCTAACTTTGTCGGGGGACCTTAGCCCTATCTCTATGGACGTATTGAGGGATGCTGGGGTGAGGCCTTTAATACACTGTTTGGCATTAGGATTGGTTAGTTGCGAGCCCAGTTTACAAGCCCTCGCCAGCAGGGGCTTACGTGTTGGTATGGGTAGAGTATCAGGGGAAGTGTCATAGGCCGGGCCTCAGCACTTTAGCTCTATCTCTATTCCATGATAGGGTAGAAGGGGACGACAATAAACGTTAACCTTTGGGCGGGCCTTCACACCCTGTGCATAGAGGCGAGGCGGCCACCAAACCTTTCTATAGCGCATTGCAAACTTATATACCAGACCAAAGATATGAATGAATGCATGCATATGTTTGTTGCATTGTTTTGTTCTCTCACTGAGTTCAAGTTGGAGAGCTGACCCTCGCACGTGCAATTCTTTTTAGTTTTTGATGTTGCAGGTATTACGATTGAAGATTATGTCGACAAGCTAACATATGAACGGGTGGAGGCTATGAATGAGCAAGCTGTGGAGAACGAACATGGTTCGTTAAGAGAGCGTTTCAACTGTGGATACGTATTTAGACTTCGTATTTGGATATTGTAATATGTATTAAGTTATGTTTTGGTTATTTGGAAATAAATGCAATATTAATTATTTATCATGACTAGACCTCAGTTCATTATCTGTAAGACTTTCGCTATTTACTTTATTATCTCTGATTAATGTGGAATGTGTTTTGGTTTATCCTATGTGGGATAGCCTATTCGAGATCCTGGTTGAACCGTTGATTTTTTGACGGTTCATCACACCATTCTGAATGGTGCGGAATTGGGGTGTGACAACTTGGTATCAGAGCTCTCTCAGGCCTTTCCCATGAAACCTAAATACTTTCACTAGAGTCCATGAACTGAGTTAGGATAAATTAAAAGCTTTAATACAAACACACCATAAACACCTGCGTTGGTTGAGACAGAACTTAAACAAGACAATAATGTACATATTAAAGGTGGAACCATATATATACTCTCAAACAGAAAGAGAAGACCAAAATTTATCCTGATAAACAAATAATATAGGGTACTATCTATAAGTCGGGCAGTTACCTAAGTATATAAAAGATATAGTACAGTAACAAGAAGGAAGCATCTGTAAAGCAGAGAAATTGGAATACTGAGTTGGTACTCACAAGATGTGAAACTCGATGTAGGACAGAGGAAAAAGGACAATGGCTAGTACTGCCAAAATCCCTGTAGAGATAAAGGGAAAGATCTTGGGCTAATCCAACAGAGATAAGAGAATAATGGCCATACATTAAGAATAAGAGTAACTACAAGAAGATAAAGCTATACTCCTGGGTCACATGGAGACTCAGAATGAGATCCACCACAAGCTGATCCATTATCCGCTGAGCATTAAGTAGAAGTGGCAACTTGACCCCACCACTATCTGGGTTGAGAACGAGTAGTGAAAACTCATCTGAGCAGATGCTAAATAACGATAATCGGATTAAAGCAAATGAACAACCAGGCCACTCCAGCCAATCACCTGGACTACCAAGTACCTTGGCCATGGTTGTAATAAATTCAGCTAGACAAAATACATGTGTCACACCCCAATTCTGTACTATTCGGAATGGTGTGATGAACCGCTAGCAAACCAACGGTTCAACCAGGATCTCGAGTAGGCTATATCCGTGTTATCTAAACTCCCATACATCCATAATCATAATCAGAGTAAATACACAATAGCAGAAGTCTTATAGTAAAACGAACTGAGAATCTACTGTGATATTAATAATTAAATAGCAAATTATTCTGTATCAACTGAGACATAAGTAAATATCAAATACAAGTCTTTATTAAATCCAAATAAAGAAAACTAAGAAAATATCTAATCAAATACACATGAGTTGCACTCGCAAGAGGAGTCATGTGTATCTACTTCAGCTTCAGCTTCCATCGCCGCTACGTTCCTGTATGCTGGAGCATTCATATAGTCTTCAACGGTGTAACCTGCATCATCAACTAAAATATTCGACGTCGAGGGGGTGAGCACACATCACGGCTCAGTGAGTAGACAAAATAATGCAACATTACATATGCATGCAATAAATTCATATCTTTGGTCTGGTTTAAAGTTTGCAATATGCAATAAAAATGTTTAGGTAGTCAAAGGTCGCGTTTATTGACCCCGCCTCTATACACAAGTGTGTGACGCCGCCCGAAGGTAACGTTTATCGTCGACTCACAAGCACCCAATCATGAACATTATATAACAAAGGTTAACGTTTATTGCTATATAGTGTCATACCAACACGTAAGCCCCTGTTGGCAAGGGCTGCAAACTGGGCTCTCAACTAACCAATCCTAATGCCAAAAGTGTATCCAAGGCCTCACCCCAGCATCTCTCAGAATGTCCATAGAGATAGAGCTAAGGCCCCCCGGTAGAGTCAGAGACTACAAGGACCGAGACCACCTCCCCTAATACTCTACGACATAATAGTTCTGCTAAAGTAATGGCGATACGAAGATGCTAATGCACAAGACTTGAGTTAGAGATAGAGCTAAAGTGCTGAGACCCGCCAAAGGTTAACGTTTATTGACGTTCTCATCACACCTCCCCTGATACTCGCTCGCATCAAGTACACCAACCACACACATACAATCACATGCCTATTCCTATCATCATCATCATCATCATGTTATAAACAATAAAGTAAATATGCATGAACAAATAATAGAAATATTATATGACATGTTGTATGCACATTACAAACATATTCGCATAGAATCAAGCATGGCATTGGACTCAAGAAAATGGAAAATAGTTTGTTATTAACCAATTAGTTTAGAGTTCTGTTTCCTCACCTTAGCTTGCTAATAGATACTTTTCCAAGCTTTAGAATCGCCTTTATAATGTTATTATATTGCTAGAAGACCTAACAAAGTCGATAAAATTTAATTAAAATTTATTCAGAATTTAAAAACCATGCTGTTAACTGAGGGTCGGAGGTAGGGTCAGAGTCAGGATCGACCCTGGGAGCGACCCTCCTCAAACTCTGAACTTCCCGAACACTGAGGGTCAATAGTTAGGATCACCTAGGGTCGGATGGCCATCGACCCTCGGTGCGACCCTCGGTGTACTTTAGTCAATTTCCCTCTTTTAGTCCATTCTTCGTGCTTGGGATCCTATAACTTGCTCCTACATTCCATTCTACATCCATTCCATGGTCTGAAACCATGAATCATCCACCTAAATAGCTTTCACGCATTCTCCTATTGTTTTCCATGAAAACCTAACCATGGATGGTTTGGGTTTCTCCGAGATCACATTCTCATCAATATCTATCCTAAGGTCTGTAGAAACTCATGGAATTAGTATCCATACCTGAGAAGAATACTCCTTCTCTGCAATTCTTCTCTTTTGGCTAAATTCTCTTCCTTGCTTCTCTTCTTCTCTTTTTTCCTTCTCTTCTCTTTCTCTCAATTCAATTAGGGTTGTGAAAGGAGTGAAAGAGGCTTAGGGACGTCCTTTAAATAGAGTAGGAACATCCTAAAATAAGTCCCTTTGAGATTAGGAAAGAATCCAAATAAAAAATTAGGAAATTTCATAATTTCAGTTTCGGAGGCAACTGAGGGTCGATGGGAGGGTCGATGATCCCGTCGACCCTAGGTTTCTAATGAGTCCGACCCTCCCTTCAAAATTGAGGGTCTGACTTTCTGTTTTGGGAGGTTCGACCCTCCTTGGCTGGGTATGCGACCCTCCCCTTAAATTAAGTGTTTTTGGGTCGATTTGATACCTGGGATCTCGATCTCCTTCACGCCCTTGTTCCATTTGACTCGACCATGATAGGTAAACCTGGTTCAAGGTGGTAAGACCGGGTTAGATTGACATGGGTCTTACAACATGAGCAACAACAGATGAGACCGACTATGCAAGTCGCTATGTGAATCACTACCTAAGTGGCCAATGTTACATCGACACCTCCGAGTCAGACCAAGTACGGTACCAATTGGTAGCAACACTGTACCCCCATCACCTGTTACCTATAACACAGTGCCTACCATACAACAAGTCCCAGTAATGCACACCCCAGTGCAGAAGTTTGGTGCACAACAAGTAGTGTATCAAGGTGGTTAACCTTATCAGCCACCGATGTATGGGATAGTTGCATCATGACAGAATGATCCGACAAGGATTGAAGAATGTCTTCTGAAGATGATGCCTCGAACATTTTCAGCAAAGGATCAAATCTATTATGGTCATATAAGTAGATAGGTTTATATAGGATGCGGTGCATTATTGACTTACTCTTATGATTATAGAGGATGCACATACTTGATTTTAATTCTCGTACCTAGACAGGATACCTTCTTGATTTAATCTGTCAATTGGCATTATAGATATTGTTATATAGTATTAGTCCTGATTATACCAATCTGAGCCACTCTTATGATCGACAACATGAACAGAGATACGAACTGAATGAACAGTTAAATGTTTAATCTTGTTGAGCGTACATCTTCTGATTTATACCTGATTTACTGATGTACAAAATCTTCTTCAGATTTATTCCTGTAATGCCTCGACCAATGACATTATATATTTGATAGAACTGTAATCTTGAGGTTAAGAGTTATAAAACCTCTATTTCCATGTATTTGGACCACCGTGCAACTTAACGACCTTTGGATGCCGATTGGATTACCATAGATTTATTCCTGATCCCTTAAACCTAGGTTCACTAGATAAAACAAGTGTCCTTTATCATACTGAATTTGAAAGGAGGAGGTGAATCGCTTTTGGATAAATATTCTAATTCTTACATTTCTCGACATCCATTGAAAAGATGTTTAGTGATAAGAAATTATGTGAAGTAAGATGATTAAATTCAGATTTAATTCTATAGCCAAGGAACCTTAGATGAAGAAATGGAGGATCTAATTCGAGATTGCTGAATAGATGGATATGGTCATAAAAGAGTGCATGAGCAAAAGTAAAAACTATCAAGAGTAACTAGGAAATAGTAGATAGCACTCAAGTAAATTTAAAGATGGTTATATCGGTATGAATTTTGACAAGGTAGAAGATTCCTAAAGACAAATCTATGAGTGGATACAAGGATAAAGTCAAAAATCGTGGCATTGATAGTATTCAGATTAGTATAAGTAATACTGAGTTATGCCCAATGTCGATTGAGATGATTAAGTAAAGACCAAAAGAGTTGACTGAATTAATGAAATTATAAGCATATACCCTAATGCTTATAGATAGACTTGGGATATGAAGTAACAATCACAAGATATTTTTCCAGGTATATGAAAGAGAGATCAGGGTAGAACAACAAGGATAAAAGAAATATAAGCTAATGAGTGCAATATGAGATTTTGACGATAGTCTTTAAAAAATCATAAGAGATGAAGGAACTAGACAAGCTCTTAAGACCTTTACACCAGATTTTGCTAGTTCAAGCCCTTTTGGACTAGATGTGCATTTGATGAGTGTTATGAACAATGTCCGAATAGTATGGATGGACAGAAGTAGGATGCAACCTAATTCGACTTGAGATGGTAGACTTTGACATCATCTTGGGGATAGACCGGTTGTCTCAACACTCTACAAAGTTGTATGTGCATAGAAGAGGTTATCATTCAAGAATAAAGATGAGATATAATTTATTTTATCGGAAGCATGTTGCCTAAGAAGTGAAAGCTGATCCTCTCTATGCTAAGGGCGAAGAGATGCTTTGAAGAGAAATGAGTTGGAGATATGGTATCTGTGGTATACGTTACCAAAGAAGCACCACAGATGGATGATACTGATTTGATGCATAAATTTTCTGATGTGTTTCCAGGAGACTTACTTGGGTTACCATCTGATTATGCGACCGAGTTCGTCATCGACTTGTTAACAAGGACGATACTTGTGTCAAAGGTACCTATAGAGTAGCTCCTACGGAGTTGAAGGAACTGAGACTCAACTACAAGAGTTATTAGACAAGGGTTCTAATCGGCTAAGTATTGCATCACGGGAAGCACCAATGCAATTTGAGAAGAAGAAGGACGGTAGTGTCTGATTATGTACAGACTACCGAGAATTTAACAAGCTCACGATCAAGAATCAATATCTACAATCTCAGATCAATGACTTGTATAAATAGTTGCAAGGAGCAAAGGTATTTTCTAAGGTTGATCTTCGATAAAGATATCATTAGCTGAAGAATTTGGACAGCGATATCTCGAAGATAGCTTTTAGAATCGGGATTGGCCAATTATGAGATCTCGATTATGACGTTTGGATTAACTAATGCCCTTACATCTTTTATGGAATGGATGAACTGGGTGTTTCATGACATGTTGGACACGTTAGTCATAGTTTTCATAGATGATATTTTGGGTTATTCCAAGAATGAAGCAACTCATACAATGGATTTTAGAACAGCTTCACAACAGCTGAAAAGAGAAAAACTTTATGCCAAGTCCAAGAAATATGAGACCCAATTAAACAAAGTGATCTGCTTAGATCACATAGCATCGTAAAAAGGGATTAAAGTGGACCCTATTAAGATAGAAGTAATCATATGGTGAGAAATACCTAAAGAATATTGTGAAGATCATAAGTTTCTTAGGTTTAACTGGTTGTTACAGACGATTCATGGAGGACCACTCTAAGATCGCAAAACCTCTTACCAAGCTAACCAGGAAAGGAGAGGAGTTTAATTGGACTGACAAGTGTGAAGAATATTTCCAAACTCCAAAAACAAAGTTGATATCAGCTTCCATCATGATCGTTCTGGTACTAGGGAAATCTTTTACCCTATACATTGAAACTTTCGGTTTGGATCTAGGATGCGGGTTGATGCAAGGTAAATAAGTGATTGTATATGCTTCACGAAAAATGAAGGAGCATGAGAAGAGTTACCCTACTCATGACTTGGAAGTAACGGTGATAAATTATGCAATCAAGACTTGGAGACATTATCTAAACGGAGGAGAATTTTAAACTGAATGGGAACACAATAGTTTTATGTACCTCCTCATCAGAAAGAGTTGAACATGAGGATAAGAAAATGGCTGGAATTGCTCAAGGAATAAGACTGTGATATCCAGTATCATCCAGGGAAGGCTAATGTAGTAGCTAAGGCATTAAGCAAAAAAAAAAAAAAGGGGAATTACGAAGTCCGAGGAAGGAACCAGTATAGATACTGTCTTATGTTCCGCAGCAACAAATTCATAATTGGAAGTAGAGTAACATACAATAGAAACTCGTGATGATCCAATTGAGCAAGAACTTATGAATGAATTTATGGAGCGATAATTCAGCTGTGCTTGTGGCATTAATGATCATTTCTAAATTGATGGATGAAGTAAAAGTAGCAATTTTGTGAGATCCATAAATAAGAACGGTGTAAGCAAATTTAGAAAAAGGAAAACCCAACCCTGAGTTACTTTGGATGCGGAGACGGTACTCAGATACAGAGGTAGATTCTGAATACATGAAGATAAAGACTCGGATATTATGAAGAGGATAATGATAAGAATCCATTGTACTCAATATTCAGGACATCCTGGAGTACCAATATGTATCATGACCTGAAGAGATGGTACTGGTAAAGAGGAATGATAACAAATGTGGTTTAGATGCATGTTTCAGTAATTGAATTATCAGTAAGTAAAGGCTGAAAGACAAAGACCAACATGGCTACAACAATAACTATCAAAGCCAGTCTGGAAGTGAAACTGCATTACAATGAACTATGTCACTGATTTGCCACTGACTCCCAGAGCGGTTGATGCAGTTTGGGGGATTGTTGATCGCCTTATGAAGATAGCTCATTCCATTGCTATACGACCTCGGTATTCTTTGGAGCGGCTAAATAAGCTATATGTGGATAATATTGCTAGATTGAATGGTATGCATGAGAGCTTAGTGTCGGTCAGAGGCTTATGCCTTATCTCGAAGTTTTGGTAGGATCTACAGAAAATAATGGGGACAAAGTTGAAGTTTAGTACCACACTTTACCTCAAACCAACGGACAGTCAGAGCGGACTATACAGATCCTAAGAGATATGCCCGAGTTTGTGAAATTGATTTCAAGGAGCTTGAGTTGAGAAGTTAACCCTGAATTGAAATTGCTACCAAGCTACTATGTAAATGTCACCTATAAAGCATGGTAAGGTAGAAATGTCAAATTCCTTTGTTTTGGAATGGAGTTAGTGAATGAAATGTTTTAAGACCTGAGTCTATTGAAGAAAACTATCGATTGGCAGACAAGATCAAAGAAAAGGGACAGGATAGCTCAAGATGTCAGAAGAGACACCAAGACCTTGAGTTCGCCATAAGTGACAAAGTGTTCTTGAAGATATCACTTATGCAGAGTTTGAAACGATTAAACAAGAAGGGGAAGTTATATTCTATATAGGTGTTAGATCTTATAGACTTTGGAGAGACAAGTTGCATATCAATTAGCATTACTGCTGTCCATGTCTAGTGCGCATGATGCATTTCACGTGTCTCTATTGAAGAAGTACATTGGAGATCCATATCAGAGATAATGACCACGGATCCACTGGTTTAGATACGAGATTCAACTATTGAAGTGGTACCAGCCTAGTTCACTGGTTGGAAGGTACAACATCTCCAAAGCTGGGATAATTAGTATATGAAGATAACCTGGTGAAGACAATATATGGAGGAGATTGCATGGGAGGAAGAAGATGCAATGCGAAAATAAAATTCCCACTTAAATTTTAATTTTAAGGACAAAATTTATTTTAAAGATGGGGGAGTTGTAAGATCCGTACTTTCAAATTTCGAGGACGAAATTTCTTTTAAGGGTGGTGGAGTTGTAAGACCCGCACGCCACGAACCCGCTCTAACCTTACATTTCGTGTCATGACCGGTCTACATATCATGGTCGAGCCAAGTGGACCAAGTGTGTGAAGAAACCCAAAACCCAATATGAAATTTTACTCAAAAATAGTCAAAATGAGGGTAGGGTCGCATGCCTAAACAAGCAGGGTCGACCCCCTGTCCAACCCGTGACTTTTTGGTTTGGGGGTCGCAGGGGTCTCGAATTGTCCGACCCCCCCATCGACCCCTTACCATCGACCCCCAGAAAACAGCAAAAACAGCACCAACCGAAAATTAGGAAACTTTCCTAATTTCAATGGGAACCTTTCCTAAACTTAATGGGACTTATTTTGGGAGGTTTTACTCTATAAATAGGACGTCCCTAAGCCTCTTTCACTCATTTTACAACCCTAATTGGATTGGGAGAAAGAGAAGAGAAGGAAGAGAAGGAGAAGAGAAGGAGAATTGAAGAAGAAGACCAAGGAGGAGGAAATTCCGAGGAAACTCTGAATCTCAGCAAATCTAAGGTATGAATACATTCTCCATGATTTATTTAGGAGCCTAGAATGGTTCATGAAGAGGGTATGACTTAGGAGAAACCCAAATCATTCATCCATGGGAGGATTTCAATGAAATCCATGGAGGAAATCATGGTAGGCAAAGTAAGAAAGAAATCTAGAGTTTTAAGCCATAGAACAAGCATAGAATGGATTGTGGAAGTAAGCAATAGGACCCAAACATGAAAGAATGGACTGTAGGATGAAATTCTCGACTCAAACCACAGGGGGTCGCACCTAGGGTCGATGGAACATCCGACCCTAGCATCGACCCCCACCATTCGGGAAGCCTAGGAAAGGGGTGGTCGCACCCAGGGTCGATGGAACATCCGACCCTGGCATCTACCCTACCCCTGGGGGTCGCAGAAAATTGCTACCCGTCCTGCTACCCCCACTTAACAGCAAGCCTAAAATTATCGGAATGAATTCTAACTAAAATCTATCGAGTTGTTAGGTTTTCTATTGATATAAAAGTGATTCTTAAAGCTTGAAAGAGGATCTACAATCAAGCAAAGGTGAGGGAACAAGACCTAAACTAATTGGTTAATAATAAACTATTTTTATTTCTTGAGTCCAATGCCATGATTGATTCTATGCGTGCATGCTTGTCATGTGCATTTAACATGTCATCCAATATTTCTATTATTACTGTTTATGCATATTTAAATTTATTGTTTATAACATGATGATGATGATGATGATGATAGGAATAGGCATGTGAATGTATGTGTGTGGTTAGTGTGCTTGATGCTAGCGAGTATCGGGGGGTGTCATAGGCCGGGCCTTAGCACTCTAGCTCTATCTCTAACTCAAGTCTTGTCCACTGACATCGTCGTATCACCATTACCTTAGCAGAGCTATTACGTCGTAGTGTATGAGGGGAGGTGGTCTCGGACCGTGTAGTCTCTGACTCTGCCGAGGGGCCTTAGCCCTATCTCTATGGACGTATTGAGGGATGCTGGGGTGAGGCCTTGGATACACTGTTTGGCATTAGGATTGGTTAGTTGCGAGCCTAGTTTGCAATCCCTCGCCAGTAGGGGCTTACGTGTTGGTATGGGTAGAGTATCAGGGGAAGTGTCATAGGTCGGGCCTCAACACTTTAGCTCTATCTCTATTCCATGGTAGGGTGGATGGGGACGACAATAAACGTTAACCTTTGGGCGGGCCTTCACACCCTGTGCATAGAGGCGAGGCGGCCACCGAACCTTTCTATAGCGCATTGCAAACTTATATACCAGACCAAAGATATGAATGAATGCATGCATATGTTTGTTGCATTGTTTTGTTTTCTCACTGAGCTCAAGTTGGAGAGCTGACCCTCGCACGTGCAATTCTTTTTAGTTTCTGATGTTGCAGGTATTACGATTGAAAATTATGTCGACACGCCAACATATGAACGGGTGGAGGCTATGAATGAGCAAGCTGTAGAGAACGAACATGGTTCGTTAAGAGAGCGTTTCAACTGTGGATACTTTTAGTGTTTAGACTTCGTATTTGGATATTGTAATATGTATTAAATTATGTTTTGGTTATTTGGAAATAAATAGAATATTAATTATTTATCATGACTACACCTCAGTTCATTATCTGTAAGAGTTCCGCTATTTACTTTATTATCTCTGATTAATATGGAATGTGTTTTGGTTTATCATATGTGGGATAGCCTATTCGATATCCTGGTTGAACCGTTGGTTTATTGACGGTTCATCACACCATTCCGAATGGTGCAGAATTGGGGTGTGACAACCAGTTGATTTTCCAACCAATGTGAACCCTAAGAAAATTATTCTAATTCAACCCTAACATCGTGTAGGACCCTGTGTTAGCAAGTTTGGATTCGGTGACACGGAGCAAGCTAGCAATCAAGCGTCAGGTAAAGAAATCGGACCTAAACCCTAATAACTTAATAACAGTAAAACGTTGTTAATAATTATGATTCTGTGGAATGGTGTTTGTGCATACTCGCATGTCATCTTTACTTTCAGTTATTCTATTGTTCATGCATACTCGCTACGCTAGGATGTGACTGTTAGGCATGTGATTGTTTTCGTTGACGTGTGGAATGGGAAGGGCCTGGGGTCTGGGATCATTCCTCACACTAGCACCTTTTGGTATCGCTTCTGTCTTAGCATGCTTGGTGCAGGTAGGGTATCAGGGGGAGGTGTTGGCGGCATTTGATCCAGACACTTTAGCTCTATCTTTATTCCATGGTGGGTGCATGTGGGACGACAGTGGTGTTTGATCCATTGGGCAGATTCACACACTCGTGTATAGAGGTGCGGTGGCCGCCAATCCTTTCTATAGCACATTGCAAACTTAAAACCAGACCATAATGTGAATGTTACTCATGCATCATGTGTGTTGCATTGTCTGATTTTCTTACTGAGCTAAGTTGTGAGCTCACCCTTGTGTACACACTATTTTTAGATGTTGATGTAGGTTACACTGTGGAGGACTACATGGATGCTCCAGTATATGGAGGTGTTGCTGCCTTAGAAGTGCAAGCAGGGGAGGACGAGCATGACGCTTCATGCGAGTGCCCTTTCTGCGTGTACCTCTAGGATATTTGATTTGTTTATTTTATTTATTTTTTCAGTTGGATTTATAATTGGGATGTAAGGATAATTATTTATGTTTTGGTTTTTTGAATAATTGGATAATTTATTTATCAATAAAAGTACTTGGTTCATTTAATTTAAGACTTTCGCTGTATTTAATTATATTCTGATTATGGTTATGTGCAACAGTTTGTATGAGTGGACACGGTCTTATTGAGATCTTGGTGTGAACCGTTGGTTCAATGACTGTTCACTCACACTTCTGGTTCAGCCGGAATTGGGGTGTGACAATTTATCTCTGAAATCCATCATTTAAATGACAGAATGAGCTTACGCTCAATGAAGAAAAATTAACTACTTACAATAGAAAACACGCAAAACACTCACAGAGCATACATTAATTCATATCTCATCACCCACTTCATGGGAAGGCTTTGAAACATACTTGGAAATTACAAAATTTCTCATGTCAAAAATGTAAGTACCTTAGTAAATGTATCCCAAAAGAAAATCCTAGGCAAGTTGGTCTGATGTTTGCTGCAGTGTGTATATAATTTGGAGTCGTTTGTGCATTAATTGATGTCCCTGACATCTCGCCTTGTTAGTCGCATGTACAGATGACGTCCTAGATGTCTCACACCAAAGGTGGTGAGCTCCCAGAATTCTCAGTCCTCTTAATGGACTGTTGATGTCCCTTTTGTCTCGGCTTCTACAGGAGGCAATGAAGTCCCAGACTTCTCGGTGCAACGTATCTCCACTCATTATTTTACCCTTAATGAAAAGGGACAGCAAACATGGGTTCTATGTTGATTTATCTTATTTTATCACTTTCCTTGACCCATTGAGTTCCTTGATAACTCCTCAGACATGTTTACATAAATTATTTCCCATTATGGTTTCATTTATTTCAACCATCATAGTATTTGGAATGCACTTACATCAAGGAAATATAAATTAATCATAAATTTACTCATGTATAATAAAATTAGCATACTCTTCAATAAAACAATCATTACAACCTTCATAACACACAATTTCAGCATTATCAAATACACCACATGCATAAATTAATCATATGGCAAGTCTAATTACGTACAACAGGTATAAGTATTTAATTTCCCTCACATAATTTTGCTGTTTATAGTCTTTCACTTGGATAGCAAGCTAAGTAATTCTTTCCTCCACTTTTAGCCCTACAACCACTTGGGCACATATCACAATTATTTTACTTGTTAACTTAAAACTAACTATTTAAGAATAGAAATATGCTTTGAACTAATTTTTACAATGTTTTTAAGGTTTGAATTAATATAGAAACAATATCTTTGAAATCCCTTTCACAAGAAAATACCTTGGCTTGATCAATTGAGGACTCTCTTAGTGTAGGACTGGTCAAGATGGCTTGCTGAAACTGGCTTAAGTTTCTTTCATTCTCATAATCCTTTTAACTTGAATTTTTCTTTAAAAATTTAAGGTTGTGCACACCAGATTTATTGTTCACTATAAATTTTACCATTTTTATGACCTAAGTTGCACAGTCCTAGGCAGTCCAAATCTGATATTCCAGAATTCCATAAGGCTGGATTTCCATGTATTTCAGGTTTAAATAATAGAATTACTGACTTGCATTCATTTTAGGGTTTATTATAACTGAATTACATAATTTCTTTCATATTTACCTTGACAAGTATGCTTCAATATACTATGCTGCCCTATGACACTTCAATTAGAGAAGAAACTAGTGTTTCCAAGGCTGAAATTACTGTTCTACAACCTTTGTATACTTAGGGTTTGGAAATTCCAACAATGGAAATTCCCTTAGTCTCAACATGCTTAAATCCTAAACCTAAGTAGAAATTAAGGGGTAAATAACCCTATGTAGAAACAGTTTTGAACCATCTTAGGTTTTAGGGTTTTTTTTTTCTTTACAGCTCATTCTTCCTCTTTCTTGAACAGCAAAGAGGGGTGAGAGAGAGAGAGAGAGAGAGAGAGAGAGAGAGAGAGAGAGAGAGAGAGAGCTGACCGATGTCCTTCTTCCTCCACTTCTTCTCCTTTCTGGTTTCCTCCTCTTCTATTTTGCCTTTCCTTCCTTCTAACGTAAAGAGTGGGGATGTCTATATATATAGTTAATTAGTTTCTTAGTTATTTAATTATAGTTAACTTTAAATAAAAGTCTTATTTACCCTTGCTTATATATATATATATATATATATATATATATATATATAGTTAATTAGTTTCTTAGTTATTTAATTATAGTTAACTTTAAATAAAAGTCTTATTTACCCTTGCTTAGGTCTTTATAACTCTAGGTTTTAAGTTAATTAAATAAAATACATTGGTATCCCTTTAAATTAGGTACTGGTTATACTTAAGTCCTTTTGTTTTTTATTTTTTACAAGTAAGCCCTTAAACACAATAATTCCTTTCTATTTGTCCCCAATTTTTAAATGGTCATATTTTCCTCACCTATCTTTCCATTCTTTCAATTGCAATCAAGCCCAAAATTATAAAATTTCATTTTAAAACTTATCCCTCATCCAAATGACCAACTAAACCTGTGGGGTCCACCTATTAGCATAATCCAACCGTATAACCATACATTGTACATTATATACCTACACACTTCATAAGAAAAATTCAAGTCAACTTCTAATACGATTATACATATACTATTAATATATTATAAATTTCTATTCTCTTACCTCAAATCGAGGGGGGGGGGGAATTATCAAAATACCCCTAAGTAAAAAATTCAACAAAAAATGTCTAAATAGGAAAGGAAAAACATTGGAAAATTAATGCCACAAGAATTGGGGTATTACACCCTTCCCTCCTAAAAATAAAATTTGCCCTCAAAATTCGAAATTATATCTCAAACACTGAATAACTAGGGATATTTAAATCTCATTTCTTCTTCTCGCTCCCATGTAGCCTCCTCTTCTGAATGATTTTGCCATAATACTTTTACTAAGGTTACTACTCGGTTCCTCAGGTTATGCTCTTTCCAGTCCAAGATTCGTATTGGAACCTCGTCATAAGATAGATATTCTCTCAATTGAAGAGGTTCACGCTGTATGACATGAGAGGGATCACTAATGTATTTCTTTAACATTGAAACATGAAAAATACTATGTACCCCTGACAGAGCTGGTGGTAAGGCAATACGGTAAGCCACTGAACCAACTCCCTCTAATGCTTCATAAAGTCCCACATATCTCAGGCTCAATTTGCCTTTCTTCCCAAATCTCGTTACTCCCTTCATAGGAGCAACCTTCAGACACACTTTATCACTAACCTAAGATTTTAAATCTTTCCTTCTAATATCTACGTAACCCTTTTTTCGACTTTGGGCTACTCGGATTCTCTTCCGAATAAACTCAATTTTATCACTTATTTGTTGTACTAGATCTGGTCCTAATAATTGATGCTCACCCACATCATACCAATACACAGGGGATCTGCATTCATACAGTGCCATTTTAATAGTTGTCTGATAACTATTATTATATGCAAATTCAACCAAGTTAATATGTTCTTCCTTGTTTCCTCAAAAATCCATGACACAGACCCGTAACATATCTTTCAGGATCCGGATAACCCTCTGAGATTGCCCCTCAGTTTGGAGATGAAAGGCTGTACTGAAATGTAACTGGGTACCCAAGGCTTGTTGTAAACTTCCCCAAAATCGTGATGTGAACTTCGAGTCCCTATTCGAAATGATACTCACAGGAACTCCATGTAATCTAACAATTTTCTTAATATAAATGTGTGCCAGTTTTTCAAGAGTGAAGGTCATCTTCACTGGTAAAAAGTGAGCCGACTTAGTTAATATATCCACTATCACCCATATGGCATCATGACCTATTGGTGATATGGGTAAGGATGTAACAAAGTCCATGGTTACATTTTCCCACTTCCACTCAAGTATAGGTAAAGGTTGTAGAAAACCAGAGGGCTTTTGTTGTTCGACTTTTACTTGTTGACAAGTCATACACTTTTGCACATAGGCTGCTATCTCTCTCTTCATGTTGTTCCACCAAAAATTTTCTTTCAAATCTTTATACATTTTTGTACTTCCTAGATGAAAGGAATATGGAGTATCATGAGCTTCATGCATAATTATCTGTTTTAGTTCTTTATTATCAGGAATGCATAGTCTATCCTGATAATACACAATCCCATATTCAACTACAGTAAAATTGACATATTCTTCTTTTGAAATCTTTTCCTTAATCTTATTTATATATGTATCCATTACTTGAGCAGCTTTGATTTGATCAACAATAGTAGGTTGAATGCTTATTGCTGCTAATATAACTGTTATATTTCCAACTAACATTTCTATGTTCAATTTCCTTGCATCTTCATATAAATCAGGTTGTTCAGTTCACAATGCTGATACTAACCCTTGAGATTTTCTACTCAATGCATCGGCCACCACATTAGCCTTGCTTAGATAGTAATGTATAGTGCAATCATAATCTTTTATGAGCTCCAACCATCTCCTTTATCTCATGTTCAAATCTTTCTGAGTGAAGAAGTATTTTAAACTTTTATGATCTGTATAAATTTCATACTTCTCACCATAAAGATAATGTCTCCATATCTTTAGAGCAAACACCACCGCTACTAGCTTTAAGTCATGGGCTGGATAATTCTTTTCATAATCTTTTAACTGTCTTGAGGCATATGCAATTACTCTCCTGTGCTACATCAGTACACAACCTAAACCTTTATAGGATGTATCACTATATATTACCATACCTCCTATTCCAGTGGGCAACACTAGGACTGGTGCAGTGACAAGCCTTTGCTTTAATTCTTGAAAACTCTCTTCACATTCTTCAGTCCACTGGAATTTAACATCATTCCTCAAAAGTTTGGTAAGTGGAACTACAATTCTGGGAAAATTCTCAAAGAATCTTCCATAATATCCAACCATTCCTAGAAAACTCCTGATTTCTGCTATAATGGTTGATCTTACCCAATCCAGAACTGCTTTTACTTTTCCTAGGTCTACAGAAATGCCTTTAGTAGATATAACATGACTTGAAAACACTACCTGATGCAACCAAAATTCAGACTTAGAAAATTTTGCATACAATTGTTTTTCCCTTAATTTTAACAAAATCGACCTCAAATGTTCCATATGCTCCTCTGCGCTTTTAGAGTAGACCAGGATATTATCTATGAACACAATCATGAATCGATCTAAGAAATCCTAAAACACTCTATTCATGAGGTCCATAAACATAGCTAGTGCATTGGACACACCAAAAGGAATCACTAGAAACTCATGGTGACCATATCTAGTTTTAAATGCTGTTTTTGGTTTATCTTCTTCCTTCACTTTGAGTTGATGGTAATCAGATCTTAAATCAATTTTTGAAAAGATTCTTGCCCCCATGTAATTGATCAAATAGGTCATCTATGCGAGGTAAATGATATTTATTTTTGATAGTGACCTTATTCAACTCTCTATAATCTATACATAGTCTCAATGTACCATCCTTCTTCTTTACAAACAACACTAGTACTCCCCAAGGAGATACACTAGGATGGATATATCTCTTATCCAACAATACTTGAAGTTGAATCTTTAATTCCTTCAACTTAGCTGGGGCCATCCTATACGGTGCCTTAGATATTGGTGCCGTACCTGGAAGCAATTCAATAACGAATTCCACTTCCCTATCTAGTGGAAGCCCTGGCAGGTCCTTTGGAAAGATATCAGGAAAATCCCTGACCACCAAGACTTCCTCTATCTTTGGTCTTTTCTTTTCTGTATCGACCATAGAGGTTTAAGAAAGCTTGACACCCTTGATTTAATAATTTCCTTGTTTTCATTGCCGAAATCACCACCATCATTGTTTTCTTGTCTCCAGAGAATGTAAACTCCACTCCTTCCAAAGGTTAGAAGATTACTTTCTTCTTATAGCAGAGAATGTTGGCATGATGAACTGACAACTAATCCATACCAAATATTATATCAAAATCTTTTATGCTCAAAACAATCAAACCCACTAATAACATTCGCCCTTCAATTAGCACTTTGTAATTTCTAACGATTTTGCAGGCCACCAACGACTTCCCTGATGGTAAAGCCACTACCAAGCTGCACTCCAACAACTTAGGATTGTCCATCAATCTCAGAGTAAATGATTCCGATATAAAGGAATGTGTTGCTCCGGAGTAAAAAAGAACACGAGCTGACAGACCCGAAACCAACATAGTGCCTGAAATAGGTCACAATAACTCAGCTTAACTAATTTACATATTAATTACATTTAACAAACACCAAGCATCAAGTCACAATATAAATTTTTGTTTAAAATCATACAAGTCTTGTAATAAATATTCCTTAAAATTTAATTATACCTATCACCATAGTAGCTGAATCCTCAGCCTTTCCAGCGGTCATAGTATATACTCGAGCCTATCCCCTTTGACTCTGGCTACCACGAGCAGCTGGGGGACCCGGACATAGAGGTGGTCTCTACTGGCCATGTTGAGGCGGGTAAGTCTGCTGAGGATACGGTACCTATTTCAATGGTTGGCCTGACACTGCTGATTGTGTTGCTCCCATGAGCACCCCTAGGATAAGGCATCGGACACTCTCGAACCATGTGGCCCTCCTTGTCACATCTAAAACACACACCCAAACCCACTCTACAAACTCCTCGATGCAACTTACCACAGGTGGGTCAAACGGGAACTGACGACCTCTCACTAAGACCCCTCTAGAACTTCTGAGGTTGTTTAAAGTCTCTACGGTCCATAATTCTCTTCCCAAGGGCTTTATCTCCTGTTTGTGACCCTCTGCTACTACAAGCATCTAATATCATAGCCTTTTCCAAAACTGCAGCATAGGTGGGTAGTTGAAGCATAGTAAAACTACCCCTTATATCTTCTCTTAGTCCCTTTTCAAACTGACGAGCTTTCTGTTCATTTGTTGTCACCGGTGAAACAAATTGAGATAACTCATAAAGCCTCTTTACATACTCCTGTAATGTAAGGGAACCTTGGGTGAAGTGAAGAAATTTTGTTTACTTCATATATTTAAAACTGCTTGGCTAATATTTCTATTCGAACATTCTCACAAACTTTGCCCAAGTAGGAGTACGTCCATCGGCCTCTACAATTTTCTTTGATGTCTGCCACCAGACATCAGCTTCACCAAGGAGAACATGGCTGGCACAAATTACTTTTTGAGTTTTCGTGCACTCCATAACCTCAAATATCCTTTCCATATTCTTAAGCCACTCTGTAGCTTGTAAAGGCTCATCTGTGGTACCTCGAAAAGTCTGAGGATTTTGATTGTGAAATCTTTTTAATACTTTCTCCATCACTCCCATCTAGTCTTGTTGAGCAGGCTGTCCCACAGGTATCCCACCTCCAGAAACTTGCTGTTGCATGAATCCCATAAAAGCTGTAAATGTCCCATCATATCTTGTGGGGTCCAGGCCTGTGCAGGAGCTGGGGTAGGTGCTGGTGCAGGAGCAGATGCAGAGGTAGGTGTAGACCCTCTCATTGAAAGTGGAGGCGGGAGTGGAGGAGACTCCCGTACCAATGTATCATCCCTTACTCTAGTCAATGATGGCTGAGTACATCTCTGATATGCCATCTGAGACATAAAATAGAATACATCAGTTATCTACTAACACCAATAAACACTGCTAAATACCAAAAGTTATAGAAGATATATCTTGCTCCTATAGTTTGCTCAATACTTCCAATTGGAAGAGGATTTTAGCTCTATCAACTCACGGTCTATGTTGTGAAGGTCCTCATGTAACAGTGACCTCATCAAGAAAGATGTAATGAGTCATTCTTTAAACCTCAAAATATCATATTCTAATAAGATACTAGTATTCGATACTTATTCAGGTATCTTTCTCAAAAGACTTATAAAACACTCACTACATTCTTATTCATTATGCACCTACTTTACTAATGATCACTTTTTATAGCTTATTCTTGGTAGCCACCATGTCACACCCCAATTCTAAACCAACCAGAATGGTGTGATGAACCGTCTATGAACCAATGGTTCAATCAGGATCTCGTATAGGCCGTGCCCATTTAATTAAATTAGATACAACCACAACCATAATCAGAGTAAATAAACAATAGCAGATGTCTTTAATATTAATGAACTGAGTATCTAACAGTGATAACATAATTAATTATCCAATTATCTCCAAATGACTCAAGACATAAAATAAAATAAAGTAATCAATTACATGTTCTGATAATCCAACAACTAAATCTAATCGAAAACACATGAGTTGCACTCGCACGACGAATCATGCGATTCCACCATAGTTTCTACATCCATCGCAGCAACATATCCATACATTAGTGCATTTATATAATCTTCCACGGTAGGACCTGCGTCATCAACTAAAAATATTCGACGTCGAAAAGGTGAGCACACATCATGGTTCAGTGAGCAAACAAAACAATGCAATAAACATATGCATGCATTCAATTCATATCTTTTGTCTGATTTATAAGTTTGCAATGTGCTATAGAAAGGATTGGTACCCCCGCACCTCTATACACGAGTGTGTGAATCCACCCAATGGATCAAACACCATTGTCGTCCCACATGCACCCCCCATGGAATAGAGATAGAGCTAAAGTGCCTGGATCAAACACCGCATAACACTTCCCCTGATGCCCTACCCATACCAACACGTAAGTCCCTATTGGCGAGGGCTTGCAAACTGGGCTCACAACTAGCCAATCCTAATGCCAAAAAGTGTATCCAAGGCCTCACCCCAGTATCCCTCAATAGGTTCATAGAGATAGAGCTAAGGCCCCCTGGCAGAGTCAGAGACTACACGGTCCGAGACCACCTCCCCTGATGCCCTACGACATAATAGTTCTGCTAAGGTAATGACGATACGACGATGTTAGTGGGCAAGACTTAAGTAGAGATAGAACTAGAGTCTAGTGACCAGGATGAACCACAACGTCACGTCCTCCCCCTGATGCTCTCCTCGCATCAAGCACGCTAACCACACACATACATTCACATGCCTATTCCTAACATCATCATCATCATCATGTTATAAATAAACAGAATTAAATATGCATGAGCAGTAATAGCAGGAATATTGGATGACATGTGAAATGCACATTACAAGTATACAAGTATACAAGCATAGAATCATTCATGGCATTGGACTCAAATAGTAAAACAGTTTGTTATTAGCCAATTAGTTTAGGTTTTATTCCCTCACCTTTGATCGATGGTTGTTCCTCATCCAAGCTTTGTAAATCACTTTTAGACCACTTGAAAACCTAATAAATTTATAGATTTTAAATTAGAATTTATTTCCATCAATTCAGACTTCTAGAAGTTGAGTGATCGCAGGTGTGGCTGCACCTGTGGTCTCAGTTTCTGTGACCACAGGGTGTGTGGTCGCTATGTGTGGTCGCATATCATGCAGCCATACATGCGACCACACCCTCCCTAGACCACACCCTCCCTAGAACTTTTCCGAGGACGTGTGGTCGATCATATGTGTCTCGTGTGGTCACATATCATGCGACCACACCCTCCTTGGAACTTTCCCGAGGGCATGTGGTAGATCATATGTGCCTCGTGTCGTCGATCAAAATGTGACCACACGAGTGATGGTCGACTTTTCCACTCTCAACTCAATTCCTTCGTGTTTTGATTCTTTGGCTTATCATCATGATCCTTCCTATGATTGTTCTATGGTTTAAAATCCATATTTTTACATAATCCATCATCCTAATAGATTCTCTCCATGGATCTCTTAGAATTTGTCCATGGTTTTATGATTGGGGTCTCACTTTGAATTACTATCTCGTCCATGATCTATTCTAGGTATTCAACTGATGTGGGAAATATTTTCATACCTTAAACTTGTTGAAGAATCAGAGTTCTCTCTGAATTTCCTTCTCTTAGTCTTCCTCTTAAATTCTCCTTCTCTTCTTCCTCTTCTCTTTCTCTCTCTTTTAGTTTGAGTTCTAAAAGGATGAAATAGGCTAAGAGACGTCCTATATATAGAGGAAAACCCTCCATATAGAGTCCTACTTAGATTAGGAAAGAACCCCCTTCGGATTAGAAAGGTTTCTTAATCATAGAGTCAGTTTGACTTCGTGTGATCGCACGTGGGGTCGCAGAACCCGTCGACCACACATCCAAAAACTGTGACCACATGTCCCAAACTCCAGTGGTCGTATTATTTTGAGGTGTGGTCAACCCCACCTGTTTAGGTATGCGACCACACACTCCTAATTAGATGATTTTGGATTCAATTTCATACCTAGCCTTGTGGTTTCTTCACGTACTTGGTCCACTTGGCCCGACCATGATAGGAAGACCTGATACAAGGTGGTAAGACCGGTTAGTACGATACGGGTCTTACACACCAGATTTGAGCCTCTTGCTTTGATACCACCAAAATTGTAACGCCCTCAACTCAAGGCTAGGTATGTTACAGCTAAGTTGCCAGGATTCAATTGGATCAAAGAGAAACAAACAAATAAAGCATAAATCTCAAGAAATTAATGGAGGCTATAATGACATTAATAAACACCAAAAAAGGCTACATATATTTCTCATTCTGGTGGCACCAATACTTTACATTCAAAACTGTACTTACGTGCCAACTATTAGTTTTATACTTCTTGTTCTTTATGTACATACATAAATTCTCACAACGGTACTAAAGAAACTGAGTTCAATGGTCTCATATACTCCTTTCTTTGGAAGCTAGGTCAATTGAGTCAAGATATACTTCTGAGTGATCTCCACCAATCTTTGAAATCCATCATTTAAATGATGGAATGAGCCTACACTCAATGAAGAAAAATTAACTACTTACAACAGAAAACAAACAAAACACTCATAGAGCATACATTAATTTAGATCTCATCACCCACTTCATGGGAAGGCTTTGAAACATACTCGGAAATTACAAAATTCCTCATGTCAGGAATGCAAGTACCTTAGTAAATGTATCCCAAAAGAAAATCCTAGGCAAGTTGGTCTGATGTTTGCTGCAGTGTGCATATAATTTGGAGTTGTTTGGGCATTAATTGATGTCCCTGATATCTTGCCTTGTTAGTCGTATGTACAAATGACGTCCCACACATCTTGCCCCAAAGGCGGTGAACTGCCAGAAGTCTCAGTCCTCTTAATGGACTATTGACGTCCCTTACGTCTCGGATTCTATAGGAAGCAATAAAGTCCCAGACTTCTGAATGCAATGTATCTCCACTCATTATTTTACCCTTAATGAAAAGGAGCAACAAACATGGGTTCTAAATTCATTTATCTTATTTTATCACTTTCCTTGACCCATTGTATTCCTTGATAATTCCTCAGGCATGTTTACATAAATTATTTTCCATTAGGGTTTCATTTATTTCAACCATCATTGCATTTGGAATACACTTACATCAAGGAAATATAAATTAATCATAAATTTACTCATGTATAAGAGAATTAGCAAACAATTTAATAAAACAAGGGAGCATTATCGAATACACCACATGCATAAATTAATCATATGACAAGTCTAATTACATACAACAGGTATAAGTACGTAATTTCCCTCACCTAATTTTGCTATTTATAGTCTTTCACCTAGATAGCAAGTTAAGTTTCCCCCACTTTTAGCCCTATAACCATTTGGGCACATATCACAATTATTTTATTGTTAAGTTAAAAATGACTATTCAAGAATGGAATATGCTTTGAACTAATTTTTACAATGTTTCTAAGGTCTGAATTAATATAGAAACAATATCTTTGAAATCCCTTTCACAAGAAAATACCTTGGCTTGATCGATTGAGGACTCTTTTAGTCTAGGATTGGTCAAGATGGCTTGCTGAAACTGGCTTAAGTTTCTTTTATTCTCATAATCCTTTTAACTTGAATTTTTCTTTAAAAATTTAAAGTTATGCACACCAGATTTATTGTTCACTATAAATTTCACCCTTTTTATGACCTAAGTTGGTTTACACAATCCTAGGCAGTCTTAATCTGATATTCTAGAATTCCATAAGACTGAATTTTCATGTATTTCAGGTTTAAATAATAGAATTACTGACTTATGTTCATTTTAGGGTTTATTATAACTGATTTACAAAATTTCTTTCATATTTACCTTGACAAGTATGCTTTAATATACTATGCTACCCTTTGACACTTCGATTAGAGAAGAAACTAATGTTTCCAAGGCTAAAATTACGATTCTACAACCTTCCTTTATATACATAGGGTTTGGAAATTCCAACGATGGGAATTCCCTTGGTCTCAACATGCTTAAATTCTAAACCTAGGTAGAAATTAAAGGGTAAATAACCCTATGTAGAAACAGTTTTGAACTATCAGAGGTTTTAGGGTTTTTTTTTTCCTTTACAGCTCCTTCTTCCTCTTGCGTGAATAGCAAAGAGGAGTGAGAGAGAGAGAAAGAGAGAGAGAGCTAATCAATTTCCTTCTTCCTCCTCTTCTTCCTCTTTTTCTTCCTCTTCTTCTCCTTCCCGGTTTCCTCCTCTTCTATTCTGCCTTTCCTTCCTTCTAATGTAAAAAGTGGGGCTATCTCCCCACTAATGATATATATATATATATATAGTTAATTAGTTTCTTAGTTATTTAATTATACTGTCTTTAAATAAAAGTTTTATTTACCCTTGCATAGGTCTTTATAACTCTAGGTTTTAAATTTATTAAATAAAATACATTGGTATCCCTTCAAATTAGGTATTGGTTATACTTAAGTCCTTTTATTTTTATTTTTTACAAGTAAGCCCTTAAATACAATAATTCCTTTCCATTCGTCCTCAATTTTTAAATGTTCATATTTTCCTCTCCTATCCTTGCATTCTTTCAATTACAATCAAGCCCAAAACTATAAAATTTCATTTTAAGACTTACCCCTCATCCAAATGACCAATTAACCTTATGGGGTCCACCTATTAGCATAACCCAATTGTATAACCATACATTATACATTATATACCTACACACTTCATAAGAAAAATTCAAGTTAACTTCCAATATGATTATACATATACTATTAATATATTATAAATTTTTACTTTTTTACCTTAAATTAGGGGAAAAATTATCAAAATACCCCTAAGTACAAAATTCAATAGAAAATGTCTAAATAGGAAAGGAAAACATTGAAAAATTAATACCATAAGAATTGGGGTATTACACTAAGTACTAGAAGTAAGACGAAAGATTGGCCATGCCTATGGTAGATACAGTCATTGCACTCGCAACTGGAACCATGGTCGTCATTGTCACATTCACTATCGACATCCTCCACACCGGATGGATAGCACCTCGAAGTATCCGCAAAAGCATCAACGGTCACCCCTGCATCATCTAAAATAATTTGTGCCCACAAGGGTAAGCTCAACCACTGAGCTTAGTAAGGAAATCACACGTGTAACATACAATGCATGATATTACAACTATAGTCAGGTATGATAATTGTATGTGCCAACTCAAGACAGCGAAGACGGAGCTTCGAAGTTGCACCAGTTACCTCCATCTAGATGAATGAATGCAAATACGGTGCACTTCACCATCCCCCAAGTATAGGTCCAGCATCTCAGTCCATGACCTCAAATCATCCCAAGTCCACCCACAGTGACACTTGAAGAGATGGTGACAAATACGGCCTTTACCTCCTTTTTATTGAACCTATGCAATACATAACCCCCTATTGGCTAGAGGTACAGTTATACAGGTAATCGTGCAAGTAGCCAAATCCACATATTATTCCAAATTTTTGGACCGTAACCTAGCCAAGTTTCTGACCCCGTCCGAGCCCCCACATAGGACATCGTGACCTGGCTAGGTTACTTTAGGTCAATGCAAAGCAGTACCAGAAAGATGTGATGCAAGCATCTCATTCCACCCACCTTCCCCCTTACTAGCGTAACTAGACATCATGTATCACCCAGACCAGCAATACCTTTCATGGAAATGTCGTAAAGCATCCCATTCCATCCGCTTACAGTTCACTAAAAGCATCACTAACACACACAATATTAATGCATATGCACGAACAAACAATTATAGTATTTTGGATGGCATGTTATCACACAGTGAACATTTCACAACAAAAGCATATCACCATCAGAAAGAGAGATTGAACACACACAACCAAAAGGGTTTAATCCCCTTACCTAAGAGGTAAGTAGAAATAGCTATTGTAGTATCGTTCGAGTCGCTCGTCCTAGGTGTATTCGTATCTCTATCAAAATATTGTTATTCATTTTTATTCATTTATATCCAATAAATACTTAGGTAAACATTTGTCCTAGCATTGCATCATCTTTTGGTTACCAAGTCTAAGTCAATAGTTATATCGCTAGGTCCATAGGCGAAGTCAGAGTAGTCCATACCTTACTGTTCATGTAAGTTAGACAACGTGTGGAGGGATGTGCACCTGACAGTGCATCCACAGGCCACAAATGGCATAATACTAAGAAGGACTTCTCTTCAGATGTCCGAAGGGTGCATGGAAAATTCTAAATTAATAATAGGGTCGATTCCACCATGAAAAACAATTATTCGGCCTCTTACCACCGTGCGGTTGATGGTCATGTGTCCATCGATCGAACGCTGATCGACCGCACCTATGGTGCACAGCAGTTCATCAGGCTAGATGTCATGTGGAGGATCATGCTCTCCATCCGCACGCCTCCATCCACATGCTGACGTATTGGACAGGGTACTCAAGGTTTCGAATCGAGATTCTATCCATGGATTCAATGGGGATCCTTGATCCCATTATTTTAGGGTCTTCTCCCATTCAAGGGAAGGTCTCTAAATTAGATTTGAGGGTTCCAAGTATACCCTACATGGTCTCAACAATCCCTCAGTTATCTTTCACGATCTGAACTCATACAAAATCAGATCTGGAGTGTGGGACTTTACCAATATGTTTTTGGTAGAGATCCAACCTTCGTACAATCGGCTAGCAAGATCCATCGAGTTACATCAAACGATAAGTAATGAGGAGAGGGTCAGAGTCTTACCTATAGTCGTTCCTCTATGAGATCCCTCTTGACACCAGATTCGAGAATCCAACCGAGTACTCCTTCTCCACCTTCACTCTTCCCAAGGCTCTCTCTCACTTTCTCTCTCTTTGGATGCCTGTCAGAGATTTTGTTAGGGTTTGTTTGAGTCTCCAATTCTTTAAATAGGTTGGTTGACCACTAGGGTTGGTGAGAAACCAACCTAGACCATTGGAGAGGTGGTCTCGGTCCATTCTGGTGGTCCACCATTGGGTTGACTTCTCCCAAGGTCAAACATAGACCAATCCCCCCTTGTCTTAATGTGGTTAGACTAGGTTTGACGCGTGTCAGTAGGGCCCAGGGCTTGTGGTTCAAAATCGGTCCGTAGACGACATGCGGCAGATTGGTGCAGTGGATGATGCACTACACATCCATCCAGACCACTGTTCATCCGCACGAGTTAATTAGTGCTTAAATCCCTTGATTGGGGTTTTTGGGTCGGGTCTACTTTACCTCATTTGTATCTTGCCCATCTTGGTCTTGTTGAGTCAATTCATTTGGTGTAGGAAGACATGTTAAAGAGAAAATTTCCAAATTAAGACGGAAATTTAGGTGCATGTCTTACAAATGGGGTGCTTACACAAACATAACAATACCTAACCAATTGAGAGTACCAATAGTTTCCTCAAGAGATATTTGAAAAGGAAGCACAATTTTTTGAATTTTTGAGCAATATGAGAGAGCAATGGAAGGGTGATGATTAAATAAATTAACCAAAGATTTTAACTCCAATCAAAGTTTTCCTATATTATGGGAAAATGTGGTAATGTTAAAGAAAACATCCAATGAATACATGAGACCATGTATGAGATGTTTTGAAGAGGAGATTATAAAAGATGGATTGCCTTTGATTGTGACATTTTTTAGGAGGTAGGATTAAGATGCATGTATAAAGTTACCGAGCAAAGGAAAAATGGTGAAATATTGGTCACATATGACGCTTCCAACAATACAATTGTACGCAGTTGTAAAAAATCTGAGTTAGTGAGCATTCAACGCAAGGTATTCGATAAAAGTATTTATTGAGAGGAAATTCATACACTTCCACTTTAATATATATTGAAGAGATGGATGAAATTGGCTAAGTTTGGGATTGTAAATGGCAATAATGGTGGTATTGTTTAAGATAATAAAAAAGGGAAACAGAGGTTCTTGTTATAGTGACATGTGCCACCAAAGTGTTTGTCTTGCAATAAACGCTGCTAATAGTGAGAGGGCTACCTTAATCGTGACAAAAGCTTTGAAAGTTTAATGAAAAAGTGTAAAAGATTTTGAAAGAAGAAGCAAGTTCAAAGCCTCAAACAAATGCCTTAGTCTATTCCCCAGTTGGGTTTAAGGGACCCTCTCTTGCACAATAAGGCACTATTAGCTAAGTTGGCTTGAAGGCTCCTTTCAAATCTGGATTCTTTATGAGGTGATATGATGAAATCTCTTTAATTCCCTAATAGTGATTTTCTTAATGCCAAATTGGGGAATAGACCCTCATGGGCATGGAGAAGCATTCTCGAAGTCCGACTTATCTTGGAGGACGGTATTATTTGGCATGTGGAGATGGGTAATAAAATCAGAATTTGGGAGGACCTCTGGATCCCCAATATACCACATTTTAAGCCTTCATCTTCTAAGAATCCAGATTATGATGTAAATTGGGTTAGTGACCTTATTGATGCTAAAAATAGATGCTAGAATAAGGATTTTATCTTGAAGATTTTTCCCTATTCGGAGGCTAAAGAAATTTTAAATATTCATCTAAGCCTTTTCTGTGAAACCCGCATCTAAAAATATGAGCTAATTTGAATTTTTATCATGTAATAGGTTCTCCTGCCGACACTAGTCTAGCATCTATATCTTTAATGGAGTGTATTGAACTCTAGGTAAGAGCCAAAACCCTTTTACTATGAGTATAGAAGCTTTGTTTGGGGAGAATCAGTCGAACCAACTTTGACTTGGCCATCTTGAACCAATTCAGGATTGGCGGTCGACCAAGGTGGTTGATGAAATGAGCTTGATCGACCACCCATACTGTCATCGACTTCCTACTCCCAGAAGTGGGCCAAATCGAGTCTAATAAGTTGGGCTTGGTTCCAACTGGTTCCCAAGCACCCATGATTGTCCCAAATAATGTGGGACCCATCTTTGAATGTGTTAGAGTGTCAATTGATAACCTCCAACCCTCCTTTATACTCTTTTACTTATAGTAGGGCTCTCAAGGGAGGAGTTGCAATACAACTCTAACTCCTAGATAACTCCCTAATAAAAACTCTCCAAGAACCCTAATTTAGATCATTAGAAACTCTGACACATTTTGGGAGAGAGAAAAAATGAATTGGAACAAGACTAAAGGAAGAAGAAGAGGAAAAACTACCATTGAATGTCTTCCCTCAAGCTTCTTGCTGTAAGTTTACTTGCATAAGCATTAAGGTAACCTCTAAACTATTCTTCTACTTAGAACAAACCCCTGATGATCTTATGAGATAGAACCCAACCTTTAATTATGTTGGAATAATAATTCTAGAAGCCATTAATGGATATTAAGGTAGAATTATTCACTAATGCTTATGATGGATAAACCGACGTAGTAATGTAGGCTATAATAATGAGTTATACTATTGAATTGTTGTTGGAAAGTGGTCACTAATGTATTACAGACCCTTAGTAATCCTCTGGGATAGCCCTGGACCCCGTGCCATAGAGATCGGATCAAATCAGATTCAGTTCGAGCTCACTGGTACGAGGTGGTCGATGAGGCGGTCGACAAAATTAACTTGATTGACTGCTTATGCTGTCATCGACCACCCGAGGCTACAAAGAGGTGTATTTTTGGTATTTTTAATCCCATTTGATCAATTTGACTATGTTAACCATCCCACACCTCAAGAATGATATAATAGACATATTGGGATGATTGGTTTGATTAGAATGTATCCCTAAGAGTGTAAGCATGTGTGGTTGCAAAACCGACATTCACAGTCGAGAATCATATTTGCATACAACCTATGAGAATATGATTCTATCCTAACTAGTGGTTGGAACCTATCATAAAACATCTATAGAAGTGACTCTAGAGAGGTGCAAGCCTTTGGAATCATGATTAACCAAAATACCTAACCGGTTGATGAAATGAGTCTGATCGACCACCATAGTTGATCGACCACCTCCATCGACCACCTGTTAACGACAAACCTGTTTTGGTTGGATTTTCAATCAGGGACTTTGAAACTGAACCAATTAATCCTAGGACATGTTCCTAATATTAATGAGGATACCCTAGACCTATTCTAAGCATGACTAAACAATCATAAGTAATAATCATATCTCAATTGCAATAGGTAACTCGACATAGGAAAACAAGGAAGGATTTTGTCTACTACAGAGTAGGGATTAGTTCACGAGTACAGTTGAGGGATTAGCCTTGTTTTATTTTCTTGTTTTTTGTGCGCATGTGCTTGCTACTTATTTGGATTACTGTGTGATAACATACCATCCAATAACTGTGATAACTGTTTATGCATTTTTGTATATTATTAACTCTATATTAGATTGATAGATTATGGATTGTTTGATAATATGTGGATTTTTGATAACATGATTGTTTTTCATTTGCTTGTGTCCATGTGGATCCAGATGGTTGGAATCGGATGGTTCATCTTGGTCCAGTAAGCTAGGATACAGGTACTTACATTAGTAATATTCTTGGTTTAAGTTTCAATATCTCGTGACAGACAACCCTTGCCAATAGGGGTTTAGGTATTAGCATAGGCTTATATTTGGGCTAGCCATGGGCTCGGACTCTTTCGCACCTGGAGTAAGGTTCTGGACATGGGCTGGGAGCCAACCTCTAGTGTCTTAGGTGAGAGCTAGGGATGAGTCCAGTTTAAGTGCTCATATGATGGACCGAGAGTGTACCTGAAGAAGTAAAGTGAGGCTTACTACTATAATGCCAGAAGTAAGCCTATGATGGGGGAATGCTGGTATGATGCCAGGACGGTGTGTTCTTGGGTTGTATCTTCATTCTTTGGGTCATGTTTCACATGCGACACGACTAAGTGTGTTTCGTTCACCTCACCCGTACTTGAATATTTGTCATCAGTATTTAGGTGTGATGCTATTTGCACATGCCAGTTCACAGACCATATAAACCTTAATAAACTATTCATGCATTGTGTACTTGTGTATGCTAATTTCTCACTAAACGTGTGGTTTTGCTCATCCTTGTACGTATAAAATTTTTAGATTGTTTTGCAGGTAATAATATTGTTGATAATGATGTGATTGAAGAATACTAATATGAAGATGATTCGCATGATTCTTCATGTGAATGCGATGATTGTCTCTATGGCTAAGGGACAAGCTCATGAAGAAGAGAAGATATCTCTATCTGAGAGACAAGACTTAATTAGGACTATTTAGATTTTAGCTTAGTTATTTACTTTATTTTCGGGCATTGTTTGACCCGTGATGGTTTTTTTTTTATTAAGTATTAAGTACTTGGTATTATTTTATTTATGTCTTGGTTTAAAGATAGATAAACTTTTATTACAATTATTTAATACAATTAAACTTGGTTTTGATGTTTTCGTAATCTGTGTTGTGATTAACGGAAGAATTGAGATTTCTAAGTACTACGAACGAATTCTGATATGAAAGTACTTGCACTGTGAGGAAACCATAGTCATACCAAAATACCAGCCAGAGTTTTGGGGTGTGACATTTTCCCAAGAGAGGATTTCCTTATTTGGGGATCCTCAAAATCTGGTGTATTTTCTATAAAATCGGCCTACCACCTCCTTAACAACAAGGCTGACTCTAATTTAATGTCCTTTCCATCGACTTCTAGAGTTCCAAATTGGAAGTTAATTCCAAAGTCGACCTCGAAATTAATTTGGAATAGTAAGACCCTGCCAAAGATTAAAGCCTCCATGTGGAAAGCTGCTACTGATGGTTTGGCCATAGGTACCGAGTTGAAAAAAAGAAACATAAATCCTCATTCTGCTTGTAAGAGGTGTGGATCAGAGGATGAGTCGGTTGACCATCTGCTTTTTCTTTGCCCTTTTTCTAGGGCTGTGTGGCTCGATTCTTCTTTAACCTATTTCTCTCAGGACTCAATGGATCTCTTGTTGGGTTTTTAGAGTTTTAAAAAACAAAAAAACATCAAAAGTTTCAAACTTTTAACTCTATTTTCTAATTTTGGTTTTGGAGGGAAATTTTCCCACTTGTATTTTTTGGTTGGCATAGCTTGTAGGACTTGTTTTAGTCCCATATTGCTTAGAGAAGAATGATTGAGGAGGTATATATGTATTGTATGACCTATAACATCTTGAGCCCTTAAATGAAAGGATGCCTCTAGAGGGAAGGGTCCGGGGGGTCCGGGGTTCTTTTCACACACGCGCGCGCGCGCCGAGCCGAGCCGTGCCGGGCGGGGCGGGGCGTGGGTGCGGGTGCGGGTGCGGGTTTATCCGTTGGATTATTTTTTGAAAGGATATGTCTCTACGTATTTGAATACATAGAGACATGACGTATTTGAATAGATACGTTTGAATAGGTTTGAATTCAAATTAGTTTAATCTCAACCATTGATCTTTATGATCGTTGGAGAGATTAAATCCGGACCATCTATTCTCTCGACGCACCCTTTCATCACAACCCGTTGGATGGGTACAACTTTCCATCGTACCCTTTGATTCAGGACCTCTTCTCTATTAATACAAGAAGAGTCCATTTGTAGAAGGTTACAATAATAGTGTATCCGTACACATCTATCTCTCTCTCTCTCTCTCTCCTCCAGCCTTATTCTGTTTTTCTAAGTTATCAAAATCAATCGGTTTCGGTTTCTGTTTGAGTGTTCATTGTAGCCGTCGAGATTCTGACGAAGACCACTTGTTGGAGTGCAACCTAAGTGGAAGAAGCTTCGATTTTGGGGCTGTTTTATCTTGGGGATTAATCTCACGGGAACTCTTTGCACATAAGGGGTGAATTAATCTTAAGGATAGTGACCGGTGGCACGACTCAGCCCTATCCATACTCTTGATATTACTTCACAATCCTGTAAGTGTTCTAACTTAAATAAATATTAATAAATATTCTTTCTTACTCTAACTCTGTATTAGTCTCAAACTTACTTTGTAATATATATTTCTACAGTTCTTAAGATTAATTCAAAGTTTGAGACTGGGGATCATGGCTGTTGAATCCAGTTTGACTGCTTCTGTTGTTCCATCAATGGAAAAATTACGCCTTGTGACTGAGTTTGACAAAATTGAATCATTCAATGGGTCAAATTTCAAGAGATGGAAGCAGATGATGAAATTTGCATTGGCTCAACTAGGAGTGGTATTTGCTCTGTCTGAACCCATACCGGCTGAGGACGATGATCCTAATGTGAAAGCCAATCGGGTGGCATGGATAGAGGCTGATTATCAATGCAAAAATAGGATTCTGAACTCATTGTCTAATGATCTTTACAATGTATATGCATCTTATGAATATGCTTCTACTATTTGGAATGCATTGGAGAAAAAATATTCATTGGATGATGCAGGGAGTAAGAAATATGTCACTGCAAATTTTTTAAACTTTAAAATGAAAGATGACATGAACATCTCCATGCAAATCGACCTATTCCAAGTGTTGGTTGGAAATCCGGTTAAGGAAGGAATTAATTTACCCGAAACATTTGTGGCTGGAGCTCTCATTGAGAAACTACCCTCTTCATGGAATGACTTCAAATCTCATATGAAGCATAAAACCAAGGACTGGACACTTGATCAAATCATTGTTCGAGTCAAGATTGAAGAGAAGAACCGGGAAAAAGACAAGGTAGAAAAAGCCAATGAATTCAAATCCAAGGCAAACCTTGTAGAGTCCGGGAAAGGAGAACAGTCCAAGAAGCGAGGAAGAGAGCAACCCAATAAGTCTCATCACATGAAGAAGGACAATAAGTTCAAGAAGCCGAAGGCACATGTTTCTTTTGTGGGAAGGCTGGACATTTCAAGAAAGAATGCCGACTTTACAAAAAGAACAAGAGTGGTGACAACAAGGGCAATGACAAGGCTAGAGTGAATCTTACTGAAGAAAATCAATTTGTGGCGGTAGTGACTGAAGTACATCTTTTGGAGAAACCCAAAGAATGGGTTGTTGACTACTGGTGCAACCCGGACACATATCTTGTGACCGAAATTTATTTATGAAATATTCAACGGTTAGTGATGGTGATCTTGTGTATATGGGAAATTCCCAAACATCTCAAGTCATGGGCAAAGGACAAATACTTCTAAAATTAACTTCTGGAAAGACTCTCATGCTTAATGATGTTCTACATGTTCCAGAAATTCGTCGAAATCTGGTGTCAGGCTCTCTTCTCAACAAGGCAGGAATGAAATTAATTTTTGAAGCCGATAAGGCAATTTTGTTAAAAGGGGATGTTTTTGTGGGTAAAGGATATGTGACCAATGGTCTTTTTGTACTAAGTATTAATAATGTAATGAATGAAAATGTTTCTTTCTCTTATTTGATTGAGTCGTTTGATTTATGGCATGGTAGATTAGGACACCGAAGTGCACCATACATTAAAAGACTTGCAAAATTAGGATTTATTAAAGGAAATCCAAAACCTCTACATCATAAGTGTCCTATTTGTGTAGAGACGAAAATGACCAAAAAACCTCATAAAACAGTTGAAAGAAAAAGTGAACTTTTAGAACTTATCCATAGTGATCTTGCTGATTTTAGATCTCATGAGTCAAGAGGAGGTAAAAAATACTATATAACATTCATAGATGATTATTCTAGATACACCAAGGTTTATCTTTTAAGGACAAAAGATGAAGCAGAAAATGCATTTAAAGCATACAAAAATGAAGTGGAAAATCAATTAGGGAAAACAATCAAGAGATTAAGAACAGATAGGGGAACTGAATATGGAACTCAAAGCTTAAGTAAATTTTGTGAAGAAAATGGCATTATACATGAAACTACAGCACCTTATCAACCTGAATCTAATGGAATTGCTGAAAGAAAAAATAGAACTTTAAAGGAAATGATGAATTGTTTTTTAATAAGTTCTGGTTTACCTTTAAACATGTGGGGGGAAGCAATTCTTTCTGCTTGCTATATTTTAAATAGGATACCTCCTAAAAATTCTGATTTAATACCTTTTGAATTATGGCATGGAAGAAAACCTTCTTTTAATCATTTAAAAGTTTGGGGTTGTTTAGCAAAGGTTTATATTCCAGAACCTAAGAAAAGAAAACTAGGCTCAAAAACTTGTGATTGCATTTTCATTGGATATGCACAACATAGTGTTGCATATAGATTTTTGGTTTTAAAATCTATTGAAAATCTGTTTGATGCGAATACCATAATTGAATCAAGAGATGCAGAATTTTTTGAAAATACATTTCCTATGATTAAAGATCAGTTTAATAATCAATGTTCTTCTAATAATATTATTTCTAAAGACCAAAATTTGAGTGCTCTCAATAATGGAAATAATAATAATAAGTTAGATTTCAAGAATGATGATCAACTAAGAAAAAGTAAAAGACAAAGAAAACCTACCAATTTTGGGGATGACATGCTTGTTTATTTTGTTGAGAAAGATCCATTAACATATCAGGAGGCCGTAACATCTCCGATGCTTTGTATTTTGGAAAGAGGCTATAAAAAGTGAATTGGATTCTATTATACAGAATCATACTTGGGAGTTAGTAAACCCTCCACTAGGTACAAAGACTTTGGATACCAAGTGGATTTTTAAGAAAAAACTTAAGCCTGATGGATCTCTTGACAAATTTAAAGCAAGATTGGTGGTCAAAGGTTTTAAACAAAAACAAAATATAGACTACTTTGATACTTTTCACCTGTTGCTCGGATTGCTACAATAAGAACTATGTTTGCTATTGCTTCTATATATAAACTTGTTATTCATCAAATGGATGTTAAAACAGCTTTTCTCAATGGTAACTTAGAAGAAGAAATTTATATTAGACAACCAGAGGGTTGTATTACATATGGACAAGAACATAAAGTATGTAAATTAATTAAATCATTATATGGTCTGAAACAAGCACCAAAACAATGGCATGAGAAATTAGATAGTGTTTTGGTATCAAATGGTTTTGTTATTAACAATTCTGAAAGATGTGTATATAGCAAATTGTCAAATGGAAAATGTGTATTTATTATATTATATGTTGATGATATGTTAATTATGGGATCTAATCTTGACATAGTAGAAACAACAAAAAAGTTTCTCATGTCTAAGTTTGATACAAAAGACATGGGAGAAGCTGATGTAATTCTTGGGATCAAGATCATCAGAAAAGGTGATGAGATAATTTTATCTCAAGCACATTATGTAGAAAATCTACTAAAAAAGTATGGTTATTTTGAGTATAAGTCTGTTAAGACACCTTTGATACCTGGAAGTTATCTTGTAAAACATAAAGGTGAACCAATTTCCCAAAAAGAGTATTCTCAAATCATTGGTTCAGTATCTTACTTGATGAATTCTACAAGACCAGATATTGCTTTAGCAGTTGGGAAACTGAGTCAACATACTCATAACCCTGGAAAAGAGCATTGGGAAGCTTTAGTAAGGCTACTAAGATATTTAAAAGGAACCATAAACTATGAGATACACTATAGTGGAAAATCGACAGTATTAGAAGGATATTGTGATGCCAATTGGATTTCTGATACAGAAGAATCATTGGCTACAAGTGGATATGTTTTTACTTTGGGAGGTGGAGCGATTTCTTGGAAGTCGGTTAAACAAACATGTGGTACAAGTTCTACCATGGAAGCAGAATTTATAGCTTTAGAGAAAGCTGGATCAGAAGCCGAATGGCTTAAAAACTTGGTGACCGAAATTCCATTATGGCCTAAGCCGGTACCACCCATATCACTACATTGTGATAGTCAAGCTGCTATTGCTAAGGCAAAAAGTAATGTATATAATGAAAAAGGAGACATATTCGACTAAGACACAATTTAGTTAGACAATATGTTAGTGAAGGAAGCGATAGCTATCAACTTTGTAAAAGTCGAATTGAATCTAGCAGACATATTTACAAAGCCTCAGACCACCAAGATAATAAATGATGCATCTAAAGGAATGAGCCTAAAACCCGTGACATAAGTCATGTGATGGATACCCAACCTATGTGAGAGGAAGTCCCTGGAATTAGGTTCAATGGGTAAAAACAAAGTCACTGGATGACTTGATTAGTATTATCAAAACTTGCTCATTCTGGTTAGATGGGAAGATAATATTCACCACAATGAAAAGAGGATGAGTCATAAGGACTCTTAGTCAAGCCAAATGTCCCTCTCGGAATGTGGGGGTGTGTTAAGCGTGGTGCACACTATGGGCTGACCTAAATGGATGTAAGAGGTGGGGCCGCCTCGATTAGAGTTTTTAAGGGTGAACTCTCTAAACATTCATGAATGCGAGATAGGGACAAGGCCGGAGAAAAATGTCCACCTTTTACGAAAGGAATTATTCGAGGGTCGGATTATAAGGGATGGTTGGTATGTCGGTCGGCTACACCGGCCGAGGAAAGGTTCAAGAAGCGTGGCTTCACCCGTACTCTGTAGCGTGATGTATCAAACCTAGTGTAGATTCAAGTCCAAAAGACATCTGCGACGACGTCTCTTATATATCCTAATACAATTAACACTCTATCCTATTTTTAAAATTTCGAATCTTGTGGGGGAATTGTTGGGGTTTTAGAGTTTTAAAAAACAAAAAAACATCAAAAGTTTCAAACTTTTAACTCTATTTTCTAATTTTGGTTTTGGAGGGAAATTTTCCCACTTGTATTTTTTGGTTGGCATAGCTTGTAGGACTTGTTTTAGTCCCATATTGCTTAGAGAAGAATGATTGAGGAGGTATATATGTATTGTATGACCTATAACATCTTGAGCCCTTAAATGAAAGGATGCCTCTAGAGGGAAGGGTCCGGGGGGTCCGGGGTTCTTTTCACACACGCGCGCGCGCGCCGAGCCGAGCCGTGCCGTGCCGGGCGGGGCGGGGCGGGGCGTGGGCGTGGGTGCGGGTTTATCCGTTGGATTATTTTTTGAAAGGATATGTCTCTACGTATTTGAATACATAGAGACATGACGTATTTGAATAGATACGTTTGAATAGGTTTGAATTCAAATTAGTTTAATCTCAACCATTGATCTTTATGATCGTTGGAGAGATTAAATCTGGACCATCTATTCTACTGACGCACCCTTTCATCACAACCCGTTGGATGGGTACAACTTTCCATCGTACCCTTTGATTCAGGACCTCTTCTCTATTAATACAAGAAGAGTCCATTAGTAGAAGGTTACAATAATAGTGTATCCGTACACATCTCTCTCTCTCTCTCTCTCTCTCTCTCTCCTCCAGCCTTATTCTGTTTTTCTAAGTTATCAAAATCAATCGGTTTCGGTTTCTGTTTGAGTGTTCATTGTAGCCGTCGAGATTCTGACGAAGACCACTTGTTGGAGTGCAACCTAAGTAGAAGAAGCTTCGATTTCGGGGCTGTTTTATCTTGGGGATTAATCTCACGGGAACTCTTTGCACATAAGGGGTGAATTAATCTTAAGGATAGTGACCGGTGGCACGACTCAGCCCTATCCATACTCTTGATATTACTTCACAATCCTGTAAGTGTTCTAACTTAAATAAATATTAATAAATATTCTTTCTTACTCTAACTCTGTATTAGTCTCAAACTTACTTTGTAATATATATTTCTACATCTCTCTTTGGTGAAATGGCTGGATTGCTCGAATGATTTGATAAGAAAGAACAAAGTTGAAGGTAGAACTCTTTTCTGTAAAGCATCTTTCATCTGTTGGAAGTTGTGGGTGGCTATAAACGAGCTGTTATTTTAGAAGAAGGATCACCAACCTTTGAAAGTTTTGCATCAAGCTTCTACTACTTTCATGGAGTTCGCAAGTGTGCATTTCAGTCAGGATTCTTCCATTACAATTAAACATCCTCATTATAATGCTACGGGAAGTCAGCCGGATCCTCTTGACGGTGCTTTGATTATCAATACGGATGCAAGTTGGTTAGATGACATTAAAAAGGGTGGAATCGGATATTGCTGGAGTTTAAATGGCAGGATGGTTAGCAAGGCAGTTTCTACTGAGATGATGTTTTAGGAGATGATAGAAGGCGAGGCTCTTGCGATTCGTGAGGCCATAAACGATGCTGTTAGTTCAGGTTATAATATGTTACTGATCAGATTGCAAGAAGACAATCAATATCTTGAACTCTGACAGGAAAGGAGTCCTTAGCTCCATGATATTTTTTGTTAGAGACAGACATTGTATTCTCTTTCATGATGAACTTGATATGACACTGAGAGGGGGGGTGAATCAGTGTTTGAAACTTTTCCCTAATAAATTCACTGCTGCCCAGAGCTGATGGATATCTGATTTTTTTTCCACACAAAGCATGCAAATCCACCTCGCTACCACTCAGTGGCCAGGTCTACCAGATTTGCACACCCACCCTGCAAGCCATTCCACGCACTCTAAAATATACCAAAAAATAAATACAAAGAACACAAAGATATTACGTGGTTCACTACCACAGTATGTGATGGCTAGTCCACGGAGTAATGCCCCACGGGCTCCGTACTTACTCAATATTCAACTTTTAGTCTCTTACAGACAAGAATACTAACCCTAGATTTTTTCAGCATAAAACTGAGAGGGCGTAACAATGCCAGAATTCAGGCTTCAACAGCCAGTGTCCAGCACCCACTGAACACAATACAAATAAAATATTTTTGGGGCTTATAAGAATTGCCCTACAATGAAATCCACAAACTAGATAGGTATTCTACTTTTTCTTTTCACCTATACTAGCATACAGTGCATAGAAAACATTAAAAGGATAGGGAATGAGAAAATCTAACCACTGATATTCTTGAATGGCCAGCAATAATTTTTGAAGCTCCACACTGCTTTGAGAATTCTTGAACAGCCTTCAATGATAGTAAAACTTGATTCATAGAGCACACCTAGCTCACAGGCTTCCAATCTCTTCCACACAACTCATAATCACCATGAATGGAAAAATAAAAAGTCTACCAACCTCTCACAAGGATTCAGCAATCCATTGATGAGCAGAGAAGAGGTAGTTGGTGATGAATCATCCCACAGGGTACGAAACCCTAGAAAACCTTCTTTCAGCCTAAAAAAAGCTCTTTTTAAATTTTCTCTATACTTTTATGACTCCCAATAGGTAGAGAATCCAAAAATATGGAAATTGCAACTTGAACGGACCGATTTGGAGCTCGGATGGCCAAGTTATGACAGTTTGAAGTTCGGCCAGTAACAAATAAGGAAAGAGAATCTTTCCAAACAATTCCGTGCACCTGCGCTGCTCCATAGCCGAACAGCCGCTGCGTTGTCATTCTTTCATTGCCTGCGCAGAGCATCTTCAATCTTAGCTACTGGATTAACTTCAAAAAGGTGGCAAACAGTCTTAACTGTCAGATCTGCATAATCACGTCAAGCGGCAATCGAACAAACTCTCGTCCGTTGGATTTGGATCAAACGCAGCGCTGCACCGTACGCGCGCCTCATGTGATTAAGCGGGACCTCTATAGTTTCGGCGCACCATTTTAAAATGCCTCCATCCAACCAGAAAGCGCGCGGGAGGATAATGATGCACCCGTCGAGATACACTCTAGCCCACGTTTTGTTTGTCCATCCGATCAGGGTCTGAGCCACACAGCTTCATCTTGGCCATATATTTCGAATCAGACTTACCTTTTCTTCCCAAAATACCCCTGGAAACCTCTAAAAAGACCTCTGTAACCGTGACACTCATTCAAAAACCCTGTAGAGCGCAAAACTTCCTGAGAGGTCTTCTCTCTAGAATTTGTTGACTCTCTCTCTAAGCATTATGTCAAGCAGTGAGGGTGCAAGCTGGGGGTTGCGGCCAGGGGCCATGTGCGCTGTGCTGCTGCACTTATGCGTGGCTCAAGGCCTGAGGCTCTACGAGCCTTGCAGCCTTGTGGGCATGCTGGCTTGCGTCAAGGCATGCTACTGCTGCTGGCCTTGGCTGGTACACCTTGCTGCTGCTCATTAGGCTGGCTGCCACTGTCGTGTCGTGGCCCTCGGCTAGGCTGGCTGCCATGGTGGCACGCCACCTTGGCACAGTGGGTCCCACCCACTATTTTTCTCTCTCCTCATTCTCTCTCTACATCTTCTCTCTCTACAGACTCTCTCCATTTTTCATGCTTCAGAAGATGCCCAACACTGTGTAACACTGCCTTTACACTAGAATCACTGTCACATCATCAGTGGGGCCCACAAACACTCTCTCTCCTCAAACTAAGCCAATTTTGCCAACAATTATAATCCAAAGGTCAACATTTCATTCCTAAGGAGGAGAACTGTTTGGTGCACTCCCCAGGTAGGAAGGCCATGTCTGTTTCGAGATTGGTTTCGTGGCCGTTATCCACTCATTGGGTTCAGGATTGCTTGACTCCTGATCCCGTGCTTGTATCCCGCAATTTATTTCAACAGAGTTAGTCGGTATCAAAAAAAAAAAAAAAATGCCTTAGTCCATGATGATCCAATATCTCAACCAGTAAGTGAAATTCAAGAAAAAGATGATGCCGGACCAGGTGGCTGAATAATAAGCATTCTAAGGGGGAAAAGAAAAAAGAAGTCACAAAGCTCACAGAACGGTCAAGCTAAAAATTGGTGCACAAGGTAGGTTGACCATAACCTGAATGTTAACATATTTATAATATTTATTTTAGTACTTACAAGTTGATTACTTGTTTCACTACATTGACACAAAGGTGATCACCACAAAAAAATAAAATAAAAAAGAAAGTAAAATCTCATTACTATTTGGTCTCTGGAGAATATAGCAAAAAATTTAAAAAGAGCAATCAAGCATTTAGTCATCATCAAAAAACAAGTCAATCAAATTTGATTTCATACCCATTGCCTTCCTGTGGCCCTATAAAAGTTGGGCATTCCGTGTCTCTTGGTTCCCATGTAAGTGGTCCCAATACTCATTGATATTCTAAGTCAAAGCCCCATTGCCAGATACATAGGTAGGACCAAAAGAAAAAAAAAAAAAAAACACTCTTTATGTAATCAATGTGTATGGAACTGTTAACATACAATCAAATACATAAAAATGCATAATTAAATTAAGGTGCAATTATGAATCAAAGAATGAGTCCTAGTAGGAATGTTTTGATACAGGCCAATAGGAATGAAAAAAAAAAAAAAAAAAAGAAAAAGAAAAGAAAAAAAGAAACAAGCTATAGAACAAACACATACAAATGTCCAAAGGCCAGGAGAACAATATGGATGATAGTTACATTAGGTCTTCATAACATTTGAATAAGTAAGATTAGAGACCCAACCAAAAGCATTAAGAAATGTGGAACTGTCTGACCAATCAGAGCTCCATTTGCATTGTCACTTGCAGCCGGTGGTAGGGCATCACATGTAAGCCCTTCCTTAGCATCTCTGCACTCACTAGCAAATAAACCGGTTGGATATTTTCCATAGAGGTTGATGTAGCTGAACATGGTCGATGCACAGTCATTGGTGAGGTCATTCACCTCATCCACATAGGGACATGCAAATTCCTGTAAGGCTGGGCAACATAACTTGGCAGGGTACTGAGGTCCTTTGCACTTGCTCGTAATTATTGTGTAGTTCAGGGATTCAAAGTTCACAGGACAATCTGTTGATGACAAGGGATAAAACTTGAATTAATAAATTATTCTTTAACAAATAGATGATACAAAGTATTACCATCAACAACATCAACAAAGACACCCCTAACCCATAACTGAGGATAGATGATACAACCATTCGAATATCCACAAGTTGATAAAGAAAAAGATTATATAGTTCTGAGGTCATGAAACAAATATTAATTTCTAATCCTTCCATTAATTTTTTCTTCGAACTCCACCAGTGTTTTCATGCTCCGATAAAGGAAGGAGATTCGTATGTCAGGTCGACAATTAGCATTATAAAATTCGCCCTTTAAAAAAAATTCAAGATACACATACCACAAGATTAATATAGTGATTAATCAAACAGTAGGTAACACTTTTTTTTTTTTTGGGTAGATGATAGGTAACACTTTGGTTGAGCTTTGTTCTGGATCTAACAATATCAAATGTTTGATTGATGTTGAAGAATATTTTAAGTATTTTTCTTCTAAAGTCCCTAAAATATAAAACATTCTAATGTGCTCGTATGAAAATCTCAGAAATCAACAAGTCTAGATATCAGTGGATAACAGAAACAAATGAAAACACCATTACTAAAAATATTCATGAAAGGACATGTGCATCCCTCCAAAATATTAATTAAATAAATAATGGTATATGAAGTAAAACTTCTCTAGAATAGCGCATCTGATTTCCATTTCTAGCATGTAGAGGGTTTCGTGACTAAATCTGACTGTTGGATATGCATTCCTTGCCTCCTCTTTTTTTTTTTCCCCTCTAAATATCAGAGAAAATATATTAATGAAAGAATATAGAAAAATCTCCTTTCTTCCACATTTACATTGCCACCTCTCTGACTCTCAATTTTCATTGTTATATCCATGCATGTGCTAAAGAAAGATCTCCTTTCTTCCACATTTACATCACAATTTATTATTTACAATGTGTCTATCTCCCATTTTCTAACCTCAAGTCCTTGGTGATTGACCTATCTTTCTCCAAACGTTAATGCTGCTCTTGCAGAACAACAAAACCGTTTTCTGTCAAAAAAAAAAAAAAAGCCTAACCCCAACGAAAGCGAATTTTCTCTTTCTTCTTATTGGGTGTGGGGAAACTGCAAGGTTCCTTAATATGTGAGAAGGCCAGTATCAAGAACATATATGTTGTTCCATTGTGATATGGTGATTACAGGTTCAAATATAAAGTTTCTTCACAAAATTATGGTAACTCTGTGTACAAAAACCCCTCCTTCGAATGAGGGGAACCTCATGCACTGAATACACCTTGTAAGATAAAATATGTACCATCAACACAGAAAGCCATAAGATAATCGAATCGAAGCAATATTTTCTCTCTTTTTCCTCTTAAATAAAAGCTTCATGAAGATATTATTATTATTAACTATTTAATAACACATTTCCTCTTATTAATAACTAAATTACAACAAATGTACCAGAAGTAAGATTTTATTCTAATATCAGAATGAAAATAAGAAAAAAAATTAAAGAAAAAAAGGAGGGCGGACTAACTCTTTTTAGCCTGAAGGAGGTTTCTGCCGGTCAATCCATTAGATTCAAAGACATTGTCTGCAAAGATCAAGTTGAATCCAAATTATAGAAACCGAAGAAAAAAGACGAAACGGAATTTGAAGAGAGAGGAGAGAGAAGAAACCTGAAATGAAGCTTGGGGCGACCAAGCCCACCGAGAGGGAGAAGAGAAACGCGAACAAGCAGCATTTCCGTATCATTGTTGTACCAATCAAGAGAGATCTTGCGATCTCTTTCCCCTCTCGATAGAGATTTCGTTAAGCATCCGCAGAGGGCGAGAAATAGGAGACAGCGGAGAAAGAAAAACGGACACGTTAAGCGTATCCTCTTGGTTTGATAACAGAAACTACCTAACTTCTGGACACCAATGTCCCTATCAAATTGGCAAATTTATAATAATATTATCCCTTGATTAAGACAGGGATCACCTGGATCTGAATCGTCTCTTTCCTGTACTTCGCGGAGGAGGGAAACACCCCCGTCGGATGTCCGACACGTAGTTCTCGGGAAAATCCGAGCTCCACATCCGAGCTGACACCTCTTGTCGGCTTGGCTTGTCGGCTGGGTGTCGGCTCTGACGTGGGGTTTGGATTTTCCCGAGAGCCACGTGTCGACCATCCAACGGGGGCATCTCCCTCCTCCCTGAAGTACAGGGAGGAGACGATTTGAATCCATTTGTCTTTGTCTATGTACGTTTACAGGATCCATCACTGGTCATATCTAGTAGGTCCCACACTCCAGAGATGGGTCACAAATCCCATAAACCATAATATGTCCCTACAATACATATACATACAGATGAAGATTGTTACTAGCCTTCTTTTTCAGATTAGAATCCAGAAGACAGGATCAAGTATCTACGCCATGTATTTATTGAAGCGATGGTATTTACTGAAGTGATGGTTGGATACCAATCCAACTGCTTCCAGTTACTATTTTTTCTTCGGATAAGTAGGCCTCAAGGAGTAGAATTTATGATCTCTTTGAGCTGTTGGTCTTTTGGGGTTAGTTACCATTTTTAAGCTCAAGGGTGTTAAAATTAGAGGGAAACTTTTTTTTTTTTTATTGAAAATGAATACAACCATTTTCACTGGACTGATAGATTGATTATCATTCGATTCTGCTTTGAACCGATAAACCGTGATTTCAAACTGAATCAAAAATTTTAAACCAAATATATAGAAAACCAATAGTGAACCATTTAAACCGAACCAAAACAACCCTAAATCCATAACTCATAAAACCAATAAAACCCTCTCTCATACGTAAGTGTAAAAAATCAAACCGGAACTGAACCTTTTAAAACCATTATACTGAAACTAGAATGGAATCGATTAATAATCCCTTTGATTTTGGTTTTTTCCTATCACAAATTGATCTAAAACAAAGCCGAACCACTTAATAGAAACAAACCGTTTAATACCCTTGCGCACACAAAATAACTTACCTACCTAAGACTCTCTTTGGTATCATTTTTATTTTTTCTTTTGACCTATTTAAGAAAAAGCGTTTTTGAAACATTTTTTGGTAGCTGCTATAAATAATACATCATAGAATGATAAATAGTTTGGTTTTTTTTTTTATTAAGAATAAAAATGTATTTTTGTTTATTCAAGTTGCAAATTTTCAAACCATGATATCTTGTGATCCCCTTATCTGATCGACATGAAATTTGAACACCTCTGTTGATTTTCTAGGAATTGAGATCTAACGGATCTGATCAGAGGTTGGACAGTCAGAAAAGTACAACTGAGGTGGCCAAAATCAAGAACAAGAGTTGAATTTCTTCAAGTTGTAGAATTTTCTAGACATTGATATTTTTTGATCCCCATTTCCAATCGACCTGAAATTTGGACACCCTTCTCTTTTATTTTTTCTAGTCTTGACATCCAATGGATCTGATCGGAGTCTGAATGGCCCGAAAAGTACCACTGAGGTGGCTGAATCAAGAAGAAGAGTTGGATTTCTTCAAGTTGCAGAATTTTTCAGATCTTCATACCTAGTGATCTCCTTCTTCGATCGACTTAAAATTTAAACATCCTTATCGTTTTTTTGTTATAGTTGACATCCAATGGAACTGATCAAAGGTTGGATAGCCAGAAAAGTACTTTATGGTACCTGAATCCTTGAAACAATGAAGGAGGATGAAAGAGAAGTGAATGAGAAGTTAATGGTATAAAAAGTGTTTACTTTACAATTTTACCTTCCTTAAAACACATGCTCATTAAAGTTTTGACCTTAAAGACCTCTTTTGTTTTCGTGGCTATTTTTATTTATTTATTTTTTTCATAAATAACTTCCAAAAATGATACCAAACACCTACAAAACAAAATATATTAGAAAAACAAAAAGAAAAATGATACTTGTTAGTGGGGAAATATACCCCACAAATCCAAAGCTAACACGTGGTAGAATGCACAAAGAGGCCGACCATGCAAGGTACGATTGCACTCGGTTCTCCCATTGGCCGAGTACATGAGTAACCAAGTCTTATGTTGCCAATGAGCCCTACCCCTTTTGGGATACGACAGTGAAGATATAGCTGCCGTCCCTACATGTTTGGAGCCGGGTGATCCAATCCTGCTCCTATCAGGAGTCCTTTATCCAGAAGAGTACTACAACATGAAGATACCCGTCTCCCTGAAAAATTCAAGGTCTGTTATTACGTCTTACTCCGACGAGCTTCCCATCCACTAAAGGACTCAAGGACGGGATGACACCTGTCATCCCAAAATGTTCAACTCAGCCATCCGAGCTTCAGTTCCCTACCCCTACTCAAGCTCTGAGACCAGGAAGTATCCTAGCCATCCGATGCAGATAGCTGGTGGTCTACCCATTATCCATACCGAGATAAACATGGACCTATACGCTCTATGCCCCACTCTATAAGTACATGCAGTCCCAAAGGTAATAGATTATTAACTTTTTAGTGCATGAATTCCCTCTAAGACACCACTCTTAAACTGGAGCTCATCATTGTATGAGATCTTGACTGCTTGTAATCGGATCTACCTTAGGTATCGGAGTGTCCCTCGAGCCCAGTTGCCTAACCACTACTGCCTCCTTTTCTCTGATTGCAGGGTTCACTTGCCTCAACCGATGGAGCGATTTCCAACTGCAACAGTTTGGTGCCCACCGTGCATGGGCCATTAAATCGAATTCATAAGAAGTGTGAGAAGAAGATCTCTTTCCTTTCAGATGACTTACAGAAGAACTCATGCTAAATCAGTTAACCCACCAATGGAAGATATCCTAGAAGAGGATAGTGATGCTCACACAAACAGGTTAATTCCAGAACCGACCCACAACCCCTCTGAACATACACTGCCTCCTCCTCCTCCAGTAATTCAATATGCGACTCACGAACAACTCGAGGCGATGAGTCAGCAAATCGAGCAACTAACCCAAGCATTACATGATGATAGACCAGTTAATATCGACATAAGAGTAGGAGTTCCAGTTCCTACTCCTATGCCCCAAGGCCAACCTCAGTAGTTGCATCCCTGCTCGAACTCGGTTACTGCAGAAGCTATACTAACCAGGTACGACTCACGAGAACCTGATCACAATAAGGTCCACCCAATATCAGACCCATTGGGTCTTGACCTTGGGTCCCTAGACCCAAGATCTTTGCACCCAGTGTCATGGCCTCGATGAATCATAATCAGTCTTAAAACGGCCAAGTCTCAGTACACGAAAGACTGGCATCGCGCATCATACCCAACCATGATGCTAGATCAATACTAAATGCAATAAGGCAAAAACAGGTGGCTCTGAATGCCCCACTAGGAGCTATGGCTCCTTTGCCCACAATGCAACAACGTTACAGACGGTTCCCCCTGTAATCATCGAACACCAGTTAATTGACTTGACCACTTGGCTACCACAGATCGAACAACGGTGAACAATTCCTCCAAGGCCAACCTACACTGCGATCACAACATTGTTTAAAGAAATAATGAGGGCTTAGCCTCCCCCATACTTCACCATGCCCACCATCTAGTCATACAATGGGACGACTAACCCCGAGCAACATCTGGATACGTTCATCTCTATGACTCACTTCCATGGCCTCAACGATAGCCTAGTGTGCAGAGCATTCTTTGCCACCCTTGGGGGTCTAGCTTGTACCTGGTTTAATAATCTAACCGCAAGAAACATCACCTTGTTCAAGCAGTTGTCAAATTAGTTCCTAGTGTACTACCAGGGAAGTCGAGCAAGGAAAAAGACAAGATACCATGTAATGACAGTCAAACAGTAGAAGGACTAGAGTCTATGGGCTTTCATAACCCGCTTCAATGTAGAAGTCCTTGGGATTAAGAACATCTAACTTTCGGTCATCATGGATGCACTGCAAGTAAGAGACGCTGATAACAAACTTTGCTTCTTACTCAAAAAGAAAGCACCAGTAGACCTCCTAGATATGCTAGTCTGGTGTGAAAAATATGCCATAGCCAATGAAGTGCTTCGAACCCAGAAGTCGAAAGTCACAAAGGCCGACTAGCGCTGCACAGACAAAAAGAGGTTTGACCCATGGGATCAGACCCCAAATGATGGGAATCAAAGAAACAAAATCAGGTAGAGATCCAGTAGCACGACATCCCTACAAGACCTTTGACTATTATACCCCCCTTAATGTTCTGATGTCCTAGATTCTCCACGTAGTCAAAGGCCAATGTACTCTTCGGGCCCCTCCTAAATAACTTGGTGATCCAAAGAGGCGGGATCGGTCTCGTTACTGTCGTTTCCACCGTAACTGTAAGATACACACTCTATGAACCCGATCTAAACCTCTATTTTATGTTGTAACATGTCTTCCAATCATAACCAGACCTGATGGGACGAGTGGATGACAATCAGGTACAAAAATAGATAAAATAGGTTGATAATTTTTATACCGGTCTACATACTGGTCGACCGGTATGTCTGCACGGGTAGACTAGTTAGATCCAAAAACGGATTTTTGTGGATCCCGTTTGCCAAATCTCAGCCCTAGAGACTTTTCTAACGTAGGAAAACTTTCCTAAATTCCATCCTAACCTATATAAAGACCTTTAAACCTCTTTAAACCTCTTTGATTGATTCTTACAAACCCTAAAGAGGAGAAAGAGATTTAAAGAGGAGAAGGAGCTGAGAAAGGTGGAAGAGGAGTCTCCGTTGGATGAAGAACACCATAGTTCGTGAACCAATGGTAAGTGCCTATACTTTTCTCTAGGTTGAGTGTTATTGATGATTGATTAATACCATGCGAGGCTAGGTATTGATCTAAAATCTTAAATTACCCTTAAACCCTAATTCGGTTGATAAACCCTAGATTTGAATTCTAAACTAAGGTTTCTTAGAACGTAGGACTTGAATGGAAGATAAAACAAATCCTAAAACATTCCTCAGGCCTAGAATGCATAGGAGGAACCCTAGAAGCCATAATGGGTGACCGATGGAAGATGAACACCAAGTTGGTGGTCTTCCAAAGGCATACCGGTCGACCATACCAGTGGCACAAGGTGCAACCAGTATATGCGATCGGTACCTCTCAAGTAGCCTACCAAGGCTGTCCGATCGACTATATCGGTCACACCACTGTACAGTGACCTGTGACAGGTATATGCGATTAGTATGTCTAGAATGGGTTGGTTTTTAACCCAGTTGGTTTAACCAATGTAAAACCTATGGAACTAATTCTAACTAAACCCTAACGACATTTAGGACCTTATGATAGCGAGATTGGACTCTATGATGCAAAGCAAGCTAGCAATCAAGCGTCAGGTAAGGGAATCAGACCTAAACCCTAATTAACTAATAACAGTAAAACGTTGCTAATAATTACATTATTTTTATGGAGTGTTGCTTGTGTATATTCACATGTCATGTGTACTTTCAGTTATCATATTCTATTCATGCATACTCGCTATGTCACACCCCAATTCCACACTGTTCAGAATGGTGTGATGAACCGTTAAATAACCAACGGTTCAACCAGGATCTCTAATAGACCATCCCCGCGTTATCCAAACTTTACACACACCCACAATCATAATCAGAGTAAATACACAATAGCAGAAATCTTGTAAATAAATGAACTGAGAACTAAGATGATACCATTAATAATAGCAAATTATTCTGTGTTTAACTGAGACATAAATATTTAAGTACCAAATACATGTCTTATAAATCCAATAAAGAAACCTATAAAAATATCTAGTCAAATACACACGAGTTGCACTCGCAAGAGGAGTCGTGTGTATCATCTTCAGCTCCAGCGTCCATGGCTGCTACATTCCCGTATGTAAACGCGTTCATATAATCTTCGACTGTATAACCTGCATCATCAACTAAAAATATTCGACGTCGAGGGGTGAGCACACAACACGGCTCAGTGAGTAGCCAAAACAATGCAACAATACATATGCATGCAAAAAGTCAATTTATATCTTTGGTCTGGTTTATAGTTTGCAATGTGCAATAGAAAGGTTGGGTGGTCAAAGGTTAACGTTTATTGACACCGCCTCTATACACAGGGTGTGGAAGCCCGTCCGAAGGTTAACGTTTATCGTCGTCCACATCCACCCTACCATAACATTATACAACAAAGGTTAACGTTTATTGCTATATAATGCTATACCAACAAGTAAGCCCCTGTTAGCAAGGGCTTGCAAACTGGGCTCGCTACTAACCAATCCTAATGCCAAACAAGTGTATCCAAGGCCTCACCCCAAGGCATCCCTCGGAATGCCCATAGAGATAGAGCTAAGGCCCCCGGTAGAGTCGGAGACTAGAAGGACCGAGGCCACCTCCCTAGATACTCTACGACATAATAGTTCCGCTAAGGTAATGGCGATACGACGATGTCAATGCACAAGACTTGAGTTAGAGATAGAGCTAAAGTGCTGAGACCCGCCAAAGGTTAACGTTTATTGACGTTCTCATCACACCACCCCTGATACTCGCTCGCATCAAGCACATCAACCACACACATACAAGCACATGCCTATTCCTATCATCATCATCATCATCATGTTATAAACAATAAAGTAAATATGCATGAACAAGTAATAGAAATATTGGATGGCATGCTGTATGCACATTACAAGCATATTCGAATAGAATCAAGCATAGCATAGGACTCAAGAAATAGAAAAACAGCTTATTATTAACCAATTTAGTTTGGGGTTAAGGTTCCTCACCTTAGCTTGCTAAAAGATACTTTTCCAAGATTTAGAATCACCGTTATAACGTTATTATATTGCTAGCAAACCTAACCAAGTCGATAGAATTTAATTAGAATTAATTCGGAATTTAAAACCATTCGTCAAGCGAGGGTCAATGCTAGGGTCGATGCTAGGGTCGATGGGTCTATCGACCCTCCCTCCATTCTGGACTTCCCGAATGCTGAGGGTCGATAGTCAGAAACACCTAGGGTCGGATGGTCTATCGACCCTCAGTGCGACCCTCGATGCACTCTGGTCTAATTTCCACTTTTAAATCCACTCTTCATATTTGGGGTCCTATGGCTTGCTTCCTACATTCATTCAACAGTCATTCTATGGTCTAGAACCATGTATAATCCATCTAAATAGTTTTCGTGCATCATCCTATGGTATTCCATGAAAACCTAACCATGGATGGATGGTTTGGGTTTCTCCGAAATCCTACACTCAACCATATCTAACCTAAGGTCTGTAGAAACTCATGGGATTAGTATCTATACCTGAGAAGATTACTTTTCTCTGGAATTTCTTCTCCTTTTTGCTAAGCCTTCCTCCTTGTCTCCTTTCTTCCTCTTTTCCTTCTTCTCTCTTTCTCTCAATTCAATTAGGGTTGTGAAAGGAGTGAAAGTGGCTTAGGGACGTCATTTAAATAGAGTAGGAATGTCCTATAATAGTCCCATTGAGATTTGGAAAGAATCCCGACCGAAAATTAGGAAATTTCCTAATTTCTATATTCGTCAGAAACCGAGGGTTGATGGGAGGGTCGATGATCCCGTCGACCCTAGGGTCTTAAGCTGTCCGACCCTCCCTTCAAATCTGAGGGTCTGACATTCTGTTTTGGGAGGTCCGACCCTACTTGGCTGGGTATGCGACCCTCCCATAAAATTAAGTGTTTTTGGGTCGATTTTATACCTGGGATCTCGATCTCCATCATGCCCTTGGTCCACTTGACTCGACCATGATGGGTAAACCTGGTTCAAGGTGGTAAGACCGGGTTAGTTTGACACGGGTCTTACAACTCCCCCCAACTTATAAAAATTTCATCCTCGAAATTGTACGTACCTTCTGAATCAAACAAGTGAGGGTATTGCTTTCGCATAGCATTCTCTTCTTCCCATGTAACTTCTTCCATGTCTCTACTTTTTCATGTGACCTTAACATAGTAGATATCTCTTGGTGTTACTTTGAATGTCAAATCATCGGTCAATTCCGGCAAATCCACTGTCAACACGTGCGTCGAATCCTTGACATACTTCTTCAATAGAGAAATGTGAAATACGTCGTGCACACTTGACATAGATGGTGGTAATGCCAACTGATAAGCTACTTTTCCACGCTTAGCTATAATTTCATATGGTCCGACATATCTTGGACTTAATTTTCCTTTCTATTCGAATCTCTTCAATCCTCTCATAGGCGATACTTTCAAAAATACTTTATCACCTACGGCGAACTCTAGATCTCTTCGTCGAGTATCTGCATATTGCTTCCGACGGTTCGAGCTGTTTTCACTCTCTCCTTGATGATGTCGACCACTCGACAAGTCTCTTCAACAAATACCGGTCCAACAATACTACGTTCTCCAACTTCATTCCAAAACAAGGGGGTTCGACACTTCCCGCCATACGAGTGCTTCATAAGGTGACATCCGTATAGTAGCCCGATAAGCCGTTATTGTAAGCGAACTCGATCAATGGTAACTTTTGTTCCCATGATCCTTTGAAATCAATCACACATGCTCGTAGCATATCTTCTAGAATCTGGATTGTACACTCCAGTCCGTCCGTCGTCACGTGGGTGGAACGCAGATCGAACTTCAATGTTGTACCCATAGCCTTTTGCGGTCCTTCCCAAAATTTGGAAGTAAATCGTGGATCTCTATCGGACACAATACTTTCCGGTACACCGTGTAACCGAACAATATTATCCACATACAGCTTTGCTAACCTTTCCAGGTGTATCGGGGTCGTATCGATATGAAGCGAGCTGTCTTAGTCAGACGGTCCACAATCACCCAAACTGCGTCAACTACTCGAGGAGTCAATGGTAGTCCTGTGACGAAGTCCATAGTGATGCAGTCCCATTTCAATGCTGATTCCAGTAATGGCTGTAACAGTCCTGCGGGTCTTTGTCGTTCCGCCTTTACCTTCTGACAATTTAGGCATTGAGACACGAACTTGGCTACATCTGCCTTCATTCCCCTCCACCAATATAGTTTCTTTAGATCATGATACATTTTTGTACTTTCGGGATGTATCGAGTAGATGGTGGTATGGGCTTCCTTCATCAGTCGGTGTCTAATGTCCATACTTTCCGTTTCGGGTACACATATTCTCCCTTTATATTTCAGTACCTTCTCGTTATCTAAGGTGAACTCGAGTTGGTCCTACCTTTCTCAATATCTTCTTGTCCCGTTCTCAGATAAGGATCTGCTTTGATAGCTGTCTTCACTTCATCCACTATATCCGGTATAATCTTCAATGCTGCGAACATATTCAAAAACCGATGAATAAACCCTTGGTTGGCTGGTCCATCCATTGTATCGATCACATATTGTTCGTTGCCGTGATTGAACACCATTCCGTTGGTATACATTGTTGCGTCGTGCGTGATAGTTTCTCCTTGAGATTTTATCATTGCTTTCCTGCTCAATGCATTCGCTACCACGTTTGCTTTTCCCGGATGATACTGGATATCACAATCATAGTCTTTCAATAGTTTCAGCCATCTTCTTTGTCTCATATTCAACTCCTTCTGATTAAATAGATAAGTAAGACTTTTATGGTTCGACTTAATCTGAAATTTCTCTCCGTATAGGTAGTGTCTCCATATCTTGACAGCATGTACTACTGCCGCTAACTCCAAATCATGAGTGGGGTAATTTTTCTCATGTACCTTCAACTGTCTCGAGGCATACGCAACTACTTGCTCTCCTTGCATAAGCACACATCCTAGTCCCAATCCCGATGCATCAGTGTATAAGGTAAATGTCCGTCCTTGAACGAGAATGGTCAAAATTGGGGCGGATATCAATCCGGTCTTCGGTGTTTGAAAACTTTTTTCACACTTATCCGTCCATACAAATTTTTCTCCTTTCTTGGTCAAAGCGGTGAGAGGTACGGCAATCCGAGAATAGTCTTCTACGAATCTCGATAATATCCAGCTAGACCCGGATGGGGTCCACTTTGATTCCTTCAGCGGATACTACATGGCCTAAAAAGGCGACTTCACTTAGCCAAAACTCACACTTCAAAAATTTGGCGTATAACTTCTCTTTCCTTAAACGCTGTAGGGCTGCGTTTAGGTTCTTAACATGGGTTTCCTTGTCTTTGGAGTACACCAATATGTCATCAATAAATACTATAACCGACGTATCCAACATATCGTGGAAAACCCGGTTCATAAGTTCCATGAATGTTGCCGGTGCATTAGTTAATCCGAAGGACATCACTAAGAACTCATAATGTCCGTATCTTGTCCCGAAAGCTGTCTTCGGGATGTCACCTTCTTTAATCTTCGGTTGATGATAGCCCTGATCGAAGATCAATCTTTGAGAATACCTTCGCTCCTTGTAACTGATCGAACAAGTCATCGATCCTGGGTAGTGGATATCGATTCTTGATTGTCAGCTTATTCAACTCTCGATAGTCGATACATAATCGAACACTACCATCCTTCTTCTTTACGAACAACACCGGTGCTCTCCATGGAGATATACTTTGGGTCTAATATAACCCTTATCCAGCAGTTCTTGTAATTGCACTTTTAATTCCTTCGGGTTCCGTAGGAGCCATTCTATAAGGTGCTTTTGATACCGGTGCGGCTCCGGTATCGGGTCTATTACAAACTCCGTGGGCCCGGTCGGGTGGTAATCCGGGTAGTTCCTCCGGAAATACATCAGGAAAATCTCGCACGACGTCAATATCTTCCATTCGTGGCACGTCCTTGGTTAGGTCGACCACTGATACTAGATATCCGACCGCTCCCTTTTCAAGGCACTTCTTAGCCTTCAATGTGGAAAGTATGAGCTTGCGTCTCCGGGGAAGTTTGGTTCCCGAGAAACTGAATTCTGCTCCTTCTTTGTCTTTGAACGTTAGCTTCTTCTCGGCGCATAAACAGATTTGCAGAATGCCGAGCTAACCAGTCCATTCCTAAGATGACATCGAAGTTCGCCATCTCAAGTTGTATTAAAGTTGCATCCAAGGTTTTCTCGCCAATGAGAACTGGACATGGCCCATAACCTTTCTCTAATTCCACTTCCAATCCCATCGGTGACCGTACAAGTAACTTGTAGTCTAATGTTTTGATGGATAAATTGGTCTTCTTTCCAAACGACATAGATATAAATGAATGCGTAGCTCCTGAATCAAAGAGTACTCTGGCTGGTACGCCATTGATAGGTACAATACCTGTGATTCATTTTTACTTAGTCTACATACTCAATCAATGTAATTATAATCTTCAAAGTTTCGGTCATACCTGTGACCACATCGGGCGATGCGGCTGCATCCTCTGATGTAACCGCATATACCCGTCCTTGATGTAACTGCCCCTGGTACAGACTCAAGAACTCTTTCTCCATTGAATCTCTGAAGCTCCTTGGGAAATACTTCTCAAAGAATGCTTCTTTATATATAGCCCATGTCAGTAGGGCGTGCTTGGTCAACAAATACGTCTTTGTAGATTTCCACCAATGGTGTGCGTCACCTTTGAGCATGAAGGTGGTGCATAGTACTTTCTCTTCCTCGGTAATAGTCATCATAAGGAAGTTCCTTTCCATTTCGTCTATCCAGTGTGCTGGCCACAGTGGATCAGGACGGCTTGCCGTTGAATTCCTTAGGTTTCATCTTCAAAAATCTCTCCACTAGCCGGGAGTGATCCAGTTGATTTTGGTATGCCCCAAACATAGGGGGTGGATACCGATAGTTCCCTTGGGCTGCTTCCGGGACTTGCACCGGAATTGGTGCAGCCGGTTGTTGAGGTGTCTCGTTGAGCTGGGTGATTACCCACGGTGCCGCACTAGCTTGCCCGGTGTGCATGGTTGCGACCGAGTGGCTTGAAACATAACTCCCATCGCAACCTGCATTTGAGCTTGTGCGTGTTGCATCTGCTGTAGCTGCTGAGCTAGGTTCATAACCACAGTTGCTAGCTCCGATGGTGGAGGTGGCAAATTTGTAGGGCCTGCTGGTTCTGGATTACCCTGTGCATGGTTATTCTCTTGACTAGTCTCCTCCACTGGTGGTGGTGGTGGGACTGTATTTCGGGTACGTCGGGTAACTCTACGTCCAGACATATTTCTTTTGAGATGGGTGGTGCCCGAAAATCATCAAAATCAGTGAGAAATCATTTATACTTCATGTAGGCACGCTAACCGATATAAAATTCAAAATCCCCAATTCATTCTGAAATAAATACTGTCTTTTCTATGTAGGGTCGATGGTGAGGGTCGCTGGTATGTCCGACCCTGGGTATTCGACCCTGGGAATGACCTGTTCTTCCCGAGAGCTGAGGGTCGATGGGTATCCGACCCTCAGTCCGACCCTCGATTTTCTATCAGATTCTCGAGAGCCGAGGGTCGATGGTGTCAGTCGAATTGTGCGACCCTCGGACCAAAAATCAGATTTTTAAGATCCGATTTTGGGTCATTTCTCACTATTCCTCCTCCGTTTCGACTCGCCTCTTCTCTCCGAGTTGCTACAGTGCTACTTCCCTGTTGTGGATCATTCTTAGTCCGAGTTTTGACATCTACATCACCTCTACAGGTATACTTTCCCAACTTTACCTGTTTTTAGGTTTTTTTTTTATTTCTAGGTTTTTGCTCATTTAACTCGTATTTTCCAAATTAAACTTTTTCCAACCGTAAAAATTTGATTTTTATTGGGGGCTTTTGTTATTGGGGTCTTGAGGAACGAAAGCCCTCAAAAATTTTTGAGTTTCATCGGTTGGTTATCGATAAACCTAAAATTTTCTCTTTTTGCCCTAATTTGTCAACATTTTTGATTTTTCTTGAATTTCTTCAAATTGAGCTTCGTCAGTTAAAATTTCCTACTGCATCTGGGTTGTAGGATATGTTTTAACCTACGTAAGTTCTTATGCCCACTTGTATGGTGAGAGATGGGGCTCTATTTTAATTTTTTCGGATTTTTATCCTATTAACTCCTTGTTTCCTTTCTCTTTCTTATTTTGCAGATACTATGGCCCGTACCAAAGTGCCAAATTGCATGATCCACTTTGCTTCCGTTCGAATGAAGCTGAGGCACAGTATGTGGACTATGCCCGTAAAAAGGTTGAAGGGGGTCGCATGGTGAACTTGGCTGAGCTAGCCTTGTTCAATGTAGAGGGAGCATTCGGTGATATGGGGTGGCTCCCTGTCATCACATACGATGCGTGCACCTGTCCAGATTTGGTGCGCCAGTTCTATTGTAATATCCAGGTGGTGGGGAATTACAATGACGTTGAGCACGGCCAGGAGTTGCGCATCACCAGCTACGTCAAGGGGGTGCACATCTCCTTTGATTATCGGCAGCTGGCCAATCTGTTGGGCATTACCTATGATGGCCCTATGGTGTACTGTGCGCCGGGAGAGCCACAGTTTGTTGAGATGGAGATGAGGGTAGAGATCGACAACCAGTTTCTCCGTCCCGATAGATGGCAGATGAGGGCTTGCTACTTGCGTCCAGCTCCACGGGTTTTCCGCAAGATTATCCAGCATAATCTGATCCCGCAGAGTGGCATTATGAGAGGGTGTCTCAGCTGACCCAGTTCTTGATCTACTGCATCTGCACTCGCTAGCCGGTCTGCCTTCTTTACATCATCATGCGGACGATGATTAGTGCCACATTGTTCGATCATAGGGGTAATATACCCTATGGATGCATGATTACAGTGTTACTGACCCGTCTGGGGGTGGATCTGGTGGATGAGAAGATGCAGGAGAAGACCTTCTCATCGCCTCTAGATTGGGAGGCTATCTGCAAGATGGGGATGCGAGATGCAGAGGTTAGCGATGAGGAGAGGAACGCGATGGTGCGCCCTCACACTCGGGTTGAGATGGCTGATGTTGAGGCTGCTGCTAGGGCTCGTGGGGATCCGGTCGATGATGATCGCTTATATATGGATGTCGATGCGATACCACCGCCATCACCCACGCATGCGGATAGGGCTGGTACCTGGCGTGGCGGCTTCGGTACCGGTGATGACGTGCTGAGTATGTTTCACGAGATTAGAGAGGCTCAGTGCACATCGGATCTGAGGATAGGGGAGCTCCTAGACGCCCAGCGCCGGACTGATCAGAGGGTGGCTGATCTCACAGCTAGTCTGCAGACGACTCAGACCCAGGTGGCATGGTTGACTAGGGTCTATGCCGAGGACTATGATAGAGACCGTGAGGCACCGCCTCCTCCTTCACCTCCAGCTTCCTGATTTGTACTTTACTTTTCTTGTACTACAGAGTAACTGTCCGGGTTGTGGACTGTACTCTGCATTAGCGATGTATATACGTTTTGTTTCTTTTACTCATTGTATATAACTGGTTTTCCCTTTAATAGATGCATTATTCTCTTTTTAATTCGGTTTCAATCATCACTTGTGCTTACAGTGTGTTTGTATTAAAGCTTTTAATTTATCCTATCTCAGTTCACAATGGTCTTGAATGCGTGTAAGTTCGGCGGGCAAAGCCTGAGAAGCTCTGATACCAAGCTGTCACACCCCAATTCCACACTGTTCAGAATGGTGTGATGAACCGCTAAATAACCAACGGTTCAACCAGGATCTCTAATAGACCATCCTCGCGTTATCCAAACTTTACACACACCCACAATCATAATCAGAGTAAATACACAATAGCATAAATCTTGTAAATAAATGAACTGAGAACTAAGATGATACCATTAATAATAGCAAATTATTCTGTGTTTAACTGAGACATAAATATTTAAGTACCAAATACATGTCTTATAAGTCCAATAAAGAAACCTATAAAAATATCTAGTCAAATACACACGAGTTGCACTTGCAAGAGGAGTCGTGTGTATCATCTTCAGCTCCAGCGTCCATGGCTGCTACATTCCCGTATGTAGACGCGTTCATATAATCTTCGACTGTATAACCTGCATCATCAACTAAAAATATTCGACGTCGAGGGGTGAGCACACAACACGGCTCAGTGAGTAGCCAAAACAATGCAACAATACATATGCATGCAAAAAGTCAATTTATATCTTTGGTCTGGTTTATAGTTTGCAATGTGCAATAGAAAGGTTGGGTGGTCAAAGGTTAACGTTTATTGACACCGCCTCTATACACAGGGTGTGGAAGCCCGCCCGAAGGTTAACGTTTATCGTCGTCCCCATCCACCCTACCATAACATTATACAACAAAGGTTAACGTTTATTGCTATATAATGCTATACCAACACGTAAGCCCCTGTTAGCGAGGGCTTGCAAACTGGGCTCGCTACTAACCAATCCTAATGCCAAACAGTGTATCCAAGGCCTCACCCCAGCATCCCTCAGAATGCCCATAGAGATAGAGCTAAGGCCCCCCGGTAGAGTCAGAGACTACAAGGACCGAGACCACCTCCTCTGATACTCTACGACATAATAGTTCCGCTAAGGTAATGGCGATACGATGATGTCAATGCACAAGACTTGAGTTAGAGATAGAGCTAAAGTGCCGAGACCCGCCAAAGGTTAACGTTTATTGACGTTCTCATCACACCACCCCTGATACTCGCTCGCATCAAGCACATCAACCACACACATACAAGCACATGCCTATTCCTATCATCATCATCATCATCATGTTATAAACAATAAAGTAAATATGCATGAACAAGTAATAGAAATATTGGATGGCATGCTGTATGCACATTACAAGCATATTCGCATAGAATCAAGCATAGCATAGGACTCAAGAAATAGAAAAATAGCTTATTATTAACCAATTTAGTTTGGGGTTAAGGTTCCTCACCTTAGCTTGCTAAAAGATACTTTTCCAAGATTTAGAATCACCGTTATAACGTTATTATATTGCTAGTAAACCTAACCAAGTCGATAGAATTTAATTAGAATTAATTTGGAATTTAAAACCATTCTGTCAACTGAGGGTCGATGCTAGGGTCGATGCTAGGGTCGATGGGTCTATCGACCCTCCCTCCATTCTGGACTTCCCGAATGCTGAGGGTCGATGGTCAGAAACACCTAGGGTCGGATGGTCTATCGACCCTCGGTGCGACCCTCGATGCACTCTGGTCTAATTTCCACTTTTAAATCCACTCTTCATGTTTGGGGTCCTATGGCTTGCTTCCTACATTCATTCAACAGTCATTCCATGGTCTAGAACCATTTATAATCCATCTAAATAGTTTTCGTGCATCATCCTATGGTTTTCCATAAAAACCTAACCATGGATGGATGGTTTGGGTTTCTCCGAAATCCTACACTCAACCATATCTAACCTAAGGTCTGTAGAAACTCATGGGATTAGTATCCATACCTGAGAAGATTACATTTCTCTGGAATTTCTTCTCCTTTTTGCTAAGCCTTCCTCCTTGTCTCCTTTCTTCCTCTTTTCCTTCTTCTCTCTTTCTCTCAATTCAATTAGGGTTGTGAAAGGAGTGAAAGTGGCTTAGGGACGTCTTTTAAATAGAGTAGGAATGTCCTATAATAGTCCCACTGAGATTTGGAAAGAATCCCAACCGAAAATTAGGAAATTTTCTAATTTCTATATTCGTAAAAAACCGAGGGTCGATGGGAGGGTCGATGATCCCGTCGACCCCAGGGTCTTAAGCTGTCCGACCCTCCCTTCAAATCTGAGGGTCTGACATTCTGTTTTGGGAGGTCCGACCCTACTTGGCTGGGTATGCGACCCTCCCCTAAAATTAAGTGTTTTTGGGTCGATTTTATACCTGGGATCTCGATCTCCATCACGCCCTTGGTCCACTTGACTCGACTATGATGGGTAAACCTGGTTCAAGGTGGTAAGACCGGGTTAGTTTGACACGGGTCTTACACGCTATGCTAGGATTGTGTGTTAGGCATGTGATTGTTTTCGTTGATGTGTGGAATGGGAAGGGCCTGGGGTCTTGGATTATTCCTTACACTAGCACCTTTTCATATCGCTACTATCTTAGTATGTTTGGTGCAGGTAGGGTATCAGGGGGAGGACATGGCATTGTGGTCTCTGGCCTGGCCACCAGACTCGAGCCCTATCTCAATGCTGTAGGAAGCTGTGCTGAGATAGGTCTTACTGTGATGACATATAGGATTGGTTACTAATGAACCCACTTGTAAGCCCTCACCAATAGGGGTGTAGGTATTGGTACGCTAGAGGGTATCAAGGGTAGGATGTGGGATGGAGCCGCAGCCTACCCACTAGACTCTAGCTCTATCTCTATACCAGAGTGAGTGATGTGGGATGACAGTAGTGTGTGATCCGTTAGGTGTGCTCACACTCTCGTGCATGGAGGTGCGGTGGCCGCCAAACCTTACCATAGCACTGTACAAGTATACCAAATCGAATGTGATTGTTACTCATGTATATTGCTTGTTGTATTGTCTGATTTTTTTACTAAGCTAAGTTGTGAGCTCACCCTTATATATATACATATTTTTAGATGTTAATGCAGGTTACACTGTGGAGGACTACGTTGATGCTCTAGTGTATAGAGGTATTGCTGCTTTGGAAGTACAAGCAGGGGAGGACGAGCATGACGCTTCATGCGAGTGCCCTTACAGCGTATACCTCTAGGATGTTATTGATTTAGTTATTTTATTTCAGTTGAATTTTATAAACCATGTAAAGATATTTATTTATGTTTTGGTTTATTAAATAATTGGGATAATTTATTTAAGTATCATTAGAATACTCAGTTAATTTAATTTAAGACTTTCACTGTATCTATTTATATTTTGATTATGGTTATGTGCAATGATTTGTGTAAGTGGACATAGTTTTATCGAGATGCTAGTGTGAACCGTTGGTTTAGTGGCAGTTCACTTGCACTTCTGGTTCAGTCAGAATTGGGGTATGATAGTGACTATGGTCACGACACCGATAAGTGCAAATACCTCTGAAGAGAGGTCAAAGATTTCATATGGCAAGGTTACTGAAGCAATACATCAGAGACTTAGGAAAGGCAATGACTCCCGCGAACAAAGCCTGAAACCCAGAACCTCATGAATGGGTAAAAGGAGGCAAAATCCACCTCCTATCGATTGTTGTATAGAAGCTGGCGAGCAGCCAAAATGGTGCAATAGGAAAGACCGAGACCCAGAAGATGGAGCGAATGCCCCCAGACCTTGTGTTAGGACCATTTATGGATATGGGCGTGATACTTGGTTTGCTTACAAGTCACCTGAATAACCCAAGATCACTAACATGTTGTCAACTATTAAATCACCACACAACAGTCTACATATGCAATATCGAACATAATCAGAGTGAACATGCATCAATATAACAATGGAAACAAAATATAAAACATCTAAAGTAAACTGATGCCAACTGAATTATACTATATTGATTTAACTGTTAGTTATCCAAAATACAATGTGTTTCATAATGTAATCCATATAATATCTATACATGAATACCAAAAGAATAGATTTGAATCAAAAACCTAGAATAAATAGGTTGTACAGTCTAACTACATATTTTAACATCAGAACAGAGAGAAGGAGTGGGCGATGCCACATCAAGACCCATAGATGCAGTTGCTAGACATGTAACCCTCATTGTGGTCTTCTCTAGCAGTCTCCTTAGCAGACCCAACATCCACTGATGGCGAATCCATAAAATCTACCACAGATAAGGTACCTGTGTTAGAATCTAGAAAAAAAAAATTGATATGGGGGTGTACTCCCATCCTAGCTCAGTGAGGAATCAAGTTATAATGTACATGCACATGAATGCAATAATGATGTTCATTAATTAAGTCTTCTGTAATGGTCTGATAGTACTATCTCATGATTTCACCACAATCCTTGACTAATGGATCCCAATACTCATGCTTGGGTTGAGTAGACGTGGTGTCTACAGTCCCATACCGGGACCTTCTGCACCCCATGGGTGAACCACCACTATTGATCACTAACATGCCACCCCCCAGTATAGGCTTTGTCTTGGCATCTATAGTCCTTGACTATCCGGACTCTACTCTGTCATTGTATATGTGGAAGTTTGAGCCCATGGTCCTTGACTACGACCCTTCCTCTTTATTGAGCCTATGCTAGTACATAACCCCATACTGGCAAAGGTTCAGAGTCATGGTGTAAATATCCTAACCACATGTGTCTAGAATGTAAACACATAAACAAAGGGGGCCTCACTCCAGCAGATCCCTAACCTCGGTCCCTGACCTTGCATTGTGCCCTCACTAGAGTACTGGCCATGCAAAGTAGAGTTCATATGACCATACATCACCAATACTTTGGTGTCTGCATGCCACACAAACTCAACATACATCACATCATCATTCAATATAATTATAGATGCAAACGGATGAACAATAATAGCAGTTAATGTATGACATGTGAGTTCTCATCCACAAATAGGCATACACTGTAACCTATTAAATCTACAGACATAACCCTCACATGATGGCGAAGGCATTGAAGAACTAAAAGTTGTTAGAAGACTTCGCCCCATAACCCACATAAGTTTACCTAAACATATGCATAGATTTTTATACATTTGTTAAAAATCTTTTAAACCCGAGTGGACATGTCCACAGTTCTAATGTGTGGGTCATAAGGTGAGCCAGGAACCCTACGGTTAATTTCCAAAGGAAACAGGTTGTCAATAGGCTATTTGTAGACTAGTCAGCGAAAGAGAGCCCGGTGGAAGTATCCGCTGACTAGCTCATAGGTAGCCCAGTAGCAATGCTTAGCCACTGGAAGGGAGCCCGACAGGTAAGTTCGTCAGCTCATATCCACTAATTAGTTCTAATCCTTTAGGGGGCTACTGTGACTGAGTCAGCTGATCCACACTGGTTGGTCATCGAGCTGGCTCTGTAATGCCTCCAATAAAGTTATCGAGAGCACAGAGCCAACCATGGGCAAGCTGGTGGATATTAGCCTAGCAGAAGGTGCCTCCACCTTATATTCTTTGACTAATCCCAAAATCAAAATGTATGAGTGTGGGATCTGTCGATGGATAGTGGCCTCATAGATCATTCCGCTAGCTACATCCATTGACATGAACCCCAGGTGTAGCCAAGACAGAGGCGGGTGCAAGGCTGGCCATTGCCACTAGCTCGCATCCACCAGTTGAGTCTGAGAACCAGACTCAACTTAGGATAGTGGTTCACAAGGTGGGGATAGGTCTTTCCCACCACATTTTCTTTAGATTTGTATGGTAGAGAACATTCCCCTACCATTCGTGGTGGTCCAAAACTAAGCAACACTTCATATAGAGGTGTGCATTATCCTAGGCCATTAAACCATAGGTTTCTAAGTTTCATTATGGTGGAACTACCACCATTAATGAGGTCTCTTTTGCATTTAGTATAGAGGGGGAAAGGTTGGTACTTACTTGGAAAGGAAGAGGAAGGCAATGGATGAGCATTCTTGCTCCAAAATCCTCCAAGAGTTCTCAAAAGTCCACCCTCCAATGTCGCAGCTCTTCAAGGTGACCAAAATCCCAAAGTTTGGGTTTTGGTCTCCCTTTATAATAAGGAAAAGAGAGGATTTGCTGCCAAGTCGCAGGCTACGCTAGAGGCAAGCAACCAACCGCTACACCTTCTGGCTCCTTGCCGTCGGTTAGGCTGGAAAGACAAGCTGGGGGGCTGCTTTCAGCACCCAAACTAATGACGTATACCTTGGGGCCACATGAGGCCTCCTAAGCATCCTATGGGTCTAGGTTGGATTCCTTACCCAAGATCAGGATATACTGTTTGAGTCCGCGTCAGGTCCACCAACTGACGGCATGGAAAAAAATGGCACAAAAATCCAAGCTAGCAGGTATTTTCTAGTGTGAGACTTATACCTTGGATTGGAATCATCAAGTTCAGCTCCTTCTAAACAAGCCACTCAATCGAATGACAATCGAAACCACCTATGCACAAGCGCACTAGCACTCGACATAGAATCGACAACCCCGAGCCCGCCGACCGACCAAGTGTTCACATGGGGATGGTAATCCCAGGCATCAGAGGAGTGCACATAATTATAGGAGGATTGGCCTCCAGAAACATCTAAACCAAGTCACACAAGTCATACTCTCGGTTGGTAAATAATGTAAGACCCGTATCAAACTAACCCGGTCTTACCACCTTGAACCAGGTCTACCCATCATGGTTGAGCCAAATGGACCAAGTGCGTGAAGGAGATCACGATCCCAGATATTAAACTAACCCGGTCTTACCACCTTGAACATGGATCAAGTGCGTGAAGGAGATCACGATCCCAGGTATTAAACTGACCCAAAAATACTTAAATAAGGGGAGGGTCGCATACCCAGCAAGGGAGGGTCGGACCCCCCCAGTATAGAAGTCAGATTCTCAGTTTTATATGGGGGGTCGAACATTTTAAGGACTAGGGGTCGACGGGATCTCCGACCCCCCTATCGACCCCCGATACTCGGTAAAAATAGAAATTAGGAAACTTTTCTAATTTCAATGGGATTCCTTCCTAATCTCAATGGGACATATTTTAGGAGTTTCTACTCTATAAATAGGACGTCCCTAAGCTTCTTTCACTCCTTTTAGAACCCTAATTGAATTGAGAGAAAGAGAAGAGAAGGAAGAGAAGAAGAAAAGAAGGAAAGAAGAGAAGAAAGCATAAGGAGAAGAGTTGCAGAGAAGGAGTAATCTTCTTAGGTATGGATACTATTTTCATGAGTTTCTAAAGACCTTAGAGTAGATAATGAAGAGGGTATGACCTCAGAGAAACCCAAACCATCAACCCATGGTTAGGTTTTCATGGAAAACCATGGGAGAAATCATGAAAGCCATATAGGTGAATGAAACATGGTTCTAGGCCATAGAATATGTGTGGAATGGACTGTAGGAGCAAGCCATAGGCCCCCAAACACGAAGAATGGGCAGAAGGAAGAAAAATCGACAAAACCTACAGGGGGTCGCATGGGGGTCGATGGCCAGTCGACCCTACCAGACCCTGAGCTTCGACCCCATTGTTCGGTAAGCCCAGAATAGGGGTGGTTGCACCCAGGGTCGATCAAACTCAGACCCTAGCATCGACCCCCAGTTAACAGCAAGGTTTTTAAATTCAGAATTAATTCTAATTAAATTCTATCGACTTTGTTAGGTCCTCTAGCAATATAATAACAATATAAAGGTGATTTTAACGCTTGAAAAAGGATCCACTAACAAGATAAGGTGAGGAAACAAGACCTATAAACTAATTGGTTAATAATAAACTGTTTTATTTCTTGTGTCCAATGCTATACTTGATTCTATGTGAACATGCTTGTAATGTGCATTCAACATGTCATCCGATATTTCTATTTATTGTTCATGCATATTTACTTTATTGTTTATAATATGATAATGATGATGATGATAGGAATAGGCATGTGAATGTATGTGTGTGGTTGGTGTACTTGATGCGAGCGAGTATCAGGAGGGGTGTCATAGGCTAGGCCTCAGCACTTTAGCTCTATCTCTAACTCAAGTTTTGTGCATTAGCATCGTCGTATCGCCATTACTTTAACAGAACTATTACGTCGTAGGGTATCAGGGGAGGTGGTCTCGGTCCTTGTAGTCTCTGACTCTATCGGGGGGCCTTAGCTCTATCTCTATGAACGTTCTGAGGGATGCTGGGGTGAGGCCTTGGATACACTGTTTGGCATTAGGATTGGTTAGTTGCGAGCCCAGTTTGCAACCCCTCGCCAACAGGGGCTTACGTGTTGGTATGGCAATGTACAACAATAAACGTTAACCTTTGTTGTACAATGTTCATGAATTGGGTGCTTGTGAGTCGACGATAAACATTATCTTCGGGCGGCATCACACACTTGTGTATAGAGGAGGGGTCAATAAACGTTAACCTTTGACCACCCAAACCTTTCTATTGCATATTGCAAACTTTAAACCAGACCAAAGATATGAATTGATTGCATGCATATGTATTGTTGCATTGTTTTGTTTGCTCACTGAGCCTTGATGTGTTCTCACCCCCTCGACGTCGAATATTTTTAGTTTATGATGCAGGTACTATCGTCGAAGATTATGTCAATGCTCCAGTGTACAGGCACATGGCGGCGATGGAAGTTGAAGATGAAGTGGATACGCATGACTCCTATTGCGAGTGCAACTCATGTGTATTCGATTAAATGTTATTTTTATTATTTGGATTTAATAAAGACATGTATTTGATATTTATTTATGTCTTAGTTGACACAGAATAATTTGCTATTTAAATATTAATATCACAGTAGATTCTCAGTTCATTTAACTATAAGACTTTCGCTATTGTGTATTTATTCTGATTATGAATGTGGATGTATATGGTTAGATACAATGGATATCGTCTGTCCGGGATCCTGGTTGAACCGTTGGTTTGCTAGCGGTTCATCACACCATTCTGAAGAGTACGGAATTTGGGGTGTGACAAATAAAATGGAATGGCTAGCCAAGGAATCTTGAACTGGAAAAATCATCACCTTCGTCGACGGCAATTTCATAAACGTTGTGGCCCCCACAGCGACACAATTGTGTTCACAGTGGGCATAACCAACTGCGATGTAAGACCCGTCGCTGAAAATCTGATCTAATTTAAATTTTCAGCTCAAAGCAGGTCTTCCTATCATGAACTGGACCAAATCCATGATAAAATGATGCCATCGATACAATCGTCAGTAACCCCAGGTACGAATTCCCCCAGAAACCAAACTAAACAAAACTGGACACAGATTGGGTATAAATACCTTATCTGACTGCAGGTGCAAGATCATACTCTGCAACCTGATAAGCTTCGAGTACGATCCACTTGGATCGGAATCATGAAAACAGGCCAACCCAGGGGAATAGAATATTCCCTCATATACCTAGGGTGTTTTCACGTGGAACCACTTCTTAATTCACTAATACTCTACGAGAGGAGAGTTAGTTTCTTAAACACCTCATAGCGGATACATGGTGAGGATATTCCCAAAAACCCTTAGAGTTAGAGTTCTACTCCAAACATGAACTCTAGACTAATTAGAGCTCCTTCTATTGTGCCCCTCTTGTATGCACACACTCACCAACCCTAGGAAAAACCTCTAATGCATTTGCATTACGAAAGAGAGGAGAAGAAAGAAAGGAAAAGTTGTGTTAAGGGAAGAACTAAGAGACGATCAACTCTAGTCATTTTACCATCGACCAACCCTACATGTAAGTTTCACCCTCCTTCTAATGATGTTTAATGCAGTAGGTAACCTAGGAAAGATCATCCACTCGTGGGAATAAAGGAAAGCTTTGCATCCCAAACTCCACAAACGATGTTTTCATTCGTCTCGAACAAAGAGACAAAGGAAGACCGAGGGGAAACTTTTAGTTAAACCCTTCAATTAAACCCTAGTAATTTCCCACAAGCGAATGTGAGGATTAAACCTAAAGGAGGAATCATATTCCCATCCAAGAAGGAACCCAACCTTGCAAAGGGGTGAATCTCAACCCCAACTCTCAGACCTTAAAGCCCTTGACAGATCTACAACCAAGGTTGTCCGAAAGTAGGTTTGGAGGGAGGTGCGGTTGCAACTATGCAACTGGACATGACCAAAAGCCTAAACCCAGCTTCTAGGAAGGCCTGATCGCTGGTCTGGTCACACGACTATGCAACTGGACACGCCTCTGGACACTTCCAGTAGGTTACTGGGAAGGTCTGGTAGCAATACTAGTAGGTACCTTGTGCGACTAGACATGCCTTCGGACCCTCTAGAAGGGTCTGGACTAGTTCTGGATGGAGTTCCAAAAGCAGCCTTCCAACCAGAAGCTGCAACTGAACAAGCCTAGAAGGAAACATGACCGACCTTTCCATACTTTGTAGTGAAGCAAGTTAGTAGAATGCCTTCACCTAATGTTAATAGGGTCAACAATCATTAACAGACTAAGACAATGTAGGACCTAATGAACTATATTAGTAATGTAGGTGTGAACGCAAATGAGTCAGGGAAAGCCTTTGTAGCATAGAGGGCACGTAAATCTCACTCGCTAGATGTGGGATAGCTTGAACTTATTTTATGGAGTGGTTTTAATCACCTTACATTACTATATTGCATTTTCATGTCTTACATGCCATCCAATATTTACGATAACTGTTCATGCATCTGCATATTACTATTGTTATGATTATTGTGTTGAAAGCATGACGTCTGTTTAGCTTGTGTGGAATTTAGGATGGGGTCAAGGACCATAGACCTGGTTGACCATATGGGCACTACTTTGCGTCGCCAAGTATCCTAGTAGTGAGAAAATGTTCAAGGGGGGTAGTCATGGACTGGGCTCACTACTGAGGTACGACCATAGGTGCACATTGTATGACATATAGGATTGGCTAGAATTAATAACCCGATGCTTGTAACCTTGGCCAATAGGGGGTTAGGTGCTGATCTAGGGTTGAAGACTAGGGTAGTGACTTAGCGGTGTTCGTTGGAGCTTCTCCGACTAGGACTGCCCTGTACCATCGTCATGATGGGAGTTGCGTGGCTTCGGCGGGGTCTGCTGGGTAGGACCATTGAGTGCCCATTCACTTTTGCACATGGGAGGTTGCACAAGCTCTAAGAGTACAGTTGACCTCTTCTATAACGTATAGCAAACATTTACAGACCCTTATTTATACTTAATTCATGCATTATTGCTTGCTTGCCTATACTGTTTCTCACTAAGCTCAAGTTGGAGAACTTACACCACTATCGTATATTCATTTAGTTGATGTTACAGGAAATACCATAGCTGACTTCGTCAACGCGTCGGTGGTTTCCAACCTCGCCCTCTTGGAGACTGAGGTAGTTGATGAGGAGGGACATGACGAATTATTTGAGTGTGATGACTATATATTCAGCTAGATGGAGGTGTCGTCAACACTATAGTTTACAAGTTTTCTAGCTTAGTATCGTCTCAGTTTGATTTCAAGATTTATTATATTTGGATTGTGTTTGATAAAGTTATATTATGATTATGTTTTGGTACGTAATACAGAATCTAGATAATTATTATTTAAATTATCATTAGACTTTCAGTTTCATTTTAAATATATGATTCTACTATTTCTATTATACTCTGATTTATTGATTTGCTATTGGGATTTGGTGGTTGGTTGTGGTGAGCATGGTTTTTCATAGTCCAGGGTTAGTATTGAGTTTAAGACCCGTACTCCATGAACCCGGTCTAACATGGCTTAACGTGTCATGACAGGTCTTCCCATCATAACTGGGCCAGAAGAGACGATCGGATGACAAGCCATGGGTTCAGGTATGAAAACTAACAACTTTTATTTTTGTTCAGTCTGACTGGTTGGGCATAACCAGTTGCACAAGCTCTGCCACTGGGCATGCGATCGGACAATCCCAGATTTGAGTCTGAGAATAGGAAAGTTTCATAATTTGAGTTAACCACTCTCCTAACCGAGAATTGATCTACAATAGGACACTACCTCTTATATTTAAGCCTTGTTTCCTACTTTTTCTCATTCTTTGATCAACCACAAACCCTAGAGTTGAGAGAGGATTGAGAGAGGGAGCTGTTGTCACACCCCAATTTTAGACTAACCAGTAAGTGTGATGAGCCGTCATATGAACCAACGGTTCAAACCAGGATCTCATAAAGACCGTACCAATGAAACCAAACAAAAAAATTCTACAATTGTAATCAGAGATAATAAATAAATAACGGAAGTCTTTATTAATAATGAACTGAGGTCTAACATGACAAATAAATATTTAAACCAGTAATCTCCAAATAAACTCAAAACATAAAGTAAATAATTTGTTACATGTTCCAAATCTTAAAATATAAATAAACTATTCAAAAATACATTGGAAGTACTTGCATGAAGAATCATGCGCGTCTCTACAGCTTATACGTTCATAGCCAACAAGTGTCAGTACGATGGCACATTCATGTAGTCCTCCACTGTGGTACCTGCATCATCGACTAAAAATATATGACATCGAGGGGTGAGCACACATCATGGCTCAGTGGCTCAGTGAGTAAACAAAACAATGCACAAACATATGCATGTAGTCATATTTATATCTTTGGTCTGGTATAAGATTGCAAATATGCTATGGTAAGGATAGTTTACAACCACACCTCCATACACAAGAGTGTGAGTACACCCAATGGATCACACACCGCTGTCACCCCACATCACCCACTACGAAATAGAGATAAAACTAGAGTTTCTGAATCACACACTGCCAGAATCCCTCTGATACTTTATCTATACCATTACATATGCCCCTACTGGTGATGGCTTACAAACTGGGTTCATGACTAACCAATCCTAAATGTCATCCAGATGTATCCAAGGTCTTACCCCAGCATCCCTTAATATGACCATAGAGATAGAGCTAGAGTCTAGCAGTTAGACCAAAGACCATAGTACCGCATCCTCCCCTTGATACCCTACGACATACTAGATCCGCTAAGGTAACAGCGATACGATGATGTCAATGCGTAGGATAGAATAGAGATAGGGCTAAAGTTTGGTGGTCAGGGCAAAGACCACAATACCATGTCCTTTCCCTGATACTCCACTCACATCCAACACACCAACTACACATATACAAGCAGATGTCTATTCTTAACATCATCACCATATCATAAGTAGACAGAAATAAATATGCATGAACAGATAATAAACATATATTAGATGACATGTGAGATGCACAAACATTCATACAAGCATGACAGCACATTAAAGTAATAAGAAAATAAAAGGGAAATGGTTTGTTATTATCCAATTAGTTTAGGTCTTGTTCCCACACCTATAAATGATGTTTGATCCCCTCTAAGCCTTGAAAGTTACTTTGAACCAACTGGGAACCTAAGTTATGGATTCAAGTTAGGGTTCGATTGTATCAAGTTACAGCAGTCAAAAGTCAAAATAGATCCTTTGTTGGTTGACTGGTCGACTCTGTGGTCTCACATATATGTTGACCACTCATTATGTGGTTGACTCTGTGATCGTGCATCATGTGACCACTGATGCGACTACACAAAATCTGAGAAACTTCCTGAATAGCTGTGGTCGACTCACTGGTAGCACTATGGTCGACCAATGATGTGACCACGTAATGTTTGGTCAAATTTTGTCTTTCAATCCGTATTCTTCCTAAGTTGATTTCTCGGCTCATCAATAGGGTTCATTCTATGGTCGTTCTATGGCCATAATACCTATTCAATTCCTTCCTCTTTGCCCTAACCATGGTATTATCATTACAAATCCCATACACAACATTATCTAGGTTCAACCACAAGCTAAACTAAACATTACTTTCCATTCAATTCCTAACCTAGTCCATTGCAGAGACAAGGGTACTTACCGTTGGCTTCTCTACGGGAGTGGCAGAGATCCGACGACAATTTCCTTCTATAAAACCTTCTCCTTCCTTCAAACTCCTTCCTTCTAGCATCTCCTCCAAGTTTCTCCTCTCTCTTACTCTCTTAGTTTTAAGGTTAGAAATTGATCCAAAAGAGTGAGAGAGGGTAGAGAGAGTCTTTTATATGAGAGAAACTCTCCATATAGAGTCCTTTCTCAATTACGAAAGAGGTCTCCTAAACTTTGAAAAATTTCCAAATCACGGAGTCCTAACTGGGTTTGTATGGTTAACTATGTGGTCACAGAATTTGTCAATCACACAATCCAAAAGTTTCAATCACACAAGTAAGATTGACTAGTTTCACTTTACAAATTGATTGGTCGACCACACAACTAAAATTCACTATTTTTGGATCGATTCACTTACTTAGCCTTATGGCTCCTTTATACGATTGGTCTACTCAAGCTGACTATGATGGGAAGACCTGGCATGACATGGTTAAACTGGGTTAGTGGAGTGTGGGTCTACAGTTGTGGAGAAGAAGAAGACTGTGTAGAAAAAGAATTCACCGTCAACTTCTAGCAACTTCGTCAAGAAGCCAACGGTAAGTTTCTAACCATTATACATAGATTAGAATGTAGATAAACTTCTAAACCTCGGATCACTATCGTCAACAACTGCTCCCAACAGGTTAAAGATCATATCGAATGGTTTACAGGATCCATTAGCAAAAACGCATGTTAAAACTAGGTTTACAATGAAGGACCTAATCCCAACATGTTCTTGACCCTAGAATGATGTAAGATAAACCCTAAATCAAGTCAAAGAATTGACTCATAAGAAAATGTAAACGGAGACACAACCTAGATAATGTCTGGTGTGTTCTCTGGTGGAACAAAAGGTTACACCGGTGAGTTGACCTTTAGGACATATAGTACCACCAGTCATGCCACTTGTCAGCTTTGGAAAGCATCTCAGAGTCAATTGGTGGGATGTTTAGCGTGGCTACTGTCACACCGGATAGTGCCACTGGTGAATTTTCGGAGGGACATTTTGCCACTCCGGATAGTCAATCCAATGAACAATAAACTGTCAGAATTGAATCTAAATCCATCCTATTGTTTGTTTAGGATTCATAAGCAAGCAAGGCTAGTTTCAACTTTTTAGAGAACGTCTGTCACACCCCAAATCTGGTCTAACCAGTGGTGTGATGAACCGTCAAGAAAACCAACGGTTCAACCAGGTTCTCGTATAGGTCGTGTCCATCCGATTAAACCAGATACATTCCACAAGCATAATCAGAGTAAATAAACAATAGTGAAAGTCTTTAATACTAATAAACTGAGTATCTAACAGTGATATCATAATTAAATATCCAATTATCTCCAAAGTAACTCAAAACATAAAATAAAATAAATTAATCAATTACATGTTTCGATAACCAAATAACTAAATTAATCGAAAATACATGAATTGCACTCGCATGATGGATCATGCACCTCTTCCATAGCTTCCATGTCTATCGTCGCTACGTGTTCATACGTCGACGTATTAATGTAATCTTCAACGGTAGGACCTACATCATTAATTAAAAATATTCGACGTCGAAAGGGTGAGCACACATCACGGCTCAGTGAGTATACAAAATTATATAACAAACATATGCATGTATTCAATTCATATCTTTGGTTTGGTTTTTAAGTTTGCAATATGCTATAGAAAGGATTGGCGGCCACCGCACCTCTATACACGAGTGTGTAAATTAGCCTAATGGATCAAACACCATTGCCATCCCACATGCACCCACCATGGAATAGAGATAGAGCTAAAGTGTCTGGATCAAACATCGTCAATACTTCCCCTGATGCCCTACCCATACCAATACATAAGCCCCTATTGGCGAGGGCCTGCAAACTAGGCTCGCAACTAACCAATTCTAAATGTCATACAGTGTATCCAAGGCCTCACCCAGTATCCATCAATACTTCCATAGAGATAGAGCTAAGGCCCCTCGATAGAGTCAGAGACCACACTGTTTGAGACCACCTCTTCTGATGCCCTACGACGTAATAGTTCTACTAAGGTAATGGTGATACGACGATGTCAGTGAACAAGACTTGAGAAGAGATAGAGCTAGAGTCTAGTGACTAGGATGAAACACAATGTTACGTCCTCCCCTTGATGCTCCACTCGCATCAAGCACACTAACCACACACACATAATCACATGCCTATTTCTAGCATCATCATCATCATCATATTATAAATAAATAGAAAGAAATATGCATGAGCAGTAGTAGCATGAATATTGGATGATATGTGAGATGCACATTACAAGCATACAAGCATAGAATCAATCATGGCATTAGACTCAATAAAAGTAAACAGTTTATTATTAGCCAGTTAGTTTAGAGTTCTGTTCCCTCACCTGCTAGCAACATTCAATCTTCTCCAAGCTTCTTAACTCACTTTTGAACCTCTTGGAAACCTAAGAATTTGTAAGTTCTAAATTAGGGTTCAAGTTCATCAAATTACAGTAGTCAATGATCCAACCTAGAATCAAATAGACCTCTAGAAGTTGAGTGATCGCAGGTGTGACTGCACCTGTGGTCTCAGTTTTTATGACCACAGGGTATGGGGTCGATACGTGTGGTCGCATATCATGCGACCACACACATGCGACTACACCCTCCCTGGAAACTTTTCGAGGGCATGTGGTCGACACATGTGCCTCGTGTGGTCGATCAAACTGCAACCTCATGAGTATTTATCAACTTTTCTACTCTCAATGCAATACCTTCATGTTTTGATTCCTTAGCTTATCATTATGATCCTTCCTATGATTGTTCTATGGCTTAAATTCATACTTTTACATCATCCTTCACCCTAATAGATTCCCTTCAGAGATCTCTTAGAGTTTTGTCCAAGGTCTTAGGATTGAGATCTTACTTTGAATTAATCTCTCATCCATAACCTATTCTAGGCATTCAATTAATGTAGAGAATAATTCCATACCTTAAACTTGCTGGAGATTCAGAGCTTTCTTTGCAATTCCTTCTCCTAGTCTTCCTCTTCAATTCTCCTTCTCTTCCTACTCCTCTCTTTTTCTCTATTTCAATTTGGGTTCTAAAAGAGTGGAAGAGACTAAGGGACACCCTTTATATAGAGGAAAATATCCATATAAAGTCCCACTTTGATTAAGAAAGAATCCCCTTTTAGATTAGGAAGGTTTCTTAATTTCGGAGTCAATTATACCATCGTGTGGTTGCACGTGGGGTCGCAGGATCCATCAACCATAAGTCTCAAAACTGCCACCACACGTCTTAGATTCGAGTGGTCTCAATATTCTGAGGTGTGGTCAACCACACCTGTTTAGGAATGCGACCACATGTCTCAATTATATGATTTTTGGTTTGAATTACATACCTAGTCTTGTGGTTTCTTCACGCACTTGGTCCGCTTGGTCCGACCATGATAGGAAGACCTAATACAAGGTGGTAAGAATGAGTTAGTAAGGTACCGATCTTATAGCGTCACACATCACTCAATAGGACCCCAAAGTAAACAGGTTAATAACTAAACTACTTTGTATGTTGTTGATGTATTGTGTATTGTGCATATAACTTGTCATCTAATATCTGCTATTTACTGTTCATGAATATTTATTTCTGTTTATGATGTGATTGAAGATAGGCATGTGTTTATGTGTGGTTGGTGTATTGGGTGGAGAGAGGTTGGAGCTTTGAACCATTCATCACATTGACATTGTCGTATCGCCATCTACTTTAGCATGCTTAGTATGAGATCGGGTATTAGGGGGGTGCTGGTGGTGTTGGCCATAGCCTTGCTGTCAGGCTTTAGCTCTATCTCTGTTTTGTACTGAAGGGTGCTAGGGTAGGACCATGGATACACTTTTAATGACATCTAGGATTAGTTAGTTACGTACCTTAGTTTGCAAGCTCTCTCCATAGGGGTGTACATATTGGTACGAGATAGGGTATCAGGAGGGGAGCTGATGGTTTGGTTGTAGCCTGCCATTAGGATCTAGCTCTATCTTTATCTTGTAGTGAGTGTTGTGGGGCAACAACGGTTTTGGTTGGAGCCTGACCGTTGGGTGTGCTCACAATCACTTGTATGGAGGTGTGGTTGTAGCCTATTCTTACCATAACACTTTGCAAATTTTATAAGACCCAATGATTGAATGATATCTCATGCATATTGCCTAATGCATTTTTTATTTCTCACTGAGCTAAGTTGTGAGCTTATCCCATGATATCATTTTCTTTTTAGTTGATGATGCAAGTACTACTATTGAAGACTACATTAATGGGCCTTCATATGGGCAAATGACAACTCTTGATATGCAGTCGATGGAGAACGAGCATGACTCTTCATGCAAGTGCCTCTATTGTTTTTATCTCTAGGTTATTAGTTATTTTCTACAGATTCATAAGTTTGTAATAAGATATTATTTATGTTTTGGCTATTGAGATAATTGGGGTATTTATTTAATTATCATAAGACTCTCAGTTCATTAATAAAAATTTCTGCTATTACTTATATATTTTGATTTATGGTTTGATGCATTGGTTTGAATGTTGGCATGGTTCTTTGTGATCTTAGCTTGAGCCATGATTTATTAGATGTTCAATCACACTTCTAGTTCGACCAAAATTGGGGTGTGACATTGATCTAGTTCATTAACGGTTCAGGCACACCTCTAGTTAGCTGAATATTGGGGTGTGATAAGTTGGTGTCAAAGCAGAAAAGCTCTGCTATCACACTAACATGCCCAAAGTGCAAAAACCACTAATCCAAATGAAACTGTGAATTAGGCAATAAAAACCATAATAAGAATAGAGAATAATTGATTGTCTAGCAAACTAGCTTTGATAGGTGTGAAACTAATAATAGCATAAACTATTATATTAAATTGCTAATATAATGATAAAGGAGTACTAAAAGTTAAGAGAACCATTGTACTGTTAAGAAAAATATTCTTTTAAGGCATAATCCACAATATGGACTATTATCTTGTCAAAGCTCATAATAAGGGATATCAAAAAGGAAACTAATGAGGATCAGAGTGCAGGGGAGACTATGCCGGAGCAAGAGGGGGTGTCGTCACCTTGTTGAAGTCATCAGCGGGAATGATGCCGGCTCTTACCAAAGCCGCTCTTTGTCATCTCAACTCAATCTGGAGGGCATCTGTCTGGTCAGAGTTGATGAACTGAGCTTTCTGGAGACGTCAGAGCTGGGTTTCCACTATAAGTGCATGCTGTAGCTGATCCATCCGATCACCTAGAACCTCTAACAGTAGCTTTGCCATTTCCATCGTTAGAGAATCCAGAGTAGCCAGAGTGAAACCTCCACCAGTGACCAGTGGATCCTCCATCTCCATCCCCATCATAGACTGCCTCAACAGCCCGAGTAGCCACTGTACCTCCAGGACGAAGCTGGGCTTCCAACTCCTCATCGTTCAAGACTTCGTTCTGCAGGGATATCATGCCAATTGTAATCCAGTCGAAATCGAAGGCCACAATCTCATTGAAGGCGTCATCATCTGAAACATCAACTATAAAACCAGCACCTAGGAAACCCTATCTAAATATGGTTTTCTCTTGTATGCTAGGTTTTCCCTCAGTTAACGAAGCCAATACAGGGACAAAATAAGATTTCAGTAGAACTAGGTAAGAATATCAAGATTTAAATAGGACAAGATCAATCAAATCTTGTTTGGTCAGATCTGTCTGGTCGGATGAATCATCGTCCTATAGGACCAGACACTGTGACTGGACAGGCCAATAAGAATCACTCATGAATTGACACTTGTCCAATACATGAGTCAAAGTAGGGGGAATATCCCTAAGGCCCTTAGACAAACCGTATGGGTCTCAAAAACCAATCCTAACAATTAGCTTTATGAATGGGAAGTAGATTCCATTCTTTGATCCTAGGAATCGACACTTGTCGGGCACTCCTAGACTTCCTACCTCACTAAGAGTCTAACCTAAGAAGGAAACTCCTAGTCTAACTAAGTCCCCAACTCTTCTCCATGGGAGAGTACACACTTACCCCAGTTCTGACGATTTCTGGAGGGAGATTTGGAGGAAGAAGGGAGAGAGTAGTGGATGGTGCCACACCAAGCAAAGGCCAACACATGCTCTAGTCGATGGTGATCCGACAAGAACAGACTACTAGTAAATGCCTTACCCTATTAGTTAGGACCTAAAAAGGATGTAGAGTGGAGGAGAAGTGAGGAAGAGAGTGTGGGTAACGGACAGCTGGCGACTGAGACATCTCCCATTACTACCATTAACGGTGTGAAAAGACTTGACTCAGCTGACCAAACCCGACTAGCTTACTCTGTTGTACCCTAAGGGAGACGACATGGAGTACCAGGTATGGAACTCTCATCGAGGGTGATATCTCATGACGAGTTGCCACGAACCTTAGCTTTGGATGATTCTGTACCCTTGAGACCTTGACCATGGGGGATCTATCAATGGACTGCTATAGTAGGACTTCGGAAGTAGGTCCAGACAGAGATTCGGATGCAAAACCCGTGCAACTAGATAGAACTATGTATTAAAACCAACACTATGGGAAGGTCCGATCGCACTATTATGCAATCAGAGTTGTGACCGGACAGAGGGAACCTGAAATTTGATCCTCCCTTGGGCTTGTTAAGATTGGCCCATGGCTTGGTTGGGCTCAAGATGGGCTTCCAACTTCTCTTTCTCTCTCCATTCCCTCTTCATTCTCTCTCCACTTTCACTCCACACCTTCTTTATGGATCATCAAGGGTGTGTGACATGGAATCCTTTTAGTACCATGTGGGCACTTCAAATGACACCTAAGGGGCCATTAGGTGACTTGACCCAGGGCATTTATGGGTCAAGATGAGCTGAAAATGGTAAGTATGGACTCAGGGTCACAAGGGGTCCGGATTGACTAGGTATGAACCAGTTGACTAAGTTCGATCAACTTTGACCAATTTTGACCAATTTGGCCAAAATGATCAAAATACCCCCTGAAATGGTAAGTGATGGTTTAGGCTTGGAAATGACCCTCGACAACCTAAATAAGGCAGTTTTGGACCCAAGGGGAGTTTAACACATGATGATCTTCATATGGTAGGTTTGGATTTAAACTAGGATTTGGACACTAGGGGGCTATTTATGGCAAGGTTGGACTCAACCTAAGTTTTGGACACTAGGAGTGGTTTAGACTCAACTTAGGTGTGAAGACAAATGTCCACCCACGCTGATGAACGGTAAATGATTTATAGTCGCCACCTAGATTAAGGTCTAGGACCTAAAATGTAGTCTCATCTCAAGACAAGACATCTATTGACTCATGACCCAATATATCAGCTTTGGTCTATCAGAGAACGAGTAAGCGTTTAAGGTACAGTTTGGGAAGGTGTTAGGCACCCAAAGCTGCCCGATCTAAAAATCGACTTCTTATATGATTCTACTTTCCTTAGACTCTATGGTTCTGACTGTTCATGGTCAATGGATAATAAACTGAACTGAAGATGATTCAGTGATGGAATGAATTGGAGATGTCCAGAACATCTCAAATTGCCTATGTATTTCAATCCTAGAAATCAAGTTCAAAATGTAGTTCAAAACATAATGTGATTAAAGTTTATGGATATGGATTATGATTAAGCTTCATTAGATTCAATGTTCAAGTTGAAGTTTATGCTTGATGATGATTGAGATTGAATCTAGAGATAGCCTAATGTGGATTGAAGTGAATATGCATATGAATATGGATATGGATATGGATATGGCAATGGATATGGATATGGGTGACCTAAGAAGACTAAGGTGTGGTACCGTACTTGGAGAGTCCTCCAAGTTGCCTACGTATTCTAGAGGTCCTGAAAATTAGGTACAACGTAGTTCATTGTTGGGTTGATTGGGGTAGTCATAGGGACTAAGATATGCACTCTCAGGGAGTAGGATATGTAAGCACTCTCAGGAAATAAAGTATGTGTACTCTCAGGGAGTATGATATGTCTCTCAGGGAGTAGGGTATGTCTCTCAGGGAGTAGGTGTGTCTCTCAGGGAGTAAGGTGTGTCTCTCAGGGAGTAGGGTATGTCTCTCAGGGAGAAAGGTATGTCTCTCAAGGAGTAAAGTATGTATACTCTTAGGGAGTAGAGTATGTCTCTTAGGGAGTAAGGTGTGTCTCTCAGGGAGTAGGTTATGTTTCCCAGGGAGTAAGGTTTGTCTCTCAGGGAGTAGAGTATGTGTCTCGGGAAGTAAGATATGTATACTCTTAGGGAGTAGGGTATGTCTCTCAAGAAGTAAGGTGTGTCTCTTGTAAGACCCGTGTCAATCTAACCCGGTCTTACCACCTTGAACCAGGTTTACCCATTATGGTCGAGTCAAATGGACCAAGGGCGTGAAGGAGATCGAGATCCCAGGTATCAAATCGACCAAAAAACACTAATTTTGAGGGAAAGGTCGCATACCCAGCTAAGCAGGGTTGGACCTCCCAAAGCAGAAAGTCAGACCCTCAATTTTGAAGGGAGGGTCGGACATCTTAAGCCCTAGGGTCGACGGGATCATCGACCCTCCCATCGACCCTCGGATTCTGCCGAAATAGAAATTAGGAAATTTCCTAATTTTTTATTAGGATTCTTTCCTAATCTCAGAGGGACTTATTTTAGGATATTCCTACTCTATTTAAAGGACGTCCCTAAGCCACTTTCACTCCTTTCACAACCCTAATCGAATTGAGAGAAGGAGAGGAGAAGGAAAGAGGAAGAAGAAAGGGAAGGAAGAGAAATTAAGCCAAAAGAGAAGAGTTGCAGAGAAAAATTGTTCTTCTCAGGTATGGGTACTAATTCCATGGGTTTCTACAGACCTTAGGTTAGTTAATGTTGAGAGTGTGATCTCGGAGAAACCCAAACCATCAATCTATGGTTAGGTTTTCATGGAAAACCATAGGAAAGTGCATGAAAGCTATCTAGGTGGGTTATACATGGTTTCAGACCATGGAATGAATGTAGAATGGAATGTAGGAGCAAGCCATAGGATTCCAAACACGAAGAATGGATTAAAAGAGGGAATTGGACCAAAGTGCACAGAGGGTCGCACCGAGGGTCGATGACCATCCGACCCTAGGTGTTCCTGACCATCGACCCTCAGTGTTTGGGAAGTTCAGAATCTGGGGAGGGTCGCATCCAGGGTCGATCCTGACTCCGACCCTACCTCCGACCCTCAGTTAACAGAGTAGTTTTTAAATTCTGAATAAATTCTAATTAGGGTAAAAGACAGTTACCTCCCCTGTAACTTAGCATATTGACAGTTGACCCCCAAACTTTTCAAAAAATACAGTTACCTCCCCTAAATAATTATTAAAATCCAAATAGGTCTAATTTTTAACGGCGTTAAAGTTAGAATTTTTATGGACAACTCTACCCTCAACCTTTTATCCATATTTTAAATCTTATTACTGTTAAAAGACGAATTTAACCCTCTTATATCCAACTAAAATAAACCCAAATCTCATCTTCTTTTCATTCTACCTCACTCACCACGTTTCCTTAAGTGGTATTTAAAGCACTGGTTATGATCGAAAAGGACGAAGCTCAGAGGGAGAAGTCTTCGATTAAGCACTCGTTTTCCTCTCATTTTCCTTCTCTTCCATCGCTGACCTACTTCAATCTTGAGGAATAGAAAAGTAAATTATTTTTAGGGTTTATTCAATGGTTCCTCTTTATACGAACAATGTCGGATTTTGCTCTTGTAACTGCAATACAAAAACTGAAAGAAGAAGATATTCACCGGTTTGTGCTTTAAGATTTGAAGAGGTCAAATCTCCCAACAATTTGCAGCAGTTTGTGCTTCAACATTTCGAAGGAACGTGGAAACTTCAAGCCCCTTGCAGCGACAGGATGAAACTGCTTCAACATCTCAGCAAGAAAAATTTCAATGACTCCTTCAGCGGAAACATTTCAGCCATTTCGAATCATGAGCCGCTTCAATGTTCATGGATTTGCAACGGTGGAGAATGTGTTAGACGACGGTGATTCTACGACGATTCTAGGGTTTCGAAAACGGAATGACAATGAGTGGTGAGCAAGCAAGGAATCGGGGGAATCGTTCCTCTGCCAAATAGTAACCTTCCTAAGTAAGGGTAAAATGGGTAGTTCGGAACTCTAAAAGGGTAATTTGGGATTTAAAAAACTATTCAACTCCAACCGTTACTATATAATGGAATATTCCTAATATGTGGACCTATTTGTATTTTAATAATTAGTTAGGGGAGGTAACTGTATTTTTTGAAACGTTTGGGGGTCAACTGTCAATATGCTAAGTTGCAGGGGAGGTAATTGTCTTTTACCCTTCTAATTAAATACTATCGACTTTGTTAGGTCTTCTAGCAATATAATAACACGGTAAAGGTGATTCTAAAGCTTGGAAAAGTATCTTATAGCATGCTAAGGTGAGGAACCAGAACTCCAAACTAAATTGGTTATTAAGAAAAACTGTTTTCTATTTCTTGAGTCCTATGCCATGCTTGATTCTATACGAATATGTTTGTAATGTGCATACAGCATGCCATCCAATATTTCTATTACTTGTTCATGCATATTTACTTTATTGTTTATAACATGATGATGATGATGATGATAGGAATAGGCATGTGCTTGTATATGTGTGGTTGATGTACTTGATGCGAGCGAGTATCAGGGGAGGTGTGATGAGAACATCAATAAACGTTAACCTTTGGCGGGTCTCAGCACTTTAGCTCTATCTCTAACTCAAGTCTTGTGCATTAGCATTGCCGTATCGCCATTACTTTAGCAGAACTATTATGTCGTAGAGTATCAGGGGAGGTGGTCTCGGTCCTTGTAGTCTCTGACTCTATCGGGGGGCCTTAGCTCTATCTCTATGGACATTCTGAGGGATGCTGGGGTGAGGCTTTAGATACACTGTTTGGCATTAGGATTGATTAGTTGCGAGCCCAGTTTGCAACCCTCGCCAACAGGGGCTTACGTGTTGGTATGGCACTATATAGCAATAAACGTAACCTTTGTTATATAATGTTCATGATTGGGTGCATGTGAGTTGACGATAAACGTGATCTTCGAGTAACGTCACACACTCGTGTATAGAGGCGGGATCAATAAACGCGACCTTTGGCTACCTAAACCTTTCTATTGCATACTGTAAACTTTAAACCGGACCAAAGATATAAATTGATTTGCATGCATATGTATTGTTGCATTGTTTTGGCTACTCACTGAGCCGTGATGTGTGCTCACCCCTCGACGTCGAATATATTTAGTTGATGATGCAGGTTATATCGTTGAAGACTATATGAATGCGTCAGCGTACGAAAATGTGGCAGCCCTGGAAGCTGAAGCTGAAGAGGATACACACGACTCCTCTTGCGAGTGCAACTCGTGTGTATTTGATTAGATATTTTATAGGTTTATTTATTGGATTTATTAAGACATGTATTTGGTATTTAAATATTTATGTCTTAGTTGAAAACAGAATAATTTGCTATTAAATTAATGATATCATCTTAGTTTCTCAGTTCATGTTATTATAAGACTTCCGCTATTGTGTATTTACTCTGATTATGATTACGGATGTGTGTAAGTTTAGATAACGTAGGGATAGCCTATTTGAGAACCTGGTTGAACCGTTGGTTTGCTAGCATTTCATCACACCATTCTGAACAGTGTGGAATTGGGGTGTGACAACTTGGTATCAGAGCATCTCCGGCCTTGTCCGCTAAACTAACATACATTCGATACAATTGTGAACTGAGATAGGATAAAAGTAAAAAAAGTAATATTAACACACTGTAAGCACAAGTGATGGTTGAGACCAAATTTAAAAAGAGAATAATGCATCTATAAAAGGGGAAACAAGTTACATACAATGAGAGAGAGAAACAAAATGTATATACATAACTAAAACAGAGTACAGTCCACAACCCGGACAGTTACTCTGTAGTACAAGAAAATAAATACAATCATGAAGCTGGAGGTGAAGGAGGAGGCGGTGCCTCACGATCTCGGTCATAGTCCTCAGCATAGACCCTAGTCAACCAAGCCACCTGGGTCTGGGTCATCCGGAGACTAGCTGCAAGATCGGCTACTCTCTTATCAGTCACCCGCTGGACCGATAACAGTTCATCCACCCTCATACGCTGGGCGTCTAGCAACTCCTCCATCCTCAGATCAGATCTACGCTGAGCCTCCCTAATCTCCTGCAGCATCTCCATCATGTCAGAAGGTGGGAGTGAAGGACCAGCCGCATAAGAAGGACCAGTCTCAGGTACAGGATCCACCGCAGAAGAAGTACCAACACCAGCAGCATGTGTGGGTAAAGGCGGTGGTATCGAGTCGACATCCATATACATACGATCATCATCGTCGACAGGATCCACGCGAGCTCTAGCAGCGGCAGCAGCCTCGGCATCAGCCATCTCGATACGAGTGTGAGGGCGCACCATCGCGTTCCTCTCCTCATCACTAACCTGGGCATCCCGCATACCCATCTTGCAGATTGCCTCCCAATCTAGAGGCGACGAGAAGGTCTTCTCCTGGATCTTCTCATCTACGAGGTCAACCCCCAGACGGGTCAGTAGGACTGTAATCATGCGCCCATAGGGTAGATTATCCCTATGACCGGACAATGTGGCACTAATTATAGTCCGCATGATGATGTATGGAAGGCAGACGGGCTGGCGAGTGCAGATACTGTAAATCAAGAACTGGGTCAGCTGAGAAACCCTCTCATAGTGCCCACTCTGTGGGATCAGATTATGCTGGATAATCTTGCAGAAGACCCGTGGAGCTGGACGCAAATAACAAGCTCTCATCTGCCAACGATCAGGATGGAGTAACTGATTATCGATCTCTGCCCTCATCCCCATCTCAACAAACTGGGGCTCTCCAGGCGCACAGTACACCATGGGGCCATCATAAGGAATGACCAACAAGTCGGCCAGCTACCGATAGTCGAAGGAGATATCTACCCCTTTGACGTAGCTGGTGATGCGCAACTCTTGACCATGCTCAACGTCATTGTAATTCCCCACCACCTGGAGATTACAATAAAACTGGCGCACCAAATCTGGACATGTGCATGCATCGTATGTAATGACAGGAAGCTACCCCATGTCACCAAAGGCTCTCTCTACGTTGAACAAGGCTAGCTCAGCCAAGTTCACCATACGACCCCCTTCCACTTTCTTACGGGCATAGTCGGCATACTGTGCCTTGGCTTCATTAGAACGGAAGCGAAGTGGATCACACACTTTGGGTATTTTGGTACGAGCCATGGTATCTGCAAAATAAGAAAGATAATGAAAAATAAGGAATTAGTAGGATAAAAATCCAAAATTTGATGTAATAACGACGTAAGTAGACCATAAAGCCCCATTTCTCACCATACAAGTGGGCATGAGAACTTATGTAGGTTTAAACATACCCTACAACCCGCATGCAGTAGGAAATTTTAACTGACGATGTCCAATTTGAAGAAATTCAAGAAAAATAAAAAATTTCGACAAATTAGGGCAAAAAGGGAAAAATTCAAATTTCTCGACAACCAACCGATGAAATTCAAAAAATTTTGAGGGCTTTCGTTCCTCGAGACACCAATAACAAAATCCCCCAATAAAAATCAAATTTTTACGGTTGGAAAAAGTTTAATTTGGAAAATACAAGTTAAAGGTGCAAAAACCTAGAAATGGAAACCTAGAAACAGGTAAAAATGGGAAGACATACCTGTAGTGATGACGTGGACGTCGAAACCCGGAGTCAAACCGATCAAAAACGGTGGAGTAGCACTGTAGCAACTCAGAGAGGAGAGACGAGTCGAAACGGTGGAGGAATAGTGAGAAATGACCCAAAATCGGATCTTAAAAATCTGATTTTTGGTCCGAGGGTCGGACAATTCGACTAGAACCATCGACCCTCAAATCGACCCTCCCATCGACCCTCGGCTCTTGGAAATCTGACAGAAAATCAAGGGTCGGAACTGAGGGTCGGACACCCATCGACCCTCAGCTCTCGGGAAGAACAGGTTATTCCCAGGGTCGGATACCAAGGGTCGGACATACCATCGACCCTCACCATCGACCCTGCATAGAAAAGACAGTATTTTTTTTTTAAAATGAGCTAGAATTGGAATTGATTATCGGTTAGCCTGCCTACATGAAATATGAATGACTTCTCACCTATTTTGACAATTTTCAGGCACCACCAATCACTGAAAGGAATCATGTCTGGACGTAGAGTAACCCGACAGACCCGAAATGCAGTCCCACCACCACCACCCGTGGAGGAGACTAGTCAAAAGAATAATTATGCATCGGGTAACCCAGGACCGAAAAACCCTACAAATTTGCCACCTCCACCACCAGAGCTAGCAACAGTGGTAATGAATCTGGCACATCAGCTGCAGCAGATGCAACACGCACAGGCCTAGATGCAGGTTACCATGGGAATTATGTTTCAAGCCACTCAGGTTGCACCCATGCACACAGGACAAGCCAGTGCAGCACCGGTGGATAACCACCCAGCTCATCAGATACCTCCACAACCTACTGCACAGATTCCAGTGCAGGTTCCAGAAGCAGCTCAGGGTGATTACCAGTATCCACCCCATATGTTTGGGGTAAACCCCTAAAACCAGTTGGACCACTCCCGACTAGTGGAGAGATTTTTGAAGATGAAACCCAAAGAATTCAACGGCAAACCGTCTGATCCGTTGTGGCCAGCCCACTGGATGGACGAGATGGAGAGAAATTTCTTCATGATGACTATCACAGAGGAAGAGAAAGTACTATGTGCCACCTTCATGCTCAAGGGCGACGCACATCATTGGTGGAAATCAAGGAAGACATATCTACTGACCAAGCACGCCCTACTGACCTGGGCTATATATAAAGAAGCCTTCTTTGAGAAATATTTCCAACGGAGCTTCAGAGATTCGATGGAGAAGGAGTTCCTGAGCCTATATCAGGGATAGATGACTGTGGACTCATATCAACAGCGCTACGAAGAGCTATTTCTCTTTGCACCGCCTAGCATGCAAGAAGAAGATACCAAAACCCATAGGTTCGTCACGGGACTGAGAGGAAGCATCAGGGAACATGTTCTGGGCTTAGAGAAGAAAATCTATAATGAAGCTGTCCAGATTGCTTGAGTTATAGAATCGAGCCAGAAGGAGAGTTATTTTACTCAAAACAAAGGAATCAAAAGGCCAGCCGGAAATTCTTACAACGGAGGCAATAACAAGACATATAAGCCTTTCCGTCCTCCGAATTTTACTGCTGCAACCAAGACTACTCCAGCAGCTCAACCTCAGCCAAAGCCAAATTCTAAAGTCCCGAAGTGTTTTAACTGCAACCAGCCGGGACATATGGCAAGGGAGTGCCCTAAGCCCAAGAAACAATTCCATCAGGGACGTGTATATGCTGTTACGTCTGAGGATGCGGCCACATCACCCGATGTGGTCACAGGTATGACTGAAACTTTTAAAGTTATAATTACATTGAATGAGTATGTAGACTAAGTAAAGATAAATCACAGGTATTGTACCTATAAATGGCGTACCCGCCAGAGTACTCTTCGATTCCGGAGCTACTCATTCATTTATATCTGTGTCATTTGGAAAGAAGACAAAATTACCCATCAAAACATTAGACTACAAATTACTTGTACGGTCACCGATGGGGTTAGAGGTGGAACTAGAGAAAGGTTATGGACCATGTCCAGTTCTCATTGGAGAGAAGACTTTAGATGCAACCTTGATACAACTTGAGATGGCAGACTTTGATGTCATCTTGGGAATGGACTGGTTAGCTCGGCATTCTGCAAATCTGTTATGCGCCGAAAAGAAGCTAACGTTCAAAGACAAAGAAGGGGTAGAACTAAGTTTTTCAGAAACCAAACTTCCCCGGAGGCGCAAGCTCATACATTCAGCACTAAAGGCTAAGATGTGCCTTGAAAAGGGGGAAATCGGGTATCTAGTATCCGTGGTCGACCTAACCAAGGACGCACCACGAATGGAAGATATTGACGTTGTGCAGGACTATCCTGACGTATTTCTGGAGGAACTACCCAGATTACCACCCGACCGAGCCACAGAGTTTGTGATAGACCTTGTACCTGGAGCCGCACCCGTATCAAAAGCACCCTATAGAATGGCTCTTATGGAACTGAAGGAACTGAAGGTGCAACTACAAGAACTACTGGACAAGGGTTATATTCGACCCAGTATATCTCCATGGGGGGCACCGGTGTTGTTCGTAAAGAAGAAGGATGGTAGCGTTCGATTATGCATCGACTATCGGGAGTTGAATAAACTGACAATCAAGAATCGATATCCACTACCTTGGATCGATGACTTGTTCGATCAACTACAAGGAGCAAGAGTATTTTCTAAGATCGATCTTCGATCAGGCTATCATCAGTTGAAGATTAAAGAAGGTGATATTCCAAAGACAGCATTCAGGACCAGATATGGATATTATGAATTTTTGGTTATGTCTTTCGGATTAACTAATGCACCGGCAACATTCATGGAACTTATGAACCGAGTTTTCCACGATATGTTGGATACGTCGGTTATAGTATTTATTGATGACATATTGGTATATTCCAAGGACAAAGAAACCCATATTAAGAACCTAAACGCAGCCCTACAACGTTTAAGGAAAGAGAAACTATATGCCAAATTTTCAAAGTGCGAGTTTTGGCTAAGTGAAGTCGCATTCCTAGGCCATGTAGTATCCGCTGAAGGAATCAAAGTGGACCCCAGCAAGATCGAGGCTATTGTAAAGTGGGAAGCACCAAAGAGCGTTTCTGAAATCAGAAGTTTTCTGGGTCTAGCTAGTTATTATCAGAGATTCGTAGAAGACTATTCTCGGATTGCCGTACCTCTCACCAGTTTGACTAAGAAAGGTGAAAAGTTTGTATGGACCGATAAATGTGAGAAGAGTTTCCAAACACTGAAGACCAGATTGATATCTGCCCCAATTTTGACTATTCCTGTTCCAGGACAGACATTTACTTTATACACTGATGCGTCGGGACTGGGACTAGGATGTGTGCTTATGCAAGGAGAGCAAGTGATTGCTTATGCTTCAAGACAGTTGAAGGTACATGAGAAAAACTACCCCACTCATGATTTGGAGCTAGCGGCAGTAGTACATGCTGTTAAGATATGGAGACATTACTTATACGGAGAGAAATTTCAGATTAAGTCAGACCACAAAAGTCTTACTTATCTATTTAGTCAGAAGGAGTTGAATATGAGACAAAGAAGATGGCTGGAACTATTGAAAGACTATGATTGTGATATCCAGTATCATCCGGGAAAAGCGAACGTAGTAGCGGATGCATTAAGCAGAAAAGCAATGATAAAATCTCAAGGAGAAGTTAGCACGACTGCAGCAATGTGTACTACCAGAATGGTATTCAAGTACGGTAACGAGCAGTATGTGATAGATACAATGGATGGATCAGCCAACCAAGGGTTTATTCATCGGTTTTTGAATATGTTCGCGGCATTAAAGATTATACCGGATATAGTGGATGAAGTGAAAATAGCTATCAAATCAGATCCTTATCTGAGAACAGTACAAGAAGATATCGAGAAAGGTAGGACTAATCCTGAGTTCACCTTAAACGAAGAGAGAGTATTGAAATACAAAGGAAGAATATGTGTACCTGAAACAGAAAGTATGGACATTAGACACCGACTGATGAAAGAAGCCCACACCACCATCTATTCGATACATCCTGGAAGTACAAAAATGTATCATGATCTAAAGAAACTATATTGGTGGAGGGGAATGAAAGCAGATGTAGTTAAGTTCGTGTCTCAATGCCTAAATTGTCAGAAAGTAAAGGCTGAACGACAAAGACCCGCAGGACTGTTACAGCCATTACCAGAACCAGCATGGAAATGGGACTGCATCACTATGGACATCGTCACGGACTACCATTGACTCCTCGAGTAGTTGATGCAGTTTGGGTGATTGTGGACCGTCTAACTAAAACAGCTCGCTTCATACCTATACGACCTCAGTATACACTAGAAAGGTTAGCGAAGCTGTATGTGGATAATATTGTTCGATTACATGGTGTTCCAGAAAGCATTGTGTCAGATAGAGATCCATGATTTACTTCCAAGTTTTCGGAAGGATTGCAAAAGGCTATGGGTACAACGTTGAAGTTCAGTACTGCATTCCACCCACAGACAGATGGACAGTCGGAACGTACAATTCAGATTCTAGAAGATATGCTACGAGCATGTGTGATTGATTTTAAAGGATCATGGGACGAAAAGTTACCATTGATCGAGTTCGCTTATAACAATAGCTATCAGGCCACTATACAGATGTCACCTTATGAGGCACTGTATGGCAGGAAGTGTCGAACTCCCTTGTTTTGGAATGAAGTTGGAGAACGTAGTATTGTTGGACCAAAATTTGTGGAAGAGACTTGCCGAGTGGTTGACATCATCAAGGAAAGAGTGAGAACAGCTCAGAACCGTCAGAAACAATATGCAGACACTCGACTAAGAGATCTGGAGTTTGCCGTGGGTGATAAAGTATTTCTGAAGGTATCGCCTATGCGAGGATTAAAGAGGTTCGGACAGAAAGGGAAACTAAGTCCAAGATATTTCGGGCCATATGAAATCCTAGCTAAGCGTGGAAAAGTGGCTTATCAGTTAGCACTACCACCATCTATGTCAAGTTTGCATGACGTATTTCACATTTCCCTATTGAAGAAGTATGTCAAAGACCCAACGCATGTGTTGACAGTGGATTTGCTGGAATTGACTGATGATTTGACTTTTGAAGTAACACCAACAGAAATCACTAGTCAAAAGGTTCAACGTCTACGCAACAGAGATATCTACTATGTTAAGGTCACATGGAAAAGTAGAGACATGGAAGAGGTTACATGGGAAGAAGAGAATGCTATGCGAAAGCAATACCCTCATTTATTTGATTCAGAAGGTACGTATAATTTCAAGGACAAAATTTTTATAAGTTGGGGGGAGTTGTAAGACCCGTGTCAATCTAACCCGGTCTTACCACCTTGAACCAGGTTTACCCATTATGGTCGAGTCAAATGGACCAAGGGTGTGAAGGAGATCGAGATCCCAGGTATCCAATCGACCCAAAAACACTAATTTTGAGGGGAGGGTCGCATACCCAGCTAAGCAGGGTCGGACCTCCCAAAGCAGAAAGTCAGACCCTCAATTTTGAAGGGAGGGTTGGACATCTTAAGCCCTAGGGTCGATGGGATCATCGACCCTCGGATTCTGTCGAAATAGAAATTAGGAAATTTCCTAATTTTGGATTGGGATTCTTTCCTAATCTCAGAGGGACTTATTTTAGGATGTTCCTACTCTATTTAAAGGATGTCCCTAAGCCACTTTCACTCCTTTCACAACCCTAATCGAATTGAGAGAAGGAGAGGAGAAGGAAAGAGGAAGAAGAAAGGGAAGGAAGAGAAATTAAGCCAAAAGAGAAGAGTTGCAGAGAAAGATTGTTCTTCTCAGGTATGGGTACTAATTCCATGGGTTTCTACAAACCTTAGGTTAGTTAATGTTGAGAGTGTGATCTCGGAGAAACCCAAACCATCAATCTATGGTTAGGTTTTCATGGAAAATCATAGGAAAGTGCATGAAAGCTATCTAGGTGGGTTATACGTGGTTTCAGACCATGGAATGAATGTAGAATGGAATGTAGGAGCAAGACATAGGATTCCAAACACGAAGAATGGATTAAGAGAGGGAATTGGACCAAAGTGCACAGAGGGTCGCACCGAGGGTCGATGACCATCCGACCCTAGGTGTTCCTGACCATCGACCCTCAGTGTTCGGGAAGTTCAGAATCTGGGGAGGGTCGCACCCAGGGTCGATCCTGACTCCGACCCTACCTCCGACCCTTAGTTAACAGAGTAGTTTTTAAATTCTGAATAAATTCTAATTAAATTCTATCGTCGTTGTTAGGTCTTCTAGCAATATAATAACACTGTAAAGGTGATTCTAAAGCTTGGAAAAATATTTTATAGCAAGCTAAGGTGAGGAACCAGAACTCCAAACTAAATTGGTTATTAAGAAAAACTGTTTTCTATTTCTTGAGTCCTATGCCATGCTTGATTTATGCGAATATGTTTGTAATGTGCATACAGCATGCCATCCAATATTTCTATTACTTGTTCATGCATATTTACTTTATTATTTATAACATGATGATGATGCTGATGATAGGAATAGGCCTGTGCTTGTATATGTGTGGTTGATGTAATTGATGCGAGCGAGTATCAGGGGAGGTGTGATGAGAACGTCAATAAACGTTAACCTTTGGCGGGTCTCAGCACTTTAGCTCTATCTCTAACTCAAGTCTTGTGCATTAGCATCGTCGTATCGCCATTACTTTAGCAGAACTATTATGTCGTAGAGTATCAGGGGAGGTGGTCTCGGTCCTTGTAGCCTCTGACTCTATCGGGGGGCCTTAGCTCTATCTCTATGGACATTCTGAGGGATGCTGGGGTGAGGCTTTGGATACACTGTTTGGCATTAGGATTGGTTAGTTGCGAGCCCAGTTTGCAGCCCTCGCCAACAGGGGCTTACGTGTTGGTATGGCACTATGTAGCAATAAACGTAACCTTTGTTATATAATGTTCATGATTGGGTGCATGTGAGTTGACGATAAACGTGATCTTCAGGTAACGTCACACACTCGTGTATAGAGGCGGGGTCAATAAACGCGACCTTTGGCTACCTAAACCTTTCTATTGCATACTGTAAACTTTAAACCGGACCAAAGATATAAATTGATTTGCATGCATATGTATTGTTGCATTGTTTTGGCTACTCACTGAGCCGTGATGTGTGCTCACCCCTTGACGTCGAATATATTTAGTTGATGATGCCGGTTATACCGTTGAAGACTATATGAATGCGTCTGCGTACGAAAATGTGGCAGCCCTGGAAGCTGAAGCTGAAGAGGATACACACGACTCCTCTAGCGAGTGCAACTCGTGTGTATTTGATTAGATATTTTATAGGTTTATTTATTGGATTTATTAAGACATGTATTTGGTATTTAAATATTTATGTCTTAGTTGAAAACAGAATAATTTGCTATTAAATTAATGATATCATCTTAGTTTCTCAGTTCATGTTATTATAAGACTTCCGCTATTGTGTATTTACTCTGATTATGATTACGAATGTGTGTAAGTTTAGATAACGCGGGGATAGCCTATTTGAGATCCTGGTTGAACCGTTGGTTTGCTAGCGGTTCATCACACCATTCTGAACAGTGCGGAATTGGGGTGTGACATCTCTCATGGAGTAGGGTATGTCTCTTAGGGAGTAGAGTATGTCTGTCAGGGAGTAAGGTATATCTCTCAGGGAGTAGGATATGTCTCTCAGAGAGTAAAATTTGTCCCTCAAGGAGTAGAGTATGTCTCTCGAAGAGTAAGGTATGTCCCTCAGGGAGTAGGAGTGGAGGATAGTATGTTTCTCAGGGAGGAAAGTATGTCTCTTAGGGAGTAAAGTATGCCTTTCAGGGAGTAAGGTATGTATACCCTCAGGGACTAGAGTGTGTCTCTCAGGGAGTAAGGTGTATGTACTCTCAGGGAGTAAGGTATCTCTCAGGGAGGAAGGTGTGTCTCTAAGGGAGTAGGGTATGTGTATACTCTCAAGGAGTAAGGTATGTTTCTCAGGGAGGAAAATTTGTCTCTCAGGGAGGAAGGTATGTGTACTCTCAGGGAGTATTGTACATCTCTTGAGGAGTCAGGTACATGAACTCTCAGGGAGTAAGGTATGTCTCTCAGGGAGGAAGGTATGTGTACTCTCAGGGAGTAAGGTATGTCTTTTAAGGAGAAAGGTATGTCTCTCAGGGAGTAGGGTGTGTCTCTCAGGGAGGAAGGTATGTGTACTCTCAGGGAGTAAAGTATGTCTCTCAGGGAGTAGGGTGTGTCTCTCAGGGAGGAAGGTATGTCTCTTAGGGAGGAAGGTATGTCTCTCAGGGAGTAAGTATGTGAGTGCATATAGACTGAGGTGTGGAACCGTATCTGGAAGTCTTCCCAAACTACCTACATATCTTAAGGTTTGCCCTAAGAATTAGGATCTACGTAGTTTCTAAAAGTCAACCTGATGTTTATTGGGTGACTGCTTGGGTCAGAATATGGGCGGTCCAGCCAGACCGAATGATGATCCTAGATGATCTATGGTTGGATTCACATCATACCTATTTAGGTCTCTGTACCCTAGGAGAAATGAACTAATGGGTAGGGATCGTCCTAAAACTACGTTTGTAACCTAAACCCTAATTTTGGAATTGTTGGGCTAGGCTTCATGCTTCTTGATTAAAACTTTTATCTTTTCTGCTTATACCCTTCCCTGAATGTAAGTGCCTACATGCACGTCTCCACACCTAGGAATGTCTTTTATCAGTGTATATGCACGGCAGTTCGACTACGGTGTAGCAGAAAATAAGTTCTTTGCCGACAACAGATATCATTCAAGCATGACATACAACAAACAGATCTAAACATGGTTATGTACACAAAGCAAGTAGTGTAAGAAATTCAGACATGGCATTGTGCACAATATGACAATGTAAGCATGTGGACATGGCAAATGCACAAATATAACAATGTAGACAATGTCAGATCCTCAATCTAACAGTTAGATCTCTTCAAAACATTGATAATCATGATCAACACTCAGATTCATCAAAACAACCAAAATCAATGGCTCAAATCTCACATCAAGATATAATCATGATTAGACTAAGAAATCAGTGGCTCAGATTCATCTAAATCAATTATGATCCAGATTCAACAATTTATATCACTCAAAATACCCACGATGACAATCCAACGGTTCAAATCACTCAAGATCATCATCCAACTGTTTAGATTGATTAAAGATAATCTAATGGTTTAGATCGCTCATCGTGATAATCCAACCATTCAGATTCATTTAAATCATTCCCGAAGATAATCTAAGGGTTCAGATCGTTCATCATGATAATCCAACCGCTCAGATTGATCAAAATCACACCCAAAGACAATCTAACGGTTTATATTGCTCACCATGACAATCCAACCGCTCAGATTGATTAAAATCACTTATCAAGACCATCCGATGGTTCAAATTGCTTAAAATCATATCTAATGACCATATTAAAATTTATATTAAAAAATTATGATCAATGGATGCATTTTAATCACATCAAAATTTCAAATCAGTGGCCATGATCAACTCATTAAAATTCCAATCATATGGTCATGATCAATTTTCATAAAATTCAGTTCATGTGGTCAAACCAAACACATAAAATTCTCAATCATATGGTCAGACCAAATACATTAAATTCTCAATCATATCGGATTAATTTCAACACATAAATTCCCAAACACATCGGATCAATTTCATCACATAAATCAGATCTATGACATTAAAATTAAAACACATGGTCGGAATGGTTTGGCAAGTGGTAGGTGGTCTTACTCGGAATTGCAGTGAGTTCCTCTCTTTGCTTTCACGTGTTCCCCATCCCATTTCTCTCACTTCTCTCACTTTCCACTTGCATTCTCTTATTCTTCAGTTGTCTTCAAACTCTTTTTTTTTTCTTTCACCTATTTGCTGTCCTGCCCTCCAAACTCCTCTTTTCTCTTTACCATTTTCTCTCTAAAAACCCGACTCTCCTTGCTTCTCTACCTCTTTTCTTGACAGCATAGCAACGCCCTCTTCCTCCTCTATCGGTTCAGGTATTAAGTCGTCTGTGATGGGCAGCGTGGGTTTTTCAGCCAATGGGTGAATGGGCAGCATGGATTAGTGAGGAATCAGCAGGTAAGGTTGGTGTGTCTCGGTTCAGGTTATGGACAGAAAGGTTCTTGATTCAGGTGGGTGTTTGAGTAGGAGGTTGGAGGTGATTGGGTGGTAGATGGTGGTGGTTGTTACCATAACCAAAACCAAAATTCCCTCTGATTTTTTTTTGGTTCAGCTCTCCTACCTTGGTTTCCAGAAAAAAATCCTCTCCCTTCTCTTCTCTTTCTCCCTTTTATCTCTCATCTTCCTCACTCTCTCCCTTTCCAGATTCCATGGCTGGGGTTTGGCTCAAGAAGATAAGTGGCAACATGGGAGTGAACGATAGGTGTAAGGGATGGCCGGGTATGGAAATGGGCTCAAGGAGATGGGCGGTGGAGTGTTGGCTGGGTTACGTGAATTGCTAAGAGATTTTATGAGGTATGGACAGATAAGTGGGTTGGTGAGGTGTCAAGTGGAGGACAAGGGCAGGGGTTGGCCTTTAATCATAGCATGGGCTCAAAGAGATGCTGTACATTGTAAGAGGGAAGGTGAGATGCATGGCTAGTTTCAATGAGGGATGGGAGGTGGAGTGTTTGAAGAAGACTACGGCTGGGAGAGATGGGCAGCAAAGGTGAGGTGGCTGTTGGACTTAATGGAGGTGCATGGGCCTTTGGTTGTACATGTGCAGCATGAAAGAAAGCATTTTAAGGTGGTGTTGGGCACGTGATAGCTCAAGGAGATAAGGTGTATGGAGGAGGTGCTGCACACGGGAAAGGAGGTGGAGGTGGCAGCACCTCCCTCTTTCCCTGCACTCTCTCTCTCTCTCTCTCTCTCTCTCTCTCTCTCTCTGTCACACCCCAATTCCGTACTATTCAGAATGGTGTGATGAACCGCATATAAATCAACGGTTCAACCAGGATCTCGAATAGGCTGTGTCCGTTTGCTTAAACCATACACATCCACAACAATAATCAGAGTAAATACACAATAGCGGAAGTCTTTATACTAATGAACTGAGAGTCTAACAATTATAAAATAATAAATTATCTAATTATTCTCCATTGACTAAGACATAAAATAAAATATTTAATAAATTACATCGTCTGTATAAATTGAATAAAATTCTAATTGAAAACACAAGAGTTGCACTCGCATGACGAATCATGTGACTCCACCATAACTTTAGCGTCTATCGCCGCTGCATGTCCATACATAGGAGCATTCTTATAGTCTTCAACCGTGGTACCTGCATCATCAACTAAAAGTATTCGACGTCGAAAGGGTGAGCACACATCACGGCTCAGTGAGCAAACAAAATAATACAACAAACATATGCATGCATTCAATTCATATCTTTGGTCTGGTTCATAAGTTTGCAATGTGCTATAGAAAGGTTCAGTGGCCACCTTACCTCTATACACAGGGTGTGTAAGCCCACCCAATGGATCAAACACCATTGTCATCCACATCCACTCCACCATGGAATAGAGATAGAGCTAAAGTGCTTAGGACCGTACCGCATCACACTTCCCCTGATGTTCTACCCATACCAACATCTAAGCCCCTGTTGGCGAGGGCTTGCAAACTAGGCTCGCGACTTACCAATCCTAATGTCAAACAGTATATCCAAGGCCTCACCCCATCCCTCAATACGTCCATAGAGATAAAGCTAAGGCCCCCTGACAGAGTCAGAGACTACACGGTCCGAGACCACCTCCCTTGATGCCCTACGACGTAATAGTTCTGCTAAGGTAATGGCGATACGACGATGTCAGTGGACAAGACTTGAGTAGAGATAGGGCTAAAGTGCTTAAGACCGCACCGTATCACACTTCCCCTGATGCCCCACTCGCATCAAGTACACTAACCACACACAAACATTCACATGCTTATTCCTAGCATCATCATCATCATCATGTTGTAAATAAACTGAATTAAATATGCATGAACAGTAATAACAGGAATAGTAGATGACATGTGATATGCATATTACAATCATACAATCATAGAATCATATATGGTATTGGACTCAATAAACCAAAATAGTTTATTATTAGCCAATTAGTTTAGGTCTTGTTCCTCACCTTTGATTGAGTGTAGATCCTCGTTCAAGCTTTATGAATCACCTTTAAATCACTAGAAAGGCCTAACAAGTCGATAGATTTTAATTAGAATTAATTCCAACAAATTTAGACTAACTGAAATCGTAGGGTCGCTGGTAGGGCAGCACCTAGGGTCAATTACCAATCGACCCTAGGGTGTAGGGTCGGACGTGGGGTCGGTTACTAATTGACCCCACGTATGACCACACCCTCCCTAGGACTTCCCGAGGGCATGTGGTTGATCCTGTGGTCTTGTAGGTCCATTCTAAAATTGTTCTATGGCTCATAACTATGATTTTTACACACTTTCCATTGCCTATGATGATTACTTCCATGGATTCCTTTGGAACTTGTCCATGGATGGATGATTTGGGTTTCTAAATCCTAACTTCTTCATAATCCATTCTAGACTCTTAATTTATGAAGGGACTTAGATTCATATCTGAAGTTGGCTGAGATTCAGAGGTTTCTCTGAACTTCCTCCTCTTCTTTAATCTTTTCTTCAATTTTCCTTCTCTTCTTCTTTTCCTTCTCTTTTTCTTTTCTCACTTTCAATTAGGGTTCTAAAAGGAGTGAAAGAGGCTAAGGGACGTCCTATTTATAGAGGAAAACCCTCCAAAATAAGTCCCATTGAGTTTAGGAAAGAATCCCTTGGATTTAGGAAAGTTTCCTAATTTACTATTTCTATGAAATCGTAGGGTCGGACGTAGGGTCGCAGGATCTGTCGACCCTACGTTTTTCTAGTCATGCGACCCTACGACTAGAAAATCATAGGTTGGACTTCTGTTGAGGTGGGGTCGACCCTACCTATTTAGGCATGCGACCCTACCCTCACATTTACTATTTTTGGGTCAGACTCATACCTGGTCTTGTGATTTTCTTCACGCACTTGGTCCACTTGGCTCGACCATGTTAGGTAGACCTGGTACAAGGTGGTAATATCGGTTAGTTTGATACGGGTCTTACAACTCCCCCCTTCTTATTAAAAATTTCATCCTCAAAATTTATACATACATTCTGAGTCGAAAAGGTGAGGATATTGCTTCCGCATAACATTCTCTTCTTCTCATGTGATCTCTTCTATATCTCGGCTCCTCCAGGTGACTTTAACATAGTATATGTCACGGTTACGTAGACGTTGAACCTTTCGACTAGTGATTTCAGTTGGTGCTACTTCGAATGTCAAATCATCAGTTAGACGTAGTGGATCTGCTATCAAAACATGCGTTGGATCTCTGACGTACTTCTTTAGTAAGGAGATATGAAATACATCATGCACACTTGACATAGATGGTGGTAGTGCTAACTGATAAGCCACTTTTCCACGTTTGGCTAGAATCTCATATGGCCCGACATATCTTGGACTTAGCTTCCCTTTCTGTCTGAATCGTTTTAAACCCCACATAGGTGATACTTTCAAGAATACCTTATCACCTACGACAAATTCAAGGTCTCTACGTTGAATATTTGCATACTGTTTCTGACGATTCTGAGCCATTCTAACTCTTTCCTTGATAATGTCGACTACTCGACAAGTCTCTTCAACAAATTCTAGTCCAACGATGCTACGTTCACCAACTTCATTCCAGAACAAAGGAGTTCGACACTTCCTCCCATACAGTGCTTCATAAGGTGACATCTGTATAATAGCCTAATAGTTGTTGTTATAGGCAAACTCGATCAATGGTAGTTTCTCATCCCATGATCCTTTAAAATCAATTACACAGGCTCGAAGCATGTCTTCTAAAATCTGAATGGTACGCTCCGACTGTCCGTCTGTCTAAGGATGGAATGTACTACTGAACTTCAACGTTGTACCCATAGCCTTTTGCAATCCTTCCCAAAACTTTGAAGTAAAGCGTGGGTCTCTATCGGACACAATGCTTTCAGTTACACCATGTAATCTAACAATGTTATCTACATATAGCTTGGCTAACCTCTCCAGGGTATACTTTTGTCGTATTGCTATAAAGCGAGCTGTCTTATTCAGACGATCTACAATCACCCAGACCGCGTCAACTACTCGAGGAGTCAATGGTAACCCGGTGACGAAGTCCATAGTGATGCAGTCCCATTTCCATGCTGGTTCTGGCAGCGGCTGTAATAGTCCTGCAGATCTTTATCATTCAGCCTTCACCCTCTGATAATTTAGGCATTGAGACACGAATTTAGCTACATCTGCTTTCATTCCTCTCCACCAATAAAATTTCTTCAAATCATGATACATCTTTGTACTTCCAGGATGTTCCGAATAGGCGGTGGTATGAGCTTCCTTCATTAGTCGGTGTCTAATGTCCAAATTTTCTGTTTCAGGAACACATATTCTTCCTTTGTACTTCAGCCCTTTTCATAATCTAAGGTGAACTCAAGAATAGTCCTACCTTTTTCGATGTCTTCTTATACCGTTCTCAGATAAGGGTCTGATTTAATAGCTGCTTTCACTTCATCAATTATATCAGGTACAATCTTTAACGTTGTGAACATATTTGAAAACCAATGAATAAACCCTTGGTTGGTTGATTCACCTAGTGCATCTATCACGAACTGCTCATTATCGTAATTGAACATTTTTCTTGTAGTATACATTGCTGTAGTTGTGTTAACCTCTCCTTGAGATTTTATCATTGCTTTTCTGCTTAGCGCATCAGAAACTACATTAGCCTTTCCTGGATGATACTGGATATCACAATCATAATCCTTTAATAATTCCAGCCATCTTCTTTGTCGCATGTTCAACTCCTTCTGATTAAAAAGATAAGTGAGACTCTTATGATCTGATTTAATCTGAAATTTCTCTCCGTACAAGTAATGTCCATATCTTGGCAGCATGTACTACTGTCGCTAATTCCAAGTCATGAGTGGGATAGTTCTTCTCATGTGTCTTCAATTGTCTTGAAGCATACGTAATTACTTGTTCTCCTTGCATAAGTACACATCCTAAACCCAAGCCCGACACATCAGTATACAAGATAAATGGCTGTCCTGGAATAGGAATAGTCAAGATCGGAGCAGATATCAATATAGCCTTCAATGTTTGGAAACTCTTCTCACATTTATCAGTCCAAACAAACTTTTCGCCCTTCTTAGTCAAATTGGTGAGAGGTACGGCAATTCTAGAATAGTCTTCCATTAATCGTCAATAATACCCAGCTAGACCTAGGAAACTTCTAATTTCTGCAACGCTCTTTGGTGCTTCCCACTTTACAATGGCTTCAATCTTGCTAGGATCCACTTTAATTCCTTCAGCGGATACAACATGGCCTAAGAAAGCGACCTCCTTTAACCAAAACTCACACTTTGTAAATTTGGCGTAAAGCTTTTCTTTCCTTAATCGCTACCGAGCGACTCTTAGATTCATGACATGAGTTTTCTTGTCCTTGGAGTAGACTAATATATCATCAATAAACACAATGACTGACGTATCCAACATATCATGGAATATCCGATTCATGAGTTCCATAAAGGTTGCGGGTGCGTTAGTCAATCCAAAATACATGACTAAAAATTCATAATGTCCATATCTAGTTTTGAATGCTGTCTTTGGAATATCACCATCCTTAATCTTCAACTGATGGTATCATGACCGAAGATCAATCTTGGAGAACACCTTGGCACCTTGCAACTGATCGAACAAGTCATCGATCTGGGGCAATGGGTACCGATTCTTGATTGTTAGCTTATTCAGTTCCCGGTAGTCTATACACAGTTGAACACTATCGTCCTTCATCTTTACAAACAATACTAACGCTCCCCATGGTGATATGCTAGGTCTGATATAACCCTTGTCCAATAATTCTTGTAACTGTACCTTCAATTCATTCAGTTCAGTAGGAGCCATTCGATAGGGTGCTTTAGATACTGGTGCGGCTCCGGGTATCAGGTCTATAATGAACTCTGTCGCTCGATCGGGTGGTAGTCCTGGTAGTTCTTCAGGAAATACATCTGAAAAGTCACGCACAACATCAATATCCTCCATTCGTGGTGCTTCCTTGGTGAGGTCTACCATTGATACTAAATACCCAACTCCTCCTTTCTCGAGGCATTTCCTAGCCTTGAATGCAGAGAGGATGAGTTTTCGTTTACGGGGAAGTTTGGTTCCCGCAAAACTAAACTCTGCTCCTTCCTTGTCTTTAAATGTCAGCTTATTTTCTGCACATAATAGGTTTGCAGAATGCTGAGCTAACCAGTCCATTCCCAAGATGACGTCAAAGTCTACCATCTCAAGTTGAATCAAGGTTGCATCCAAAGTCTTCTCGTCAATAAGAACTGGACATGGTCCATAACCCTTTTCTAATTCCACTTCTAATCCCATAGGTGATCATACAAGCAGTTTGTAGTATAAAGATTTGAGGGGTAGATTCAGCTTCTTTCCAAATGACACAGATATAAAAGAATGAGTAGCTCCAGAATCAAAGAGTACTCTAGCGGGTATGCCATTAATAGGTACGATACCTGTGATTTTTTTTAATTTAGTCTACATTCTCACACAATGTAACACAAAATGAAAGGTTTAGGTCATTCATGTGACCACATCAGGTGATGCATCAGCATCCTCAAATGTAACATCATATACCCTTCCTTGCTGTAGTTGCTTCCTAGGCTTAGGACATTCTTTGGAATAATGTCCCACTTGATTGCAGTTATAGCATTTTACTCCTTCATTATTTTACTTTTGCGGTTGAGCTGCTAGAGTAGTCTTGGCTGCAGCATTAAAGCCTTGAGTACGGAAGGGTTTGAATGTCCTTGTATTCCCTCCGTTGTATGAATTTCCGTTTGGCCTTTTAATACCCCTATTTTGAGCAAAGTAGCTCTCCTTCTGGCTCGACTCTATTACTCGAGCAATCTGTACTGCTTTGTTGTAAACTTTCTTTTCCAAGCCCAGAACATGCTCACGAATGCTCCCCTTGAGTCCCATGATGAACCTTCAGGTCTTAGTATTTTCCTCTTGCATGCTTGCGGGTGCAAAGAAAAACAGCTCCTCATAACGTTGTTGGTATGCATCCACGGTCATTTGCCCCTGATATAAACTCAGGAACTCTCTCTCCATAGAATCTCTAAAACTTCTAGGGAAATACTTCTCAATGAATGCGTCTTTATATATAGCACAGGTCAATTGGGCGTGCTTAGTTAACAGATAAGTCCAAGTGGACTTCCACTAGTGGTGTGCATCGCCTTTCAACATAAAGGTTGCACACAGTAAGTTCTCCTCCTAATTTACCATCATCATCATAAAATTTCTTTCCATTTCATCAATCCAGTGTGCTGGCCACAAAGGATCTGCTGGCTTACCATTATATTCTTTGGGCTTCATCTTCAGAAAACACTCGATCAGTCGGGAGTGGTCCAGCTGATACGGAGCATAGGCCCCATACATAGGTGGTTGATACTGGTAACTGCCTTGAGCTACCTCAGGATTGTGCACTTGGGCCTGCATGACTGTTGTTTGAGGTGCGTGGGGTACCGTGTTACTTCCCCCCGGTACTGTGCTGGCCTGCCCTGCTGGCATAGGTGTTGTATGGGCAGCTGAAAAATCCATCCCTGGCAAGTTTATAGGATTTGCCTGGCCACTAGCTACTGGTGGTGCCGTATTCAGATTCTCCTGTGCTTCAGGATTTAGATGGTTGTTTTCCTCCACAGGTGGTGGTGGTGGAATTGGTTTACGGCTTTGTCTGGTTACTCTTCGCCCAGCCATTTCTTGTTCTGGTGGTGGTAGTGTCTGTAAATAATCATAGCACATGTGAGGCAATCAATATAAGTTATTCTCAAGTCAAAAATCCAACTAATCAATATAAATTTCAAAATTTTCAGATCATTCTGACAAAATACTGTATTTTCCATCGTAGGGTCGATGGTAGGGTCGGTCTTTATGCGACCCTAGGGTATGCGACCCTGATAAACAATGTCAGCTTACCGAGAGCCTAGGGTCGATGGTAGGGTCGGTATATGTCCGACCCTAGGTCCGACCCATGGTTCTCTATCAGATCACCGAGAGCCTAGGGTCGATGGTAGGGTCAGTAATGGTCCGACCCTAGTTCTTTGTTAGATCACCGAGAGGCTAGGGTCGACAGTAGGGTCTGACGTAGGGTCGCATATTTTGGTCGAATTGTGCGACCCTACGATCCAGAATCAGGTTTTTAAACCCGATTTTGGATTCATTTCCCATTCTTTCTCCTTCCTTCCAACTCAACCCGGTTCCCTAAGTTGCTACAGTATCGACCCCTAGTGTTTCGTGATCATATCTTCCATTCATGACTCCCGCTCCTTCTCTTCAGGTACGCTATCTACTGTTTCACATTTTTAAAGCTTTCTAAACTAGGTTTTTGTCCATTTACATTGTTTTCTTCAAATTAAACTTTTTCTAATCGTAAAAATTTAATTTTTATTGGGGGCTTTTGCTATTAGTCATCCAATGGACGAAAGCCCTAAAAAATATTCGAGTTTCATCGGTTGGTTATCGAGAAATTTGAAAATTTTCATTTTGACCTAATTTTCAAGATTTTTCAAATTTATTGAAATTTCTTCAAATTCGATCTTTCTAAATTAAATTTCCAACTGTATGAGCCTTGCAGGATGGTTTAGAACCTATGTAAGTCCTCCTGCCCAGGTGTTTGGGTGAAAAGTGAGGCTTTAGACCAATTTATGCCGTTATAATGCCAAAATTTTTGGGTTTTTCACCATTACTGATCTATTATTTGTTTTTCTTTGTTTTGGTAGATAACATGGCTCGTACCAAGGTGCCTAGGGCTCATGACCCAGTTCGTTTCCACTCCAACGAGGTCGAAGCTCTGTATGCTCGCTATGAGCGTAAGAAAGTAGAGGGGGGTCGCTGTGTGGACTTTGCTAGTCTAGCCTTGTTTAACGTGGAGGGGGCATTTGGTGACATGGGCTGACTCCCTGTGATTACCTATGACATTTGTACCCGTCCGAATTTGGTGAGACAGTTCTATTGCAATTTCTAGGTAGTGGGGGATCGCAATGACATAGAGAGGGGTAGGGAGCTCAGGATCACGAGCTACGTCAAAAGGGTAGAGGTTTCCTTTGACTGCCAGCAGTTGGCTGATCTTTTGGGCATATCAAATGACGGCCCTTTGGTGTACTATGCTCCCAGGGAGCCCCAGTTCCTTTCCTTAGAGATGCGTGCTGAGATTGACAGTCAGATCATCAGAGATGATCGCTGGGAGATGAAAGCGATCAACCTACGTCCAGAGCCTCGGGTGTACTGCAAGATCATCCAGCACAACCTGATACCCCAGAGTGGACACTATGAGAGGTTCTCCCAGTTGACCCAGTATGTCCTCTACTGCATTTGCACTAGGCAGCCTGTCTACCTACCTTACATTAACCTGAGGATGATGATCCGTGCTACGCTGCCTGGTCAGATAGGCAACCTGCCCTACGGATGTCTGATCACTACTCTGCTCACCCGCCTAGGCGTCGATTTAGTGGATGAGAGGATTCAGGAAAGACCTTCTCATCGGTTCTGGACTGGGAGGACATCTGTAGGATGGGTAAGCGGGATGCTCAGGTCAGTGATGATGAGAGGAACGCTCTGGTGTGTCCTCATACTCGGGTAGAGGTAGTAGACGCTGAGGCGGCAGCAGCAGCAACAGCCGTAGCAGGGATCCATGGGGGTGATGCTGAGAATGAGGATCGCATGTATATGGATGTAGACGCTATACCTCCTCCATCACCTCCACATTCTACTGGAGCTGGTCCATCTCGGGCTCCTTCACACATGGCTGGTCCTTCACACCCACCATCTGATGATATGATGGGAATACTGCGTGAGATCAGAGAGGCTCAGTGCATGATGGACTTGAGAGTGAGAGAGCTTCTAGATGCCTAGCGCACCGACAGATAGGAGAGTAGGAGAGCTCCTAGATGCTCAGCGCGCGACTGATGGGAGAGTAGGCGAGCTTCTAGATGCTCAGCGTGCATCGGATCAGTGGATGGTCGAGTGGACAGCTAGTCTCCAGACGACCCAGACTCAGGTAGCCTGGTTGACTAGAGTGTATGCTGAGGATTACGACAGAGATCGCGAGGCACCTCCTCCTCCATCACCTCTAGCTCCATGAAGTATTTTTTTTTCTTGTTGTTTTTTTTTGTACTACAGAGTAATTGTCCGGGTTGTGGACTGTACTCTGCTTTGGGTATGTATAAACGTACTTTTTATTTGATGTCTATGAAACATGTTTCTCCTTTTGTATATGCATTATTCTCTTTCTTAATTTTGACTCAAACAACACAGGTGCTTACAGTGTGTTTTTATTAAAGCTTTTAAATTTTATCCTAATTTAGCTCACGAACTTTTGTGAAAGTATACTGGTTTAATAGACAGGGCCTGAGAGCTTTGATACCAAGTTGTCACACCCCAATTTTATACTATTCAGAATGGTGTGATGAACCGCTAATAAACCAACGGTTCAACCAGGATCTCGAATAGGCTGTGTCCGTTTGCTTAAACCATACACATCCACAACAATAATCAGAGTAAATACACAATAGTGGATGTCTTTATACTAATGAACTGAACATCTAACAATTATAAAATAATAAATTATCTAATTATTCTCCATTGATTAAGACATAAAATAAAATATTTAATCAATTACATCGTCTGTATAAATTGAATAAAATTCTAATTGAAAATACAAGAGTTGCACTCGCATGACGAATCATGTGACTCCACCATAACTTCAGCGTCTATCGTCGCCGCATATCCATACATAGGAGCATTCTTATAGTCTTCAACCGTGGTACCTGCATCATCAACTAAAAGTATTCGACGTCGAAAGGGTGAGCACACATCACGGCTCAGTGAGCAAACAAAATAATACAACAAACATATGCATGCATTCAATTCATATCTTTGGTCTGGTTCATAAGTTTGCAATGTGCTATAGAAAGGTTTGGTGGCCGCCTCACCTCTATACACAGGGTGTGTAAGCCCACCCAATGGATCAAACACCATTGTCGTCCACATCCACCCCACCATGGAATAGAGATAGAGCTAAGGTGCTTAGGACCGCATCACATCACACTTCCCCTAATGCTCTACCCATACCAACATGTAAGCTCCTGTTGGCGAGGGCTTGGAAACTGGGCTCGCAACTAACCAATCCTAATGTCAAACAGTGTATCCAAGGCCTCACCCTAGCATCCCTCAATACGTCCATCGAGATAGAGCTAAAGCCCCCTGGCAGAGTCAGAGACTACACGGTCCGAGACCACCTCCCCTGATGCCCTACGATGTAATAGTTCTGCTAAGGTAATGGCGATACGATGATGTCAATGGACAAGACTTGAGTAGAGATAAGGATAAAGTGCTTAGGACTACACCGCATCACACTTCCCCTAATGCCCCACTCGCATCAAGTACACTAACCACACACAAACATTCACATGCCTATTCCTAGCATCATCATCATCATCATGTTGTAAATAAACTGAATTAAATATGCATGAACAGTAATAACATGAATAGTTGATGACATGTGATATGCACATTACAATCATACAATCATAGAATCATACATGGTATTGGACTCAATAAACGAAAATAGTTTATTATTAGCCAATTAGTTTAGGTCTTGTTCCCTCACCTTTGATTAAGTGTAGATCCTAGTTCAAGCTTTATGAATCACCTTTAAATCACTAGAAAGGCCTAACAAGTCGATAGATTTTAATTAGAATTAATTCCAATAAATTTAGACTAGCTGAAATCGTAGGGTCACAGGTAGGGCAGCACCTAGGGTCGGTTACCAATCGACCCTAGGGTGTAGGGTCGGACGTGGAGTCGGTTACCAATCGACCCTACGTGCGACCACACCCTCCCTGGGACTTCCCGAGGGCATGTGGTCGATCCTGTGGTCTTGTAGGGCTATTCTAAAATTGTTTTATGGCTCATAACTATGATTTTTACACACTTTTCATTGCCTATGATGATTACTTCCATGGATTCCTTTGGAACTTGTCCATGGATGGATGATTTGGGTTTCTAAATCCTAACTTCTTCATAATCCATTCTAGGCTCTTAATTTATGAAGGGACTTAGATTCATACTTGAAGTTGGCTGAGATTCAGAGGTTTCTCTGAAATTCCTCCTCTTCTTTAATCTTTTCTTCAATTTTCCTTCTCTTCTTCTTTTCCTTATCTTTCTCTTTTCTCACTTTCAATTAGGGTTCTAAAAGGATTGAAAGAGGCTAAAGGACGTCCTATTTATAGAGAAAAATCCTCCAAAATAAGTCTCATTGAGTTTAGAAAAGAACCCCTTGGATTGAGGAAAGTTTTCTTATTTACGGTTTCTGTCTGAAATCATAAGGTCGAACGTAGGGTCGCAGGATCCGTCGACCCTACGTTTTTCTAGTCATGTGACCCTACAACTAGAAAATCATAGGTTGGACTTCTGTTGAGGTGGGGTCGACCCTACCTATTTAGGCATGCAACCTTACCCTCACATTTACTGTTTTTGGGTCAGACTCATACCTGGTCTTGTGATTTTCTTTACGCACTTGGTCTACTTGGCTCGACCATGATAGGTAGACCTGGTACAAGATGGTAAGACCGGTTAGTTTGATACGGGTCTTATACACACTCTCTCTCTCTCTTCATCTCTTTTGTCCGATTCCACTCTCTTGCTTATTCTTTATGTATACATTATATATATACTAATTTAATACATATATATATATATATATATATATATATATATATATATATATATATATATATATATATATATATATATATATATATATATATATATATATATATATATAACAAATATGGGTTGACCCAACTCGATCTGGACTGGTCTGGGCTGGGTCAGGCCGAACTGGTCGAGTTTGACTGGGTTGGAGTAAATTGGGTCTAAGTTGGGTCAGGTTGAGTTAGGTTTAACTGGCTTTTCTCTCTCTTTTGTGGGCCATTTCAGCTTGCACCTCTGCATGAAATTCTTTGGTGACTTTTCTCCTGAATTTTTCACGTCCACTTTGCAGAGTATCCAGAACGAAGAACACTAGAGCTTGAATCATTTGATTTGAACATCAGATAATAAAATTATGAAGGATCAAAGTTTAGGAGAGCATATAGGCTTGCAGCTCTGCATGGAATCCTTTGAAGGTCGTTGTCCTAGATTTTCCACGTCCACTTTGAAGAGGATGGACAATAGACTGTACTGGCCCTTGAATCGCCTGAGTTGGATGTCGGATGATCATGATATGGCTGAATGAAGTCCGATTGATTCAATTCATGATAATTCACCTAATAAATCCTTAATTTGTGGTAATTTATAGAAAAACCCTGGATTTAATAAGTCATTTTCAATCTGACTAAAATCTCAATATCTTCTTCATTTGACATCAGAATTGAGTGATTCTTGTCTCATTTCGAAGATAATTCCACAATCTACCCATCCATGCAGATTACAGCCCATGACCTTGTTGTGGCATCCGTCGAAATCAGCCTCAAAATCACCACTTAATGTCTAAACTTTGAATTAACCAGCAGCCTTTTTGAATGTATTCACCAAAACTCCTACACACTTGGGGGCACCTTGGCTCAGCTCAGAATACCATAGAGAGCATATAGGGATTGATCGACTGTTGGTTTGAGAGAGTTTCACTTACCTCCCCTTTACTTTTCAAATTTTCATTCACCTCCGCTCTCTTGCTTTCTATACACCAATAAAGCTCTGTTTGGCTGGCGATGGAAAAAATGGGGTGCTTACACTAGGGTTTAGGCACTAGGGGATCTATTTATGATAGGTTTGGGTTTCTATGGGTTGGAGATGCCTGGTCCATTTGAATTTCAAGTGAGCCAGAGCTGACAATAAAAAGGTGGCAAAAATGGGGTGCTTAAAAATATACCAGATTGTAGAGCATAAAATTACAAATGCAACGCAAGAAATTGGAGCTCAATTAGAGCTCCGACACGCCTACACGTACCTCCCTTGAATCAGGTTGGTTCTCTATGAACAGATCCAAATCGGCATAAACAATCCCTCAATTTAGTCTCTCCAGTATCCGATTGAACCCGGGTCAACTATTTAGGTCCATAAGTCAAAATTCTCGGGTTGTCGGGTTGTCCATCCAGGGTAAGATGTTGGGTTACTAGGTTAGGTTATCGGGTCAATCATCCATTTACTTGTTCAGATCTTCGGGTCGCAAGTGCTGACTGGTATGATCGCCAAACGGGTCTAGCATGAGTTGACTAGGCTCGAGTCATAGTGACCCGATGAGTCAACCCCTTAGGGTTTCTGTGTTGACGCACCCTGGTTCGCCCATGTCATTTCGGTTGGGTTTCTGAGTCGTCACTGGGTCAACATGGCACCAATAAATGATTCTATTTTTTTTAAATAACTAGCGAGTGGATCTCACTCACTTTTTTTGCTAGTGCGTTTAGCAATGGTGATTTTTATATCATCTTTATTGTCTCTCCGAGTTCTTTCAAACGGTATATAATTTTTCAGTTTTTGTTGGTCCAAAAAATTTCAACAGTGAAAAATCTGTGAGAGGTTCGATCTAAAATCCTAGAAACTTATCTCCATCATTTTCATTCAGTCAACACTTGTAATTACAATCAATTTTTGTTTATCCAATTAATAAATTTTTATAGATCTATAGTTTTAACCAAACCAATGATAATCCATACAGGAACCCTAAAATACAATGAAAATAATAAAGAAATGATTAACCGAGGCATACTTATGCAATGAAGATTGATTTCTACCCATTCCTTGTTCGAGCTTTGATCTGAGTCTTTTATAACCCACCAGAGATTCCCTTTTGTTCTCTCTACGTATGTGAGCAAAGAGAGAAATTATCAACTTGGGTTGCAAGGACTTTGAACCTAGTATTTATAATTCTATCCCAACCCTAGACTACCCCACCCGGTTGGTTTATCTCTAACCTGTGATAAACCAGACCAAAACCGGTTAAGCCCATAATGCAAACTCCCACTAGTCAATGGGCTCGGTAATTAATCAAGCCCATTAAGAAAATATCTTACAGTTTTGTGAGAAGATATGAAAATGAAACATGTAGATTATTGAGTTTGCTTCATAATAAAGTTCGAACCATATCATTCTGATGTTGTAAGGCGAAGCTACGGTCAGTTTTGTATTGATGTGTCAAAAAGATCACACAAGTCAGACTTGAAGAGCTCTCGGATGGATTGATTTTTTTTACATGGTTTTTACTATATAATTATATTACTTATGTCCTTTAATGCAATTCCAGAGATTTTGTGGGCAGCGATATAAATTCAACTTTCTATTAAATGATGACTAAGAGTAAAAAGGTGCAGCCGATGCTCGAGCGTGTTAATTTGTTGGCACAAGGATATTGCACATTATGCTACACGCAAAATAATATTGATCCTATGTGTCTCACATTCAAAAAGTAAAGTCCAAAGTTGCCATTTCATTGGCTGAAACTAACCTCTCAAATTCTATTCAGTGTTAGTGCAATATAGAGGATCTGATGATCCATTTTCCATCTGCCTCTTTGGAAGGTGATCCGATGGCCCAAGATTGCTAGCGTCAAAGTTTTTCAATATTTATATTTTATACTATTAGAGATGTTGTTTTAAGAGATCTAGAGGTTTCCTAGTTGAATCACTATTGATAGATCAACAACTGATCTTATTCATGCAATTTTGAGGCCTATATAAACCCAATTTGAGCTCAGTTTTTTTATTTTTTAATTTTTATTTTTATTTTTTTTATATAGCTTTGTTTTTGAGCTGGAACATGAATAAGCAGTTCAAAGGAGCAGAGGGAGAACAATTGGAGGGTTTTGGTGGAAAAACCTACTTTGATCATTATGGATGTGATCTTGTCGATCTGAGCATGTAAAGGTGATGTTTATGTCATACCCCAAATCTAAACTAACCAATGGTGTGATGAACCATCATGAGAACCAACGACTCAAACTAGGATCTTGTATAAGCCATGCCAACAATCCAAACCAAACACATGCCACATCACAATCAGAGATAATAAAATATAGTGAAAGTCTTAGTTAATAATGAACTGAGTGTCTGTAATGATAAGTAAATAATAAACCAGTTATGTCCAAGTATCAAAACATAAATATAGCAAACTATTACAATTACCAAAATACGAAAGTTAAACACTAAGCATAAATATCGTTGAAACACTCACTTGACGAGTCATATTCGTCCTCCATAGCTTGCTCGTCCATAGTTGCCATAAATCTATATGTTGGCACGTTCATGTAGTCTTCAACGGTATTACCTGCATCATTAAAAACTAAAAAGAATTGCATAATCAAGGGCCAGCTCTCCAACATGAGCTCAGTGAGTGAACAAAATAATGCGAAAACATATGCATGCATTTAATTCATATCTTTGGTCTGGTTTTAAATTTACAACTGTGCTATAGAAATGATTGGTGGCCACCGCACCTCTATACACGGGTGTTGTTACTAGGACCTGCTGTGTGGTAGGCATTGTGTTATGGCTAATAGGTGCTAGAGATACAGTGTTGCTATCAATTAATATCGTATATGGTATGACCTAGAGGTGTTGGTATAGCATTGGTAACTTGGGTAGTGATTCCCATGGAAACTTACATAGCCGGTATCATCTGTTATTGCTTTTGCATTTTATCGGGCCAAATTCATTACAAACTTAGTCAAGGTGCTTGGTAGTCCAGGTAGATTAGTTGGAGTAGCATGGTTGTTCACCCCTTTGACTTGCTTTAGTTTGATTATCATTATTTGGCATCTGCTCAGAAGGGTTCTCATTACTTATTCTCGACCCAGATAGTGGTGGGGTCGGATTGTGACCTCTTTTAAATGCTCAACGGTGACAAATCAGCGTGTGACGGATCTTACTCAAAGTCTCTACATCACCCAAAAGTAGAGTTTTATCTTCTTTTATAGTTACTCTTATTTTTGGTGTATGGCTATTGTTCTCCTACCTCTGTTGGATTTGGTCTGTGATCTTTTCCTTTACCTCTGTAGGGATTTAGGCATTACTAGTCATTTTTCTTCTTTCTCTATCATACATCGAGTTCTACATCTTGTGAGTATCAACTCGGTATTCTAATATTTTGCTTTACAGATGCTCCCTTCTTGTTACTATACTATATCATTTGTATACTCAGGCAACTGTCCGTCTTGTAGACCGTACCATATGTTATTTATTTATCAGGATACATTAACATCTTTTTTTTCCTATCTGTATATACATATGGTTTCACCTTTTATATGTATATTATTGTCTTGTTTAAGTTCGATCTCAACCAACACATATTCTTATGGTGTGTTTGTATTAAAACTTTTAAATTTATCCTAACTTATTTCATGACTCTTGTGAAAATATTCAGGTTTGATGGGTAGAGCCTTAGAGCTCTGATACCAAGTTATTAGACAATGGTGTGATGAACCGTCATGAGAACCAACGGTTCAAACCAGGATCTCGTATAGGTCGTGTCAATAATCCAAACCAAATATACATTCCACATCAATCAGAGATAATAAACTATATAACGAAAGTCTTTATTAATAATGCATTGAGTGTCTACAATGACAAGTAAAAAATAAATCAGTTATCTCCAAGTAACCAAAACATAAATGTAACAAACTATTATAATACCAAATACGAAAGTTAAACACTAAGCATAATCATAGTTGAAACACTTGCTTGACGAGTCATATTCGTCCTCTACAATGTGTTCATCCATAGCCACCACATGTCCATACATTGGCGCATTAATATATCTGTGAGGACAATGGGAAATCGATGATCCTCCTCGGGATGTGGTGGTATCTGTATCGATGAAGATCAATTGTTCTGTTGGAGTCGCCACCTAGATTAAGGTCTAGGACCTCTAAAAATGTAGCCTCACCCTAAGGTAAGACTTCTATTGACTCGTGACCCAATGTATCAGTTCTTTGGTCTGCAAGAGATTGGGTAAGTATTCAGGGTATGGTTATGGGAAGGTGTCAGGCACCCAAACCGTCCGATCAATATCGGCCTCCTAAACTTTCCTTAGACTCTAATTTTGATTGTGCTTAGTCAACTGGATGACTAGGGTTCAATGGGGAATGTCCTAAACCAAGTTGCTAAGTTATTCTATCCTAGGGTTCAGCCAATCATGTTTTAAAGCAAACAAACAAGCAAATGTAATATACAATATTATACAGTGAACTGGACCAAAGATGGTTCGGTCTTGGACTGAATCTGAGACGTGTAAGACATCTCAAACTGCCTACGTATTCCAATCCTGAAAATCAAGTCTAAAAACGTAGTTTGAAATGGGTTTTGTGATTAAAGATTATGAAAGTGATTTATGCATGTGCTTCAATTAGATTCTTTGTTCAAGTTGAAGTTTATACTGAATGGATGGTTGATGGGTGGCTTTGTTTCGTATTTGGGATTCCCAAATTACCTACGTATTCTAGGGTGTGCCCTAGAAATCAGGTACGACGTAGTTCAAAAATGATTGTGAGAGTCAGATTTGGGATGCGTACCAAATTCTTTCTATTTTTATCAATAGGATCTAGGGATGAGACCTAAATTCCTACCATTTTTATTTGGGATGTGTATCCAATTCTTTCTATATTTGTCAATAGGATCTAGGGATGAGACCTAAATTCCTACCATTTTTATTTGGGATGTGTACCAAATTCTTTCTATTTTTGTCAATAGGATCTAGGGATAGACCTAAATTCTTACAATTTTTGTTGTTTCCATTTTTGTCAATAGGATCTAGGGATGAGACCTAAATTTCTACCATTTTTATTGTTTCCATTTTTAGGTTTCTAGGGTTTCCTATCCCTTTTCATTGTGATTTTCAATTTTTAGGGTTTCATACCCTAATTATTCTCTTTATTCTAGGGTTTATTTTGCCCTAATTATTCTTCCCATTTTTAGGGTTTCACTACCTTAATTGCTGTATTCTTTTCATTTTTAGGGTTTCCTACCCTAATTGTTGTATTCTTTCCATTTTAGGGTGTATCTTGCCCTAATTGTTCATTCTATTCTAGGGTTTATTTTGTCCTAGTTGTTGTACTCAATAATAGCAATGTAAACAATCCAACATAGCAATATGAGCTTAAATATAGCAGTGTAAACATCCAAATATAGCATGTTAGAAATATATCCAAATTTAGCAACAAATCAGTCAAAGATGGCAAGTGAGCATGTGAATCAATACAAACATGGTAAGTGTGCAATCCAAAAATAGAAGCATCCAAAGATAACATGTGAAAGCATTCCAAGTATGGCATGTGAGAGTGTAAGCATCAAATATGGCAATTATGTGGCATCCAAACATGTCAGTGAGCATCTAAAAACACTCATGATGAAAAATTCAACGGTATAAATCACACTTGATGGTAATCTAACCGTTCAAATTTATTTAAAACATTCCCAAATATAATCCAATGGTTCAAATCACTCAAGATGGTAATCCAACCGTTCAGATTTATTTAAATCAGTTTTCATGTCATCCAATGGTTCAGATCGCATATTAACATGCATCATATGATTAAATCTTCAAAATCAATGGTTTAGATCAACTTAAATCACATTAACATGCAAATAATATGATCAAATGAAGCAGATCGGGTATGAGGTAGAATTGATCAGGTTTGTGGATATCAAGTGGGAACCATCTAATAATTAATGTGAATGGAAAGTGTGTGGCTTGCGGTGATGGCTGGGTTTGGCCGTGAGTGGAGTGAGATCTACAGGTGTAGAGTGGTGGTGATCTGGTAAGGTGGTTTTGGGATGTGGTAGTGTTGCTTGATGAGCAGGTGGTTTTGGTAATGTGGACTGGTTTGTGAGATGGGGATCATTATTCAGTGGTAGGTGTTGAGGTGTGCAAGGCTGGCTGTACAGGTGATAATGGTGGTGTGGCTCACGGTGGCAACAAGATTTGATTGGGATGGCCAGGTGGGTGTGGAGTGAGGTGTTGGAGATGGAAGTGAGTGATATGTTCCATTGATGAGTGATATGGTGGTTGATGGTGCTGTAACAGATTGTTACAGGTGCAGGTTTCTGGGTCGGTGCATCAAAGAGGGCTGTGTTGAGGATGGACAGCAGGAGGTAGCAATGGAGGAAGGGAGCAGGTCAGTGGTGATTATTATGATGCTGCGGTGATGGTTGAGTGGCAGCAAGTGGAGTGAACAGCAAGAGCATATGCATAAAAAAGCTTAATAGAAAAACAGAAAAAAAAAAAAACAAACCGACTTACCTCCTTCTCTCTCTCTATGTTCTTTTCTACTTTTTCTTCTCTCCTCCCGATTCTCCCTTTTTTCTGTTTTTTTTTCTTTTCTCCCCACTTCCTTCCGCCCTCTCTCTTCTTCTCTTCTCCTCTTCTCTCGTTTTTTCCAGCCCTCATCCTTTTTCTCGATCTTCTCCTTTTTTTTTGGTTTTTTTTCCTTTTCTCGATCTTCTCCTCTTCTCTTCTCGTTCTTCTTCTCCTTTCTCTCTCGATTCTCTCTCTCCGGTTTTCTTTTCTCCAAGACCGAAACCAAAAACCCCTTCTTATCTTTTTAGAAAACCTCTCTCTTTTTCTCGATCTTCCTCTCTTTTTCAGTTTTTTTTTTCCTTTTTTATACACTCCCTCCTCTGCTCTCTCTCTCTCTTTCTCCTCTTCTCTCGATCTTCTCCTTTTCTATTTTTTTTTATCCTTTTCTCGATCTTCTCCTCTTCTCTTCTCGATCTTCTTCTCCTTTCTCTCTCGATCTCCTGTTCTCCCCACTGCTGCTATCTCTCTCTTAAGAGAGTCATCTCTAGAGATCACCAACCCCCTTAAGCATTTATTTATCATTTTTTTCTTTTTTTCAAAACCCCACCACGATCTGCCCCATTTTCTTTCCATTTTCTATTCCATTATAACCGACCCCAACCTTGGGTTTTTCAGCCACCTAGTAGCCTCTTGGGAAAGAAATCCCGCTGCCCTCCTTCTTTCCTCTCCTTTCCATTTTCTAGATCTCGTCTCCTCGCTTTTCTTTCCTTCTTCTCCCTTTTCTTTCCTTCTTCGGTTTCTCCATCTGTCCGCCTTCCTCTTATTTCCTTCTTCTCCCTCTTCTAGATCTCGTCTCTTCCATTTCTCTCTTTTTTCTTTCTTTTTTCGATTTCTCCATCAATCCCTATTAATTCTTTTTCGAATCTCTTTCCTAGCCTAACCGACCATTAGCCAGCTATCTCCTCCAATAAATATATATACATATATTCAATCCATAAAAATATAATTTAATACCTAATGCAATACATAATCTAATAATATGTATAATATACATAATATGCATGCACATGGGTCCAATAGATTTGGTCCGGATTGACAAGGATTGACTGGGTTGGGCCAAGACTGGCTTGGGTTGAGATGAGTTGACTGGATTGACTGGGTTTCTCTCTCTGTCATTTCATGGGCCATTTCCGTTGTCATTCCGCATGGAATTTTTCGATAGCCTCTACTCCAAATTTTCTACGTTCACTTTGTACAACACTAAAAATGAAGAATATTGAAGCTTGAATCATCTCATTTGAAAATAAAATAGCCTACTTATGAATTATTGAAGTTAAAGCAGGCCAATTATCGATAATTTGACTGACCCTTCTACATGGGATCCTTCGGTGACTTCTATTGAAAATCCTTTACATCTACTTTGTAGAGTACTAAAAATGGAACATAATGAAACTGAAATTACCTGATTTGGATATGGTGTGACAAAAATATGAATTTTTAAAGACTAAATGACCATTTCCATATGTAATTTTGCATGGGACCCTCCAGAGACTTCTACCCGAGATTTTCCACGTCCACTTTGTAGGATATCACAAATGACGAATAATGGCCTTGAAATCATCTGAGTTTGACGTAGAATGACAAAGATATGAAGCTTTGAAGTTCTAACGATAATTTTGCATGAAAGCTTACATGGGGCCCACCAGTGACCTTTGTCTGGATTTTTCACGTCCACTTTGAAGAGGACTAAAAATAAGGAATATTGGCCTTTGAATCATCCGATTCTGATATCAAATGACCAAGATATGATGACATGAAGTTTAAATGATAATGCATGCATCGTACGATAATTACATAAATGCTCTTGCACTTTCAAACTGCGATATCTTCCTTGTTTGAAGTCAGAATTTGATGATTCCAGTCTCATTTCAAAGATAATTTCACGACCTAGGCATCCATGCAAAATGATAACCCGTGACCTTGCTGTGGGATCCATTGAAAACTTCTTCAAATTCACAGTCAAAAATCCAAACTTTCAATCACCTTTCTTCCTTTTGTTGTCCACACACTAGCAGAACTTTGTTTAGCTGGGATGGCAAAAATGCGATGTTTATATAATCTTTGATAGTAACACCAGCAGCATCAGAATCTAAAAAAAAATTACGTGCGCAAGGGTTAGCTCTCCAACATGAGCTCAGTAAGTGAACAAAACAATTCACAAATATATACGTGCATTCAATTCATATCTTTGGTCTAATTTTTAGTTTACAACTATGCTATAGAAAGGATTGGTGGCCACCATACTTCTATACATGGGTGTGTGAATCCACCCAATGGTTGATCACCATTGTTGTCCCACATCCATCCCACCATGGAAAGGAGATGAGCTAAAGTGTCTAGATCACACACCATCAATGCTTCTCCTGATGCCCTACCCATGCCAATACTTAAGCCCCATGTATAGAGGTGCAATAACACACACCGTAGTGTAGAATCTTGGTGCACAACAAGCAATGTATCAAGGTGGTTACCCTTATCACCCACCGGTGTATGGGATAGCTGCACCATGGCAGAATGATCAGACAAGAGTGGAGGAACATTTTCTGAAGATGGAGCCTCATATGTTTTCAACAAGGGATCAAATCTAATGTGGTCATATATCTAGATAGGTGTATATAGGATGCAGTGCATCGTTGACTTACCCTTATGATTATAGAGGATGCACATACCTGATTCTAAATTATCATGCCTTGACAGGATACCTTCTCGATTCAACCTATCAATTAGAGTTATAGTGATTGTTTCCTTAGAATTAATCCTGATTATACCAATCTAAGCTACCCTCATGATCGACAATACGAATGGAGATATAAACTGAATGAACAGTTAAAGGTTTAATCATTTTGAATATACATCTTTTCGATTTTATACCTGAGTTTATTGATGTACCAAAATTTTCTTTAGATTTACTCATATTGCTTTTCGATTTTATACCTGAGTTTATTGATGTACCAAAATTTTCTTCAGATTTACTCATATTGTGCCTTGACCAATGGCATTATATACTCGATAGAACCTATAACCATGAGGCTAAGAGCTGTGAAACCTCTACTTTCATATATTTGGACCACCATGCAACCTAAAGACCTTTGGATGCCGGTTAGGTTACCATAGATTTACTCTTGATTATTTAAATCTAGGTTCACTAGAAAAAAAAATTATCGTCATCGTATCGAATTCGAAAGAAAGAAGTGAATTGCTTTTTGGATAAACATTATGATTCTCACATTCCTAACCTCTATTGATGAAGATGTTTAGCTAATAAGGGAATTATTGGAGGGAAGACGATTGAATAGCCCAGAAACCTCAAATGAAGTAACGGATAATCTATGCTGAGATTGCTAGATGAATGGATTTGAGTCCTGGTCAACAATTGAATAGCCAAGAAACCTCAAATGAAGTAATGAAGAATCTATTTTGAGATTGCTAGATGGATGGATTTGAGTCATGGTCTATAAAAGAGTGCATTAGCAAGAAGTAAGAACTATCAAGAGCAGCTAGTAAATAGTAGATAGCGCTCGAGTATAATTAAAGAAGGCTATATTGGTATAAATTTTTAAAAAGACAAAAGTTTCTAAGAGCATATCTAAGGGTGGATATAAGGATGAAATCGAAAATAGTGGCATTGATAGTACTCAATTTAGTACAATGATTATTGAGTTAATCCCAACGTCGAGTGAAATAACTAAGTAAAAGACCAAGAGAGTTTGGCAAAATTATGAGCATATACCCTAATGTTTATAAGTAGACATGTTGGATATGTAGAGAATAACCAATCAAAGATGTTGTTTGAGACGTATGAAAGGGAGATCAGGGAAGAACAGCAGTAATAAAAGATATGTAAGCTAATGAGTCCAATATGAGATTATTGGCGATAGTCTTCGAAAAACTAAGAGGTAAAAGGGGACTAGACATACCATGTCACACCCCAATTCCGATCGAACCAGAAGTGTGAGTGAACCGCCACTGAACCAACGGTTCACACCAAGATCTCGATAAGACCGTATCCACTTATACAAACCATTGCACATAACCATAATTAGAATACGATTAAATACAGTAGAAGTCTTAAATTAAATGAACTGAGTTCTACATTGTAAGTATAGTAACCAATTATTCTCCATAACAAAACATAAATAAAATATCTTTATACAATTTATGAATCCAACTGAAATCAAATAAAATAAAATAAAACCATCCTAGAGGTACACGCAGAAAGGGCACTCGCATGAAGCGTCATGCTCGTCCTCCCTTGTTTACACTTCCAAGGTAACAGTACTTTCATACACTAGAGCATCTACATAGTCCTCCACAGTGTAACCTGCATCAACATCTAAAAATGTACACAAGGGTGAGCTCACAACTTAGCTCAGTAAGAAAATCAGACAATGCAACACACAACATACATGAGTAACATTCACATTATGGTCTGGTTTTAAGTTTGCAATGTGCTATAGAAAGGATTGACGGCCACCACACCTCTATACACGAGTGTGTGAATCCGCCCAATGGATCAAACACCACTGTCGTCCCACATGCACCCAGCATGGAATAGAGATAGGGCTAAAGTGTCCTGATCACACACCGCCAACACTTCCCCTGATGTCCTACCCATACCAATACGTAAGCCCCTATTGGCTAAGGTTTGCAAACTGGGCTCGTAACTAACCAATCCTATATGTCATTACAGTAGGCCCTATCCCAGCATAACTCTTTATGGTATAGAGATAGGGCTCGAGTCTAGTGGCCAAGCCGGAAATCATAGTGTCACTTCCTCCCCCTGATACCCTACCCACACCAGGCATGCTAAGACAGAAGTGATACGAAAAGGTACTAGTGTGAGGAATGATCCAAGACCCCAAGCCCTTCCTATTTCACACACCAATGAAAATAATCACATGCTTAATAATCACATCCTAGCATAGCGAGTATGCATGAACAATTTAATAACTGAAAGCAAAGATGACATGCGAGTATGCATAAACACCATTCCACAGAATCATAATTACTAACAACGTTTTATTGTTATTAAGTTATTAGGGTTTAGGTCCGATTCCCTTACCTAACGCTTGATTACTAGCTTGCTCCACGTTACAGCATCCAAACTTGCTATCACAAGGTCCTATACGATCTTAGGGTTAAATTAAAATTAGTTTCTTAGGGTTTACGTTGGTTGAAAACCAACTGGGATTGAAAACACCCTCACAGTGCATACCGATCGCAGGTACCGGTCGCAGCATTGTAGGGAAAGGTGTGACCGGAATGGTAGACCGGTCCCCCACAGACCAGCTCCTGAGAAGTACCGGTCGCACATAGTGCAATCAGTATAGTCGATCGGTATGCCTCTAAAAGACCACCAACTTGGTGTTTGCCTTCCGTCAGTCACCCATTATTGGTTTTAGGGTTTCTCCTATGCATTCTAGGCCTGAACAACGAGTTAGGGTTGTTTCATGTTCCATTCAAGTCCTAGTTCCTTTGATTCATTGCCTAGAATTCAAATCTAGGGTTTAACGTACAATTAGGGTTTAACGGCAAAATAAGGGTTTCAGATCAATACCTAGCCTTGCATGGTATTGATCAGTCAAGATCAGTCATCTATAATGCTTAACTTAGAGAGAAGTTCAAGCACATACCGTTGGTTCACAACTATGGTGTTCTTTGTCCAACGGCAGCTCCTTTTCTACCTTTCTTAGCTTTTTCTCCTCTTCCGATCTCTTTCTCCTCTCTAGGGTTTGTGAGAAACAATCAAAGAGGTTTAAGGAGGTTTAAGGGTCCTTAAATAGACTAGGTTGGGATTTTAGAAGTTTCCCTACATTAGGAAAGTCCCTAGGCTCGATATTTGGTAAGCGGGACCCACAGAGATCTGTTTACGGATCTAACTAGTTTGCCCTTGCAGACATATCGATCGATCGGTATATAGACTGGTACCATAAGACTGGTATGAAAAATATCATATCTTTAGGTCCGTTTTCGTACCTGGTTGTCATCCATTCATCCCATCTGGCCTGGTGATGATTGGAAGACCTGTTACAATACAACATGAAATAGAGGTTTAGATCGGGTTCATGGAGTGCAGGTCTTACATACCATTAAGACCTTTAAATCAGATTTTTCTAGTTCAAGCCCTTTTGGACTTGATGTTGGGACAGATGAGTGTTATGAACAATGTCTGAATCGTATGGATGGATGGAATTTAAATACAACTTAATTCGACTTGAGATGGCAGATTTTGACATCATCTTGGGGACAGACTGGTTGTCTCAATACTCTACAAAGTTGTTATGTGCATAGAAGAGGTTGTCATTCAAGAGCAAAGATGGCATAGAATTACCTAGGAAGCGGAAGCTTATCCTCTCTACACTTAAGGCGAAGAGATGCTTTGAAAAGAAAAGAGTTGGATATATGGTATCTGCAGTAGACATTACTAAAAAAGCACCATAGAAGGAAGATATTGATGTGATGTATAAATTACCTGATATGTTTCCAGGAGACTTACTCGGGTTGCAACCTGATCATGCGACCGAGTTGTTATCGACTTGTTACTAGGGTAGGCACCGGTGTTAAAGTCACCCTATAGAATAGCTCTTACAGAGTTGAGGAACTGAAGACTCAACTACAGAAGTTATTAGTGAAAGGTTCTAATCGGCCAAGTATTTCATCACGGGGATCGCCAGTGCTATTGGTAATAAGAAGGACAATAGTGTTCGTCTATGTATAGACTACCAGGAATTAAACAGGCTCACGATCAAGAACCAAAATCCACTACCTCAGATCGATGACTTGTTTAATCAGCTACAAGTGTCACACCCCAATTTCGGCTGAATCGAAAGTGCATTGAACTAACGGTTCACACCAGGATCTCAATAAGACCGTGTCCACTCATACAAACCATTGCACATAACCATAATCAGAATATAATTAAATACAGTGGAAGTCTTAAATTAAATGAACTGAGTTCTCTATTGATAATTTAAATAAAATATTCAATTATTCAAAACATCAGAACGTAAATAATTATCCTTACATCACTTATAAATCCAACTAAAAATAAATAAAATAAACAAATCCAATATCCTAGAGGTACACGCAGAAAGGGCACTCGCATAAAGCGTCATGCTCATCCTCCCCTGCTTGCACTTCTAGGGCAGCAACTCTTCCATATATTGGAACATCCACGTAGTCCTCCACAGTGTAACCTACATCAACATCTAAAAATAGTGTGTATACAAGGGTGAACTCACAACTTAGCTTAGTAAGAAAATCAAACAATGCAACACACATCATGCATGAGTAACATTCATATTATGGTCTGGCTTTAAGTTTGCAATGTGCTATAGAAAGGATTGACGGCCACCGCATCTCTATACATGAGTGTGTGAATCCGTGATCAAACACCATTTTCGTCCCACATGCATCCACCATGGATAGAGATAGAGCTAAAGAGTCCGGATCAAACACCGCCAACACTTCCCCTGATGTCCTACCCATACCAACATGTAAGCCCCTATTGGCGAGGGCTTGCAAACTGGGCTCGCAACTAACCAATCCTATATGTCATCACAATAGGTCCTATCCCAGCGCAGTTCCCTACGGCATAGAGATAGGGGTAGAGTCTAGTGGCCAGGCCGAAGACCACAGTGCCATTTCCTCCCCCCCTACGAGCACCAAGCATGCTAAGACAGAAGCGAAATGAAAAGGTGCTAGTGTGAGGAATGATCCCAAACCCTAGACCCTTCCCACTCCACACACCAATGAAAATAATCACATGCCTAACAGTCACATCCTAGCATAGCGAGTATACATGAACAATATAATAACTGAAAGTAAAGATGACATGCGAGTATGCACAAACACCATTCCATAGAATCATAATTATTAACAACGTTTTACTGTTATTAAGTTATTAGGGTTTAGGTTCGATTCCCTTACCTAACGCTTGATTGCTAGCTTGCTCTGCGTCATAGAATCCAAACTCGCTATTCTAATGTCCTACACGATGTTAGGGTTGAATTAGAATTACTTTCTTAGGGTTTACGTTGGTCGAAAAACAAACTGGGTAAAAAACACTCCTCATAGTGTATACCGATCGCAGTATCGGTCGCAAGCACCGGTCGCGGCACTGTGGGGAAAGGTGCGACTGGTATGGTCGATCGGTCCCCCACAGACCAGTCTCCGAGAGGTACCGGTCGCAGTACCAATCGCATATGGTGCGACCGGTATGGTAGATCGGTATGCCTCCGGAAGACCATGAACTCGGCGTTCGCTTTCCGTCAGTCACCCCCTATTGGTTCTAGGGTTTCTCCTATACATTTTAGGCTGAAGCAACGAGTTAGAGTTGTTTCATGTTCCATTCAAGTCTTAGTTTCGATGATCCTTAGCCTAGAATGTGAATCTGGGGTTCATCGACTGTATTAGGGTTTGACGGCAAATTTAAGGGTTTTAGATCAATATCTCGCCTTGCATGTTATTGATCAATTCATGACTAGTCATCTATAATGCTTAACTTAGAGGAAGGTTCAAGCACTTACCATTGGTTCGCAAGTATGGTGTTCTTCGTCCAACGGCAAACAACAGCTCCTCTCCCTCCTTCCTTAGCTCTTTCTCTTTTTTCGATCTCTTTCTCCTCTCTAGGGTTTGTGAGGCTTAATGAAAAAGTTCTAAGGAGGTTTAAGGGTCCTTAAATGGATTATGATAGAGTTTAGGAAGTTTCCTTACGTTAGGAAAGTCCTTAGGCTCGAGATTTGGAAAGTGAGACCCACAGCGATCCGTTTTTAGATCTAACCAGTCTGCCCGCGCAGACATACCGGTCGACCGGTACCATTGACCGGTACCATAGACCGGTATGAAAAATATCATACTTTTAGATCTATTTTCGTACCTGGTTGTCATCCGCTCGTCCCGTCTGGCCCAGTGATGATTGGAAGACCTGTTACGACATGAATTAAAGGTTTACATCGGGTTCATGGAGTGTGGGTCTTACAACTCCCCCACCCTTATAAGAAATTTTGCCCTCGAAATTTGGATGTAGGTTTCATAACTCCCCTACCCTTAAAATAAATTTTGGCCTCGAAATTTATACGTACCTTGTTCGTCGAAAAGGTTAGGGTATTCTTTTCGCATTGCGTTCTCTTCCTCCCAAGTGATTTCTTCTACATCTTGGATTTTCCAATGCACTTTGACGTAATGGATATCCTTGCTTCGAAGATTTTGTACCTTTTGGCTTGTGAGCATCACAGGTAGTACTTCAAATGTCAAGTCCTCTGTCAAGTCTAGTGGGTCTGCTGTCAAGATGTGCGATGGATCCCTGACATACTTCTTCAATAAAGAAACATGGAACACATCATGAACGCTTAACATGGATGGTGTAAGAGCCAGTTGATATGCCACATTACCACGTCTGATCAAAATCTCATATGGTCCCACATACCTAGGGCATAGCTTCCCCTTTTTACCGAACCTTTTCAAACCTCACACAGGTGATATCTTCAAGAACACCTTATCACCCACTGCAAACTCCAGATCACAATGCCGGTTATCTGCATAGTGTTTTTGTCGAACTTGAGCTGTCTTCACTCTTTCCTTAATTTGATCAATTGCTTGACAAGTTTCTTCTACGAACTCGGATCCTACAATCCTTCTCTCTCCCACCTCATTTCATAACAGAGGTGTACGAAATTTCTTCCCATAGAGTGCCTCATATGGAGCCATCTGGATCGTAGCCTGGTAACTATTGTTAATAGCAAACTCGATAAGCGATAGCTTCTCGTCCCAAGCTCCTTTGAAATCTAGGGCACATGCTCGGAGCATATCCTCTAAGATTTGAATAGTTCTTTCTGACTGCCTGTCTGTCTGAGGATGAAAAGTTGTGCTAAACTTCAACTTGGTTCCCATGGCTTTCTGTAATCCTTCCCAGAACTTTGATGTAAAACGAGGATCTCTGTCAGATACTATACTCTCTGGGACACCATCCTTCTTCTTTACGAACAATACAGGTGCTCCCCTTGGCGATATGCTTGGTCGTATGAAACCCTTATCTAGTAGTTCTTGTAACTGGGTCTTCAACTCCTTTAATTCTGTAGGGGCTATCCTGTATGGTGCCTTAAACATCGACGCCGACCTTGGCATGAGGTTTATCATGAACTCTGTAGCCCTGTCTGGAGGTAAACCTGGTAGATCTTCTGGAAATACATCTGGAAACTCTTGTACCACATCTAAATCTTCCATCTTTCGCACCTCTGCAGCGATGTCAACCACAGATGTCACACCCTAATTCCGACTGAACCAGAAGTGTGAGTGAAACCATCTCCAAACCATGGCTCATACCAGGATCTCAATAGACCGTATCAACAAACCATTCCAAGAAAACCAACCATAATCAGAGAATAATAAATAGCAACAGATTTAAATAAATAAATGAACTAAGTTTTCTATCTATAAATAAATAATTATCCAGTTATGCCATCATCCATAATCATAAATAATAATTTATTACATTGTCTATACTCAACTGAAAGAAAAACAAATTTAAATAAACAATCCCTAAAGGAACATACAGAAAGAGCACTTACATGAGGCGTCATGCTCGTCCTTTACTGCCTGTGTGTAAATGGTAGCTACTGTCCCGTACGCTGGGGCAGCTGTAAGACCCGTGTCAATCTAACCCGGTCTTACCACCTTGAACCAGGTTTACCCATCATGGTCGAGTCAAATGGACCAAGGACATGAAGGAGATCGAGATCCCAGGTATGAAATTGACCCAAAAATACTTAATTCTAGGGGAGGGTCGCACACCCAGTGAAGCAGGGTCGGACCTGCCAAAACAGAAAGTCAGACCCTCAGTTTTTGAGGGAGGGTCGGATAGCTTAAGACCCTAGGGTCGACGGGATCATCGACCCTCCCATCGACCCTCGGTTTCTGACGAAACTGAAATTAGGAAATTTCCTAATTTTCGGTTGGGATTCTTTCCAAATCTCAATGGGACTATTATAAGACATTCCTAGTCTATTTAAAGGACGTCCCTAAGCCACTTTCACTCCTTTCACAACCCTAACTGAATTGAGAGAAAGAGAGGAGAAGGAAAAGAGGAAGAAGAGAGGCAAGGAGGAAGACTTAGCAAAAAGGAGAAGAATTGCAGAGTAAAGTAATCTTTTCAGGTATGGATACAAATTCCATGAGTTTCTACAGACCTTAGGTTAGATATGGTTGAGTGTAGGATTTCGGAGAAACTCAAACCATCCATCCATGGTTAGGTTTTCATGGAAAACCATAGGAGGATGCACGAAAACTATTCAGATGGTTTATACATGGTTCTAGACCATGGAATGAGTGTTGGGTGAATGTAGGAAGCAAGTCATAGGACCCCAAACACGAAGAATGGATTAAAAAGTGGAAATTGGACTAGAGTGCACCGAGGGTCGCACCGAGGGTCGATAGACCATCCGACCCTAGGTGTTTCTGACCATCGACCCTCAGCATTCGGGAAGTTCAGAATGGAGGGAGGGTCGATAGACCCATCGACCCTCAGTTGACAGAATAGTTTTTAAATTCTGAATTAATTCTAATTAAATTCTATCAACTTTGTTAGGTTTGCTAGCAGTATAATAACATTATAAAGGTGATTCTAAAGCTTGGAAAAGTATCTATTAGCAAGCTAAGGTGAGGAACCTTAACCCCAAACTAAATTGGTTAATAATAAACTGTTTTCTTTTCTTGAGTCCTATGCCATGTTTGATTCTATGCGAATATGTTTGTAATGTGCATACAGCATGCCATCCAATATTTCTATTACTTGTTCATGCATATTTATTTTATTGTTTATAACATGATGATGATGATGATGATAGGAATAGGCATGTGATTGTATGTGTGTGGTTGGTGTGCTTGATGCGAGCGAGTATCAGGGGAGGTGTGATGAGAACGTAAATAAACGTTAACCTTTGGCGGGTCTCAGCACTTTAGCTCTATCTCTAACTCAAGTCTTGTGCATTGACATCGTCGTATCGCCATTACCTTAGCCGAACTATTATGTCGTAGGGTATCAGGGGAGGTGGTCTCGGTCCTTGTAGTCTTTGACTCTACCGGGGGGCCATAGCTCTATCTCTATGGGCATTCTGAGGGATGCTGGGGTGAGGCCTTGGATACAGTGTTTGGCATTAGGATTGGTTAGCAGCGAGCCCAGTTTGCAAGCCCTCGCTAACAGGGGCTTACGTGTTGGTATAGCATTATATAGCAATAAACGTTAACCTTTGTTGTATAATGTTATGGTAGGGTGGATGGGGATGACGATAAACGTTAACCTTCGGGCGGGCTTCCACACCCTGTGTATAGAGGCGGTGTCAATAAACGTTAACCTTTGACCAACCAACCTTTCTATTGCACATTGCAAACTATAAACCAAGACCAAAGATATAAATTGATTTTTTTGCATGCATATGTATTGTTGCATTGTTTTGGCTACTCACTGAGCCGTGTTGTGTGCTCACCCCTCGACGTCGAATATTTTAGTTGATGATGCAGGTTATACAGTTGAAGATTATATGAATGCGTCGACGTACGGAAACGTTGCAGCTATGGACGTTGGAGCTGAAGATGATACACACGATCTCTCTTGCGAGTGCAACTCGTGTGTATTTGATTAGATATTTTTCGTAGGTTTCTTTATTGGATTTATAAGACATGTATTTGGTATTTAAATATTTATGTCTCAGTTAAACACAGAATAATTTGCTATTATTTATGGATATCATTTTAGTTCTCAGTTCATATTATTTATAAATTTTCCGCTATTGTGTATTACTCTGATTATGATTGTGGATGCGTGTTAAGTTTGGATAACGCGGGTATAGCCTATTTGAGATCCTGGTTGAGCCATTGTTTATTTAGCGGTTCATCACACCATTCTGAACAGTGTGGAATTGGGGTGTGACAACTTGGTATCAGAGCATCTCAGGCTTTGCCCGCCGAACTGACACGCATTCAAGACCATTGTGAACTGAGATAGGATAAAAGTAAAAGCTTTAATATAAACACACTGTAAGCACCTGTGTTGGTTGAGATAGAAATTAAACAAGACGATAATGTACATATAAAAGGTGGAACCATATATATACACTCACACAAAAAGAGAAGACCAAGAATTATCCTAATAAACAAATAATTTAGGGTATTATCTATAAGTTGGGTAGTTATCCAAGTATACAAGGATATAGTACAGTAGCAAGAAGGGAGCTTCTGTAAAGCAGAAAGTTGGAATACCGAGTTGGTACTCACAAGATGTGAAACTCGATGTAAGACAGAGGAAGAAGGAAAATGGCTAGTAATGCCAAAACCCCTGTAGAGATAAAGGAAAAGATCTCGGGCTAAATCCAAACAGAGATAAGAGGATAATGGCCATGTAAGTAGATATGTTTATATAGGATGCGGTGCATTATTGATTTACTCTTATGATTATAGAGGATGCACATACCAGATTTTAAACTCTCGTGTCTTGACAGGATACCTTCATGATTTAACCTGTCAATTGGAGTTACAGATATTGTTTCTTTAGTATTAGTCCTGATTATACCAATCTGCACCATTCTCATGATCGACAACATGAACAGAGATACAAACTGAATGAACAGTTAAATGCTTAATCATGTTGAGCGTACATCTACTGATTTATACCTGATTTATTGATGTACGGAAATTTTCTCCAGATTTATACCTGATATACTGATGTATGAAATCTTCTCCAGATTTATTCTTATAGTGCCTTGATCAATGGCATTATATACTCGATAGAACCGGTAACCATGAGGTTAAGAGCTGTAGAACCTCTATTTCCATGTATTTAGACCACCGTGCAACCTAATGATCTTTTGATGCCGGTTGGATTACCACAGATTTACTCCTGATCCTTTAGATAAAGCAAGTGGTTGTCATTATGATAATTGAAAGAAGGAAATGAATTATTTTGGACAAACATTTTGAATTATACACTCCCTGATCATGGTTGATAAAGATGTGTAGTGATAATAGAATTATTGGAAGGAAGATGATTGGATTCAGACTAAATGCTATAGCCAATGAACCTCAGATGAAGTAATGGAGAATCTATTTTGAGATTGCTAAATGGATGGAATTTGGACGCAACCTAATTAGACTTGAGATGGCAGACTTTGATGTCCTCTTGGGAATGGACTGGTTAGCTCGGCATTCAGTAAACCTATTATGCGTCGAGAAGAAGCTAACGTTCAAAGACAAAGAAGGAGCAGAATTCAGTTTCTCGGGAACCAAACTTCCCAGGAGACGCAAGCTCATACTCTCACCATTAAAGGCTAAGAAGTGCCTTGAGAAAGGAGCGGTCGGATATCTAGTATCAGTGGTCGACCTAACCAAGGACGTGCCACAAATGGAAGATATTGATGTAGTGCGAGATTTTCCTGATGTATTTCCGGAGGAACTACCCGGATTACCACCCGACCGAGCCACAGAGTTTGTAATAGACCTGATACCTGGAGCCGCACCGGTATCAAAAGCACCTTATAGAATGGCTCCTACTGAACTGAAGGAATTAAAAGTGCAACTACAAGAACTGCTGGATAAGGGTTATATTAGACCCAGTATATCTCCATGGGGAGCACCGGTGTTGTTCGTAAAGAAGAAAGGTGGTAGCGTTCGGTTATGTATCGACTATAGAGAGTTGAATAAGCTGACAATCAAGAATCGATATCCACTACCCAGGATCGATGACTTTCGATCAGTTACAAGGAGCGAAGGTATTTTCAAAGATCGATCTTCGATCAGGCTATCATCAATTGAAGATTAAAGAAGGTGACATTCCGAAGACAGCTTTTCGGACAAGATACGGACATTATGAATTCTTAGTGATGTCCTTCGGACTAACTAATGCACCGGCAACGTTCATGGAACTTATGAACCGAGTTTTCCACGATATGTTGGATACGTCGGTGATAGTATTTATTGATGACATATTGGTATACTCCAAGGACAAGGAAACCCATGTCAAGAACCTAAACGCAGCCCTACAGCGTTTAAGGAAAGAGAAGTTATACGCCAAATTTTCTAAGTGTGAGTTTTGGCTAAGCGAAGTCGCATTTTTAGGCCATGTAGTATCCGCGGAAGGAATCAAAGTGGACCCCCAAGAAGATCGAAGCTATTGTGAAGTGGGAAGCACCAAAGAGCGTCTCAGAAATTAGAAGTTTTCTGGGTCTAGCTGGATATTATCGGAGATTCGTAGAAGACTATTCTCGGATTGCCGTACCTCTCACCAGTTTGACCAAGAAAGGAGAAAAGTTTGTATGGACGGATAAGTGTGAAAAGAGCTTTCAAACACTGAAGACCAGATTGATATCCGCTCCAATTTTAACCATTCCCGTTCCGAGACAGACATTTACTTTATACACTGATGCATCGGGATTGGGACTAGGATGTGTGCTTATGCAAGGAGAACAAGTAGTTGCGTATGCATCGAGACAGTTGAAGGAACATGAGAAAAATTACCCAACCCATGATTTGGAATTAGCGGCAGTAGTACATGTTGTCAAGATATGGAGACACTACCTATACGGAGAGAAATTTCAGATTAAGTCGGACCATAAAAGTCTTACTTATCTATTTAATCAGAAGGAGTTAAATATGAGACAGAGAAGATGGCTGGAACTATTGAAAGACTATGATTGTGATATCCAGTATCATCCGGGAAAAGCAAATGTGGTAGCGGATGCATTGAGCAGGAAAGCAATGATAAAATCTCAAGGAGAAACCAGCACGATTGCAGCAATGTATACCAATGGAATGGTGTTTAATCACGGCAACGAGCAGTATGTGATAGATACACCGGATGGATCAACCAACCAAGGGTTCATTCATCGGTTTTCAAATATGTTCGCGGCATTGAATATTATACCGGATATAGTGGACGAAGTGAAGACAGCTATCAAAGCAGATCCTTATCTGAGAACAGTACAAGAAGATATTGAGAAAGGTAGGACTAACCCTGAGTTCACCTTGGATGACGAGAAGGTACTAAAATACAAAGGAAGAATATGTGTACCCGAAATAGAAAGTGTAGACATTAGACACCGATTCATGAAAGAAGCCCATACCACCATCTACTCGGTACATCCTGGAAGTACAAAAATGTATCATGATCTAAAGAAACTGTATTGGTGGAGGGGAATGAAGGCAGATGTAGCCAAGCTCGTGTCTCAATGCCTAAATTGTCAGAAGGTCAAGGCGGAACGACAAAGACCCGCAAGACTGTTACAACCATTACCGGAACCAGCATGGAAATGGGACTGCATCACTATGGACTTCGTCACAGGACTACCATTGACTCCTCGAGTAGTTGACGCAGTTTGGGTGATTGTAGACCGTCTGACTAAGACAGCTCGCTTCATACCGATACGACCCCAATATACACTCGAAAGGTTAGCAAAGCTGTATGTGGATAACATTGTTTGGTTACACGGTGTTCCAGAAAGCATTGTGTCCGATAGAGATCCACGATTTACTTCCAAATTTTGGGAAGGACTGCAAAAGGCTATGGGTACAACATTGAAGTTCCCGATCGCATTCCACCCCCGACACACGGACAGTCGGAGCGTACAATCCAGATTTTAAAAGATATGCTACGAGCATGTGTGATTGATTTCAAGGGATCATGGGACGAAAAGTTACCACCGATCGAGTTCGCTTACAATAACAATCTATCAGGCTACTATACAGATGTCACCTTATGAAGCACTGTATGGTAGGAAGTGTCAAACTCCCTTGTTTTGGAATGAAGTTGGAGAACGTAGTATTGTTGGACCGGAATTTGTTGAAGAGACTTGTCGAGTGGTCGACATAATCAAGGAAAGAGTAAGAGTAGCTTAGAACCGTCAGAAGCAATACGCAGATACTCGACGAAGAGAGCTAGAGTTCTCCGTAGGTGATAAAGTATTTTTGAAAGTATCGCCTATGCGAGGATTGAAGAGGTTCGGACAGAAAGGAAAACTAAGTCCAAGATATGTCGGACCATATGAGATTATGGCTAAGCGTGGGAAAGTAGCTTATCAGTTAGCACTACCACCATCTATGTCAAGTGTGCATGACGTATTTCACATATACTTATTGAAGAAGTATGTCAAAGACCCAACACATATGTTGACAGTAGATTTGCCAGAACTGACTGATGATTTGACATTTAAAATAATACCAATGGAAATCACTAGTCGAAAGGTTCAACATCTACGCAACAGAGATATCTATTATGTTAAGGTCACATGGAAAAGTAGAGACATGGAAGAGATTACATGGGAAGAAGAAAATGCTATGAGAAAGCAATACCCTCCCTTGTTTGATTCAGAAGGTATGTACAATTTCGAGGACAAAATTTTTATAAGTTGGGGGGAGTTGTAAGACCCGTGTCAATCTAACCCGGTCTTACCAACCTTGAACCAGGTTTACCCATCATGGTCGAGTCAAATGGACCAAGGGCATGAAGGAGATCGAGATCCCAGGTATGAAATCGACCCAAAAACACTTAATTCTAGGGGAGGGTCGCACACCCAGTGAAGCAGGGTCGGACCTCCCAAAACAGTAAAGTCAGACCCTCGTTTTTGAGGGAGGGTCGGACAGCTTAAGACCCTAGGGTCGACGGGATCATCGACCCTCCCATTGACCCTCGGTTTCTGACAAAACTGAAATTAGGAAATTTCCTAATTTTCGGTTGGGATTCTTTCCAAATCAGTGGGACTATTATAGGACATTCCTAGTCTATTTAAAGGATGTCCCTAAGCCACTTTCACTCCTTTCACAACCCTAATTGAATTGAGAGAAAGAGAGGAGAAGGAAAAGAGGAAGAAGAGAGGCAAGGAGGAAGACTTAGCAAAAAGGAGAAGAATTGCAGAGAAAAGTAATCTTCTCAGGTATGGATACAAATTCCATGAGTTTCTACAGACCTTAGGTTAGATATGGTTGAGTGTAGGATTTCGGAGAAACTCAAACCATCCATCCATGGTTAGGTTTTCATGGAAAACCATAGGAGGATGCACGAAAACTATTTAGATGGTTTATCCATGGTTCTAGACCATGGAATGAGTGTTGGGTGAATGTAGGAAGCAAGTCATAGGACCCCAAACACGAAGAATGGATTAAAAAGTGGAAATTGGACCAGAGTGCACCGAGGGTCGCACCGAGGGTCGCACCGAGGGTCGATAGACCATCCGACCCTAGGTGTTTCTGACCATCGACCCTCAGCATTCGGGAAGTTCAGAATGGAGGGAGGGTCGATAAACCCATCGACCCTCAGTTGACAGAATGGTTTTTAAATTCTGAATTAATTCTAATTAAATTCTATCGACTTTGTTAGGTTTGCTAGCAGTATAATAACATTATAAAGGTGATTCTAAAGCTTGGAAAAGTATCTATTAGCAAGCTAAGGTGAGGAACCTTAACCCCAAACTAAATTGGTTAATAATAAACTGTTTTCTTTTCTTGAGTCCTATGCCATGTTTGATTCTATGCGAATATGTTTGTAATGTGCATACAGCATGCCATCCAATATTTCTATTACTTGTTCATGCATATTTATTTTATTGTTTATAACATGATGATGATGATGATGATAGGAATAGGCATGTGATTGTATGTGTGTGGTTGGTGTGCTTGATGCGAGCGAGTATCAGGGGAGGTGTGATGAGAACGTCAATAAATGTTAACCTTTGGCGGGTCTCAGCACTTTAGCTCTATCTCTAACTCAAGTCTTGTGCATTGACATCGTCGTATCGCCATTACCTTAGCCGAACTATTATGTCGTAGGGTATCAGGGGAGGTGGTCTCGGTCCTTGTAGTCTTTGACTCTACCGGGGGGCCTTAGCTCTATCTCTATGGGCATTCTGAGGGATGCTGGGGTGAGGCCTTGGATACACTGTTTGGCATTAGGATTGGTTAGCAATGAGCCCAGTTTGCAAGCCCTCGCTAACAGGGGCTTACGTGTTGGTATAGCATTATATAGCAATAAACGTTAACCTTTGTTGTATAATGTTATGGTAGGGTGGATGGGGACGACGATAAACGTTAACCTTCGGGCGGGCTTCCACACCCTGTGTATAGAGGCGGTGTCAATAAACGTTAACCTTTGACCACCCAACCTTTTTATTGCACATTGCAAACTATAAACCAAGACCAAAGATATAAATTGATTTTTTTTGCATGCATATGTATTGTTGCATTGTTTTGGCTACTCATTGAGCCGTGTTGTGTGCTCACCCCTCGACGTCGAATATTTTAGTTGATGATGCAGGTTATACAGTTGAAGATTATATGAATGCGTCGGCGTACGGAAACGTTGCAGCTATGGACGTTGGAGCTGAAGATGATACACACGATCTCTCTTGCGAGTGCAACTCGTGTGTATTTGATTAGATATTTTTCGTAGGTTTCTTTATTGGATTTATAAGACATGTATTTGGTATTTAAATATTTATGTCTCAGTTAAACACAGAATAATTTGCTATTATTTATGGATATCATTTTAGTTCTCAGTTCATATTATTTATAAATTTTCCGCTATTGTGTATTACTCTGATTATGATTGTGGATGCGTGTTAAGTTTGGATAACGCGGGTATAGCCTATTTGAGATCCTGGTTGAGCCGTTGTTTATTTAGCGGTTCATCACACCATTCTGAACAGTGTGGAATTGGGGTGTGACAGCAGCCATAAAGTCTTCAACTGAATAACCTGCATCAAGATCTGAAAAAGAAAATATATATTTTCAGGTGAGCTCCCAACTTAGCTCAGTAAAGTACAAGACCAATGCAACATAAAAAATGCATGAGATAACATTACAATTGGGTCAGGTATAACTTGCAAAATGCTATGGTAAGGTTTGGCGGCCATCGCAACTCCATGCACGAGAGTGAGCATCCCCAACAGTCAGGCTACAATGCACACTACTGTTGTTGCCTCACATCACTCACTCTGGTATAGAGATAGAGCTAAAGTCTGGCGGGCAGGCTGAGCCACCATCCCACGTCCTTCCCCTAATACCATACACCACACCAACACCTAAACCCCTGTTGGTAAGGGCTTGCAAGTGGATTCCGTTTCTAACCAGTCATATTTGTCAATACAGTATCTATGGCCCTACCCCAGTGCAGCTCCCTAAGACATAGAGATATGGCTCGAGTCTGGTGGACAGGTGGAGCCACAATCCCACGTCCTCCCCTTGATACCCTATTCGCACCAAGCCCGCTAAGGTAAACGGCGATACGAAAAAGTGTTAGTGTGAGGATATATCCAGGGCTCCACTCCCCTTCACATTCCACACACTAATGAAAAACAATCACATGCCTAAACAAATATATCCAGGGCTCCACTCCCCTTCACATTCCACACACTAATGAAAAACAATTACATGCCTAAACAAACAGCATCCTGGCATATGAATATGCATGAACAGATAATAAGAATTTAATAACTAGATGGCATGTAAAATGCACAAACAACAAACAACAAACACAGATACAGATGAGATCACAACGGTTTACTGTTATTTAGTTACTTAGGGTTTGGGGTCTTCTCCCTTACCTGATGCATGATAACAAGTCCACTCTGCTTCACAGAGTCCACTCACACTGTATACAGGTCCTACATGATCATACTTATAGGTTAGAATTAAATTATTAGGGTTACAGTTGGTCAGAACCAAGTTTGGCCAAGCAAATAGGCTTCTGTAAGCATACCGGTCGCAGTACCAATCTCAGTATAGTGAGACCGGTATGTCCTGCGGTATATACCGGTCTCACTCTGAGAGAGACCGGTATTCGATATGTGCTTGCGGTATATACCGCAAGACCATACTGCAGGACCTTATAGTCCAGCCGGTATGTCCGGCGGTATATACCGCAGGACCATACTGTAGGACTTATGTCCAGCCGGTATGTCCGGCGGTATGGGTTCAAGAGTCCAATCTCGGACCTACCTCCCCCGTCGATCATCGGCTTAGTTTTTAGGGTTTTTCCTAAACCATTCTATGGTCCAAATACTCGTTTAGTCATCTAGGTTTCGACTATTTCATCGCATCATTCCCATATTGGATCTCAATGAGAACTAGGTTTTTGGGGTTCTAGGATTTTGGATCGTTGCGCCGTTTCACGGTTTCGATCCAAAATCCTAACATCAATAAAGATGTTGAGCACCTACCGGTGTTTGTTGAATGGTGGTGTGCTCCTCCAACAGAAAGATCCCCCTTCTTGCGCGGTCTCCTTCCTCCTTGCTCCTTCTCAGATCTCTTCCAGACGGCCTAGGGTTTGATAATGTTTTGAAGGATCTAAGGAGGGGATGATGTGCATAGATATAGTGGGAGACCATTCTAGGAAGGTCTCCTATGTCTAGAAAGTTTCCTAATTTTTGATTCGGAGTGTGAGACCCACTGGAGTCTGTCTCCCTTCGATTTATACATACCAGTCGCACATACCGGTCTTACTCTGAGTGAGACCGATACTGAGACCGGTATGTAAAAAATTTATTTTTACACATCGTTTCTCATACCTGGATATCGTGGTTCGTCACCCGGCTTCGCCTTTCGGTCCGGTTATGATTGGGAGACCTGTCACAATGTAAACCATGACTTAAATCAGGTTTTCAGAGCACGATTCTTACAATTCTACCACCCTTAAAAGAAATTTTGTCTCCAAAATTTGCATGTAGGTTTCACAATTCCCCCACCCTTAAAGAAAATTTCATCCTCGAAATTGTATGTACCTTCAGAGTAAAAAAGATGAGGGTATTCTTGTCGCATGGCATCCTCCTCCTCCCAGGTGATTTCTTCTACATCCTGGCTCTTCCAAACTACCTTGACGTAGTGTATAGTACACCTTCGAAGCTCTTTCGACTGATTAGCTTGATTCGTACTACCTCGAAGGTCAAGTCTTCTGTCAAATCTGGGGGGTCTGCAACAAGAATATGCGAAGGGTCTCTCACGTACTTCTTCAGTAAGGACACGTGGAAGACATTGTGGACACTAGACATTGCTGGTGGCAATGCAAGTTGATAGGCCACTTTGCCACATCGGGACAGAATCTCATATGGTCCTATATTTCTAGGACACAGTTTTCCTTTCTTCCCAAACCGCTTTAGGCCTCTTACTGGTGATACCTTCAAAAATACTTTATCACTAACGATGAATTCGAGGTCTCGGTGCCTATTATCAGCATAATGCTTTTGACGCACTTGAGCTGTTTTTACTCTGTTCTTGATTTGATCCACTACTTTGCAGGTTTCCTCCACAAATTCTGGTCCTACGATCCGTCTTTCTCCAACTTCGTCCCATAACAATGGTGTCTGACATTTCTTACCATACAAGGCCTCATATGGAGCCATCTGGATCGTAGCCTGGTAGCTATTGTTGTAGGCAAACTCGATGAGCGAAAACTTCTCATCCCAAGCCCCCTTAAAGTCAATAGCGCATGCTCGAAGCATGTCTTCTAGGGTCTGGATGGTCCTCTCTGACTGACTATCTGTTTGAGGGTGAAAGGTTGTGCTGAACTTTAGTTTTGTCCCCATGGCCTTCTATAGTCCATCCCAGAACTTTGATGTGAAGCGTGGATCTCTGTCAGATACTATACTCTCTGGGACACCGTGGAGTTTGACTATATTGTCCACATATAATTTTACTAACCTGTCCATGGTGTATTGCGATCTGATGGGGATAAATCTTGCAGTCTTGGTGAGGCGATCTACAACTACCTAGACTGCATTCACTAACCTTGGAGTCATAGGTAGGCCAGTGATGAAATCCATGATAATACAATCCCATTTCCATGCTGGCTCAAGTAATGGTTGCAATAAGCCTGCGGGCCTCTGTCTTACCACTTTAACTTGCTGGCAGTTTAGACATTGAAATACATATCTTGCCACATCTGCTTTCATACCCCTCCACTAGTACAACCTCTTTAGGTCATGGTACATCTTAGTGCTTCCAGGATGTACTGAATATGGAGTGGAGTGAGCTTCCAATATGATTCGATTTCTGATTTTCAGATCCTCATTCTCAGGTATGCATAACCGTCCATGATACCTGAGTACCTTGTCTGCATCCAAGGTGAAATCAGGATTGGCTCGACCCTTTTCCAAATCTTCTTGCACTGTCCTGAGGTATGGGTCCTATACGACTGCTGCTTTAACCTCCTCTTTCAGGTCAGGCAAAATATTCAGTGTTACAAACATAAGGATAAACTTGTGTATCAAACCTTGCTCCACTGGATCGTTTGCTGACTTTAATAAGAGCTATTCCTCATTCTCTGATGAGCTAGAAACTACAGCACACAAAGCAGTATTTGTACTGGGCCCTGCTTCGGGGTTCGATGCCCATTTCCTACTCAGAGCATCAGCTACAATATTTGCTTTACCAGGATGGTACTGAATGTCACAGTCGTAGTCCTTAAGTAATTCTATCCACCTCCTCTGCCTCATGTTCAGGTTTTTTTGGGTGAAAAGATATGTCAGGCTTTTGTGGTCAGACTTAAACTGAAATTTCTCACCATACAGGTAGTGCCTCCAAGTTTTGATAGCATGAATGACTGCTGCCAATTCTAAGTCATTAGTAGGGTAGTTCTTCTCATGCTCCTTCAGTTGTCTTGAGGCATAGGCGATCACTTGTTCTCCTTGCATCAGCACACATCCCAGTCCCAAACCTGAAGCATATGTATACAGTGTGAATGGAAGGCCTGGAGCAGGACTAGTCAATATAAGTGCTGAAACTTGTCTTGACTTCAGTGTCTGAAAGCATTTCTCACATTCTTCGATCCATATGAACTTCTCCCCCTTCTTGGTCAACCTGGTGAATGAAACGGTAATCTTGGAATAATCTTCCACGAACCTTCGGTAATATCCAGCTAAGCCTAGGAAGCTATGAATTTCAACAACTATCTTTGGTGCCTCCCATCCTACTATGGCTGAAATTTTACTGGGATCCACCTTAATTCCTTCAACAGATACCACGTGACCCAAGAAGGCTACTTCATCTAGCCAAAATTCACACTTCTTGAACTTTGCATAGAGCTTCTCTCTTCTTAGTCTTTGTAATGCCACTCTTAAGTGCATTGCATGCGTCTCTTTGTCCTTGGAGTATACTAAAATATCATCTATGAATACTATAACCGACGTGTCCAACATGTCATGGAATACTCAGTTCATTAGTTCCATAAATGACATAGGTGCATTGATCAACCCAAAGGACATCATAAGGAACTCGTAGTGTCCATATCGTGTTCTGAAAGCTGTCTTGGGAATGTCTGCCTCCTTGATCTTGAGTTGATGATACCCTGACCTCAAATCAATCTTTGAGAATACACTTGAACCTTGCAGTTGATCAAACAAGTCATCTATTCTAGGTAGTGGGTACCAATTCTTGATGGTGAGCTTGTTTAACTCTCGATAGTCCATACAAAGACGTACACTACCATCCTTCTTCTTCACAAATAGCATAGGTGCTTCCCAAGGTGAGATACTCGGCCTTATGAAGCCCTTGTCTAATAATTCTTGCAGTTGGATTTTTAACTCCTTCAACTCTGTAGGAGCCATCCTGTAGGGTGCTTTAGACACAGGCGCTACCCCTGGTAGGAGATCTATCATAAACTCAGTCGCCCTGTCTGGTGGTAATCCAGGTAGATCTTCTAGAAACACATTAGGAAATTCTCGCACTACCTCGATATCCTCCATTCTTGGTAAGTCAGCGGTCACATCCACAACTGATACGAGGTATCCTACTCCCCCCTTCTCTAAGCACTTCCTTGCTTTTAGGGCTGAGAGTATAAGCTTTCTCTTCCTAGACAACTTAGTCCTTTTAAAGTTGAACTTCGTTCCTTCACTGTCCTTGAAAACTAACTTCTTCTCAGCACATAACAGGCTTGCTGAATGCTAAGATAACCAGTCTATTCCCAGAATGACATGACTAGATTGGCTTCCAACTCTCGTCCTTCAATATGTACTGGGCAAGGCCCATAATACTCTTCTAATACCACTTCCATTTCCATGGGGGATCGAACTAACAAACTTGGTTCTAAAGTCTTGATGGGTTGATCTAGTCCTTTTTCGAATGATACTGACACAAAGGAATGGGTGGCCCCTGAGTCAAACAGGACTCTGGCGGGTACCCCTGCTATGTTTACTGTACCTGAGGTTTTTAATTTTTCCTTTAGTTCTATGCTCATACAATTAATGCGGTAACTAAGGAGTAAGTACAGAATCATACCAGTAACTACATCAGGTGATGCAGCTGCTTCCTTCGTAGTAACAGCATACACTTTGCCTTGCTGCGGTTCCCTCTTTGGTAGTGGGCATGTTCAGGCATAGTGACCCACCTGTTGACAATTGAAGCACTTCACACTGGTGTTCTGTCCCGTTGCCTGCTGTGTCACTACAAGAATAGGTCTGGGTTGTAAGAACCGTACTTTGAAAACCTGGTCTAATCCATGGTTCTATATGATGACAGGTCTCCCAATCATAATTGGACCGGAAGGCGAAGCCGGGTGACGAACCACTCAATTTTCAGGTAAGAGAACCTGTGAAAAATGTCTAAATCTCATACCGGTCTGACTATACCGATTGCGGTCAGTGCAACTGGTATGTGCAACCAGTATGGGTATACCGGTCGGACTATACCGGTTGCGGTCACTCCAACCGGTATGTGCAACCGGTATGCTTAATTTCGGCTGGAGACGGACTCTAGCGGGTCCCTCACTCCGAATGGAAACTTGGAAAGTTTCCAATCATGGAAAACCTTCCGAAGAACGGCCCTCTTCTATTTATAGAGATGATCACACTCCATTGATCCTTCTCAAACCCTAGCCGTCTAGAGAAGAGTTGAGAAGGAGCAAGGAGGAAGAGGCCGCCCAGGAAGGAGACTTCAGTGGAGGAGCACGCCGCCAATCGACAAACACCATCGGTAAGTGCTCAATACTATTAGTAATATTAGGATGTCGGATCGAAGCCGCGAAGTGGCGCAGCGATCCAAAAAGCCTAGGATTTCCATTAGTTTTCTCATTCGGATCTAACCTAGACTTGATACGGCATTCTAGTCGAAATCAAAAGACCAACATAGTATTTGAACCTTAGAATGGGTTACGAGAAACCCTAGAAAACTTAGTCGATACCAACAAGGAAGGGAGATCCGAGACCTTGCTCTCGGATCCAAACCTCAGACTATACCGGTAGGACACATGGTCTGACGGTATGGGCCTGCGGTGTATATCGGAGGCACATATCGGCTTCACCTATGTGCAACCGGTATATACCACAACCGGTATACATACCGGTGGCACATACCGGTCTCACTATACTGAAACCGGTACCTGCGACCGGTATGCTTCCCGAGCCTGGGTTTCTTGGCCAAACCTGGTTTTAACCTCTGAAACCTTAATAAATGGATTCTAACATAAAGATATGATTATGTAGGACCTGTAGACAACGTGAGTAAACCCTATGACGCAGAGTGGCAGTTTTATCATGCGTCAGGTAAGGGATAAGACCCCAAACTCTAATAAATTAAAGAACAGTAAACCTAGTGAATAATTTTATGTTCATTTGATTACTTGATGTTTGTGCATCTCACATGCCATGTAGTTGTCTCTTTTGTTATTATCTACTCATGCATTTCATATGCTAGGATTGTTGGATGTTAGGCATGTGTATGTTTTAGTTAGTGTGTGGAATGTGAAGGGGGGTGTGCCCTGGATATATCCATAGCTAACACTTTTCTCGTATCACCTTCTACCTTAGAAAACTCAGTGCGAATAGGGTATCAGGGGGAGGACGTAGGATTGTGGTTTTTCCTGCCCACCAGACTCGAGTCCTATCCCTATGTCGTAGGGAGTTGTGCCGGGGTAGGGTTATATAGTCTTTTACTTTAGCAGACTTGGTGCGAATAGGGTATCAGGGGGAGGACGTGGGATTGTGGTTCTTCCTGCCCACCAGACTCAAGCCCTATCTCTATATCGTAGGGAGCCGTGCTGGGGTAGGGCCATTGATACTGTATTGACATTTAGGACTGGTTAGAAATGGAACCCACTTGCAAGCCCTTGCCAGTAGGGGTTTAGGTATTGGTACGGTATGGGGTATCAGGGGGAGGACGTGGGATTGTGGTTCTTTCTGCCCGCCAAACTCGAGTCCTATCTCCATACTGGAGTGAGTGATGTGGGGCAACAACAGTAGTGTGGTAGGTGCCTGACTATTGGGTGTGCTCACACTCTCATGCATGGAGGTGCGGTGGCCGTCAAACCTTACCATAGCATATTTGTAAGTTATACCTGACCCAATTGTAATGTTATTCCATGCATATTGTTTGTCGCATTGGTCTTGTACTTTACTGAGCTAAGTTGTGAGCTCACCCAAATATATATATATTTCTTTTCAGATCTTGATGCAGGGTATACGGTGGAGGACTTTATGACTGCTCCAGCCTACAACACGGTGGCTGCCCTGGAGGACGAACATGATGCGTCATGCGAGTGCTCGTTCTGTGTCTTCTCTCAGTGATTGGTTTTATTTTCTGTTAAAACTTTGTAATAATTATTACTTAAATTTTATGAATGATGGGATAATTGGAGTACTTATTTTAATTATAACATAGAATTCAGTTCATTTATTTATATTCCGCTGCTATGTATTAATCTCTGATTATGTTAGACTGCTTGGGAATGATTGGTTGACCCGGTCTATTGAGATCCTGGTGTGAACCGTGGTTTAGAGCCAGTTCACTCACACTTCTGGTTCAGTCAGAATTGGGGTGTGACAACTTGGTATCAGAGCCCTAGGCTCTATCCAGCTAATCATTCTGCATCTAACTATGTCCAATGAGCTGAATTAGGGAAATTTAAAAACTTTAATAAGAACACACCATAAGCTTGTTTGATGCCTGAGACTTAAGAAAGATGCATAATATACTAATAAAGGAAGAACAATTATAAACACTGAAGTATTAAAGGAAACTAATTAACCATTTCATAAATTTTCTTTAGTACAAGTGAACAACAGAGTACAGTCCACAAGTCGGACAGTTACTCTAGTAACAAAATAAATCACCTGAAAATAAAATAAAAACTACATCTGACTATGGTGATGTAGCGGGCCTGGATGGTATCGGGTCTGCAATATCATAGTCCCGCTCGTATACCTCTCTGAGCCAATGAACCTGGTCCTGTGTGACCCGTAGGCTACGAGCTAAACGCCCCAACTCTTGATCCATCTCTCGCTGAGAGTCTATGAGTCCTCTCTGGGTATCTAGGATGCCTCTCTGAGTATCAAGGATGCCTCTCTGGGTGTCTCTGATCTCCATGAGCATGCTCATCACTGGGTCCGAAGGGGGATGGGATGGTCCAGCAACTAGAGAAGACCTAGATGGTCTAGCAACTGGAGAAGGCCTAGATGGTCCAGCAACGGAGAAGGCCTAGAAGGTCCTACAACTGGAGAATGCTGGGGTGTAGGTGCTGGGATGTCCTCCATGTGTGCATCCCCATCATCTCCCATCTCGGCTGCCTCTGTTGCTGCTGCAGCTGCTGCTACTGCAAGGGCCACATGGTTCCTAGGTAGAGAGGACGAGCCTGTAACTCCTCGTCACTGAGTACTAGATCATCCATTTGTATCTTATAGATGGCCTCGGCATCTATATCAGAACTCATGGTGATCTCTACAGCCACCTCACCCTGCATATCCACACCCAGACGCTGTAACAAAGCTGTGATCAACCGACCATATGGGAGATTGCCCGACACACCAGGCATGGCTGCAAAGATCATAACCCACATAATCAAGTAAGGTAAACAAATCCGGTGCCGAGTAGCCACACAGTAGGTGAGATACTGAGTCAACTGGGATAACTCTCTATAGTGTCCACTCTGGGGAACAATGTTATGCTGAATGATCCGGCAGAAAAGGCGAGGCTGAGGACGTAGGTTGGAAGCCAACATGACTCTACCAGGTAATAAGATCTGCGCGGCTATGGCTGCCCTCATGCCCTCAGTAAGATATCCTTTGGCTCTGGGTGGACAATAAATGAGTTCCCCATCGTCAGGAATCTCCAGTAGAGCAGCTAGTTCAGCTGTGTTAAATGAAATCATCACCTCTTTCACATAGCTGGTGATGCGAAGATCTCTGGCATGCTCCCAATCATCTAAGTCACCTTCCACCTCCAGGTTGGTGAAGAATAGTTTTACCAAGTTGGGACGAGTAGTCTCTATATACTGGATAAGAGGTAACCAACCTATTACCCCAAAAGCCGCCTCAACATCAAAGCGGTGAAGATGCTCCAAGTTAACAAAACGGCCTGCTTCGATACGCTTTGCTCGAAACCATGCTAAGCGTGAAGCGGCCGCCTCCGACCGAAAGAACCTCTCATCATATAAGACAGGAGGGGATGTGGCCTGTGCATACCAGGCATAAATGACCGTTCCCGCCCCACGGCGTCCAAACATAGTGTATCTATTAAACAAGGAACCAGAGTCAATTAGAGACAAATTCAGAAAAATTTCAACAGTATCACAAGAGAAAATGGTGAAAAATCCTAAAAACACACCTAATATGAATAGAATAACTTATGGTGATGGTACAATGCTAACATAGGTCAAACCATTTCATCAAAAACAGAGAATATGGAGGCATATTAACAAAAATTACCAAAAATCTCAAAAAAACCTAGAAACCTAGGTTAAAAGTCAAAATTTTGAAATTTTCATTAAACCAAGCGATAGAACTTCAAATTTTTGAGGGGTTTTGCAAAATTAGACCCCTAAAACCTTTCTCAAGCGAAGAAAGAAGTTTTCTATGGTTAAAAACTTCCAAATCAAGAGAAACCTATGTTTTGGTATAAAAGACGATGAAAATTTTTCTAAAAAGAGGGAAGAGAAGGATAAGCTTACCTGAGAGACGAGATTGGTACTCTAGGATGAAGTAGAAACAATCTTAGGAGCACCGGATGAACTATAGAGACTCAAAAATCAAGAGAGAAATCGGCACCGGAGTAAACTTAAGAGAGAGAAATGAGAAATAAGACTAAAAATCACGTTTTTAAAAGGTTTTAGGGATACCGGTCGCACATCTGGGCTGGACAGTGCGATCGGTACCCCCCTGCGGTATGGTGCGACCGGTACCTGCCACAGGGTATACCGGTTGCACATAAATATGGGCTGTGCGACCGGTACTACCTGCGGTATGGCCAGACCGGAATGAATGGCCAGCTATACCGGTCTCACTCCAGGAGAGACCGGTACTGCCGTCGGAACCCTATGGGGATTGGGAATACGAAACCATTATGAGAATCGACTGAACTTGATCCCAGACCTCACGCCTGCATGATAAGACTAGAATAAAGGAATTTATATGTGAAGATTCGAAAGATAACTGAAAAATTGCTTATGTTTCTTTGCTATTGATATATACATATGCTGCATATGCTTTGAGACTAAATGTTAATTGGAATAATTCCCTAATTGCCTCATGTATCTCAATGTATTCAGATATCATACAGGGAATTAAATTTCCTCAATGGTTAGAGGAAATGGGCGTAGAGTTCATCGCAGACGCCGCCATTCAAGGGAGCCTACCATGGACAGAAGTTCAGGTATAGAAAACACAGAAGAAAATGAAGAGAGAGAAGGTGGGGAGGAACTTAACCCCCAAGACGAAACTGAAAATCTGGTAAAGGCCAATGAAGAATCGCCGTCACAGGGGCAACCATCTACAGGCTCCGAAACAATGATGGCTAACCTGGTCACCAATATGGAGGCACAACAGAAGAAGTTCTTTGAGGAAATGTTGAAAATGTTTAGGCCACCTGGGCCTGTGTCGGCACCTGCAAACATGCCATCTACAAATGCTGAGAATGTTCATGCAGCACCAGTAGGGGTTAGGACAGTTACTGAAGAACCACCACAACAGGGCCAACCCAACACAGTTCCCCACCCAGTTACAGGGACGCCAATTCCTAACCAAGATCAAGGAGGGTATCAGGGACCACATCAGGGTGCATACTATGGGGGATATCAGGGGGGGAATCAGAGTGGCTATTCTTATCAGCCACCATGGTATGGACAGGCACCATATGGGCAGGTTCATTATGCTCAGAATAGTCTTTCCAGGGCGGTGGACGGATTTTTAAAGCTCAAACCACCAACCTTTACAGGGAAGTCAGGGAAAACACTGTGGCCAGTGTAGTGGATAGCTGAGATGGAGAAAAACTTTCGGCTACTGGAGTGTCAGGATGGGGACAAAGTATTATATGCCACTCACATGCTGAAGGAAGAGGCCAATGGGTGGTGGAATTCTACTAGATCATATCTGGAAACAAAGCACCAGATCATTACTTGGCCCATATTCAAGGAAGCCTTCTTTGACAAGTACTTTCCCAGGAGTTTTCGTGATCAAATGGAGAGGGAATTCCTTAACCTGCAGCAGTCACAAATGACCTTAAAAGCATACCAGCAGAGGTATGAGGAGTTATTTTTCTTTGCTCCAATCAGTATGCAGGAGGAAGAAACAAAAACTCGCCATTTCACTATGGGTCTCCGGGGTGCTATCAGAGAGCATGTGCTGGGACGAGGGTTGACTATATATAATGAAGCTGTACAGGTGGCTCGAGTCATCGAGGCCAGTTAGAGAGAAAGTTTCTTCGCACAAAATAGGGGTCTGAAGAGGCCTAATCCTGAGTCCCAAGGTGGAAGAAACAACAGGCCATACCGTCCATTCTGGCCACCAACTAGCACAGTACCTCCCAGACCGGCTCTTGCAATGACACAACAGGCAACGGGGCCGAACCCTAATGTAAAGTGTTTCAATTTCCAACAGGTGGGTCATTATGCCAGAACATGCCCATAACCATAGAGGGAGCAACAGCAAGGCAAGGTGTATGCTGTTACTACAGAGGAGGCAGCCGCATCACTAGATGTGGTTACAGGTATGATTTTATACTTCCTCCTTAACTGCTGCATTTATTGTTTGTGCATTTGAATCTAAGGGAAAAATTTAAAAACCTCAGGTACAGTGATTATAGCAGGGGTACCCACAAGAGTCTTGTTTGACTCCGGGGCCACCCAATCCTTTGTATCCGTGTCATTCGAAAAAGGACTAGATCAACCCATCAAGAATCTACACCCAGGTCTATTAGTTCGGTCTCCCATGGGAATGGAGGTGATATTAGAAGAGTATTATGGTCCTTGCCCAGTGCATATTGAAGAACGAGAGTTGGAAGCCAATCTAGTCCAGCTGGAGATGTCAGACTTTGATGTCATTCTGGGAATGGACTGGTTATCTAAACATTTGGCAAACCTGTTATGTGCCGAGAAGAAGTTGATATTTAAAGACAGTGAAGGGACGGAGTTCAACTTTAAAGGGGCTAAATTGCCTAGGAAGAGAAAGCTCATACTCTCAGCCCTAAAAGCAAAGAAGTGCTTAGAGAAAGGGGGAGTGGGATACCTCGTATCAGTGGTGGATGTGACCGCTGACTTACCAAAAATGGAGGACATCAAAGTGGTACGGGAATTTCCTGATGTATTTCTAGAAGACCTACCCGGGTTGCCACCAGACAGAGCTACTGAGTTTGTAATAGACCTCCTACCAGGAGTAGCACCGGTTTCTAAAGCACCTTACAAGATGGCTCCCACCGAGTTAAAAGAGTTAAAAACTCAACTGCAAGAACTGTTAGACAAGGGATTTATAAGGCCTAGTATCTCACCTTGGGGAGCACCTGTGCTCTTTGTCAAGAAAAAGGATGGTAGTGTACGTCTTTGTATGGACTACCGAGAATTAAACAAGATCACTATCAAGAACATATACCCACTACCAAGAATAGATGATTTTTTTGACCAATTACAAGGTTCGAGTGTATTCTCGAAGATTGATCTGAGATCAAGGTATCATCAACTCAAGATTAAGGAGGCAGACATCCCCAAGACAGCTTTCAGGATGCGGTATGGACACTATGAGTTCCTTGTGATGTCATTTGGGTTGACTAATGCACCTGCATCATTATGGAGCTAATGAACTGAGTATTCCATGACATGTTGGATACGTCGATTATCCTGTTCATCGATGACATTTTAGTATACTCCAAGGATCAGGAAACACACGCAGTGCATCTAAGAGCAGCATTACAAAGACTGAGGAGAGAGAAGCTCTATGCAAAATTCAAGAAATGTGAATTCTGGTTAGACGAAGTGGCATTCCTTGGTCACGTGGTGTCTGCTGAAGGAATCAAGGTCGATCCTAGTAAAATTTCTGCTATAGTAGGATGGGAGGCGCCGAAGAACTATTCCAAGATTGCTGTCCCACTCACCAGGTTGACCAAAAAGGGCAAGAAATTCATATGGACTGAAGAATGTGTGAAAAACTTTCAGACATTGAAGTCAAGACTGGTATCAGCACCTATATTGACTATTCTAGCTCCAGACCATCCATTCACACTATATACAAATGCTTCAGGTTTGGGACTGGGTTGTGTGTTGATGCAAGGAGAACAGGTGATAGCTTATGCCTCAAGACAGCTGAAAGAGCATGAGAAAAACTACCCCACACATGACCTAGAATTGGCAGCGGTCATTCATGCTATCAAGACGTAAAGGCATTATCTGTATGGTGAGAAATTCCAGATTAAGTCTAATCACAAAAGCCTGACGTATCTTTTCACCCAAAAAGACCTGAACATGAGGCAGAGAAGGTGGCTAGAGTTACTCAAGGACTACGACTATGACATTCAGTATCACCCTGGTAAAGCTAACATTGTAGTTGATGCACTAAGCAGGAAATGGGCATCAAACCATGAAGCAGGACCAAGTACAAATGCAGCATTGTGTGCTACTATTTCTGGCTCATCAGAGGATGAAGAACAACTCTTAATAGAGTCAGCAAATGATCCTATTGAGCAACGGTTAATACACCAGTTTACCCTTATGTTTGCAGCATTGAAGATTTTGCCCGACTTGAAGGAAGAAATAAAGGCAGCAGTCCTACAGGACCCATACCTCAGGACAGTTCGAGAAGATTTATAAAAGGGTCCAGCCAACCCTGATTTCACCTTGGATGAAGACAAGGTACTCAGATATCATGGGCATTTATGTGTACCTGAGAATGAAGACCTAGAAATCAGAAACCGAATCATGTTGGAAGCTCACTCTACTCCATATTCAATACATCCTGGGAGCACCAAGATGTGCCATGACCTAAAGAGATTATACTAGTGGAGGGGTATGAAAGCAGATGTGGCCCGATATGTGTTTCAATGTTTAAACTGCCAGCAAGTCAAAGCAGAAAGACAGAGGCCTGCAGGATTATTGCAACCGTTACCTGAGCCGGCATGAAAATGGGATTGTATTACCATGGATTTTGTCACTGGACTACCTATGACTCCAAGGTCAGTGAATGCTGTTTGGGTAGTAGTAGATCGCCTTACGAAGACCGCCAAATTTATCCCAGTCAGACCGCAATATACCATGGACAAGTTGGCAAGATTGTATGTGGATAATATAGTCAGACTGCATGGTGTCCCAGAGAGCATAGTATCTGATAGAGATCCACGCTTCACATCGAAGTTCTGGGAGGGGCTACAGAAGGCAATGGGAACGAAACTAAAGTTCAGTACAGCCTTCCACCCTCAAATAGATGGTCAGTCAAAGAGGACCATCTAGATCCTAGAAGATATGCTTCACGCATATGCGATCGACTTTAAGGGGGCTTGGGATGAGAAGCTTTACCTCATTGAGTTTGCCTACAACAACAGCTACCAGTCTACGATCCAGATGGCCCCATATGAGGCCTTGTATGGCAAGAAATGTTGAACACCATTATTATGGGACGAAATTGGAAAAAGAAGGATCATCGGACTAGAATTTGTAGAAGAAACCTGCAAGGCAGTAGATCAAATCAAGAACCAAGTAAAGACAGCTCAGGTGCGTCAAAAGCATTATGCTGACAACAGGCGGCGAGACCTTGAATTCATGATTGGTGATAAAGTTTTCTTGAAGGTGTCACCAGTAAGAGGACTGAAGCGGTTTCGGTAGAAAAGGAAAATTAAGTCCTAGATATGTGGGACCATATGAAATTCTATCCCGATGCGGCAAAGTGGCCTATCAACTTGCATTGCCACCACCGATGTCTAGCGTCCACAACGTCTTTCACGTGTCCTTACTAAAGAAGTACGTGAGAGACCCTTCACACATTCTTGTTACAGACCCCCCAGATTTGATAGAACACTTAACCTTCGAGGTGGTGCCAATCCAGGTCATTAGTAAAAAGGTACAACAGCTTCGAAGGCGAGCTATCCTGTCACACCCCAATTCTGCTCCAACCAGAATGGTGTGATGAACTATCAATAAACCAACGGTTCAACCAGGATCTCACAATAGGCTATCCCACATATGATAAACCAAAACACATTCCACATTAATCAGAGGCAATAAAATAAATAGCAGAAGTTTTATAGATAATGAACTGAGGTCTAATCATGATAAATAATTAATATTCCATTTATTTCCATGTAACAAAAACATAAGTTAATACATATTACAATATCCAAATACGAAAACTAAACACTAAACGTATCCACCATTGAAACTCTCGCTTAACGAACCATGTTCGTCCTCCATAGCTTGCTCATCACAGCCGCCACATGTTCATATGTTGGCGTGTCGATATAATCTTCAATCATAGTACCTGCAACATCAGAAACTAAAAAGAATTGTGCGCGCGAGGGTCAGCTCTCCAACTTGAGCTCAGTGAGTAAACAAAACAATGCAACAACACATATGCATGCAATCAATTCATATCTTTGGTCTGGTTTAAAGTTTGTAATGCGTAATAGAAAAGTTTAGGTGGTCAAAGGTTAACGTTTATTGACCCAGCCTTTATACACAGGGTGTGGAAGTCCGCCCAAAGGTTAACGTTTATTGTCGTCCCCATCCACCCTACCATAACATTGTACAACAAAGGTTAACGTTTATTATTGTACAGTGCCATACCAACACGTAAGCCCCTGTGGGAGAGGGCTTGCAAACTGGGCTCGCAACTAACCAATCCTAATGCCAAATAGTGTATCCAAGGCCTCACCCCAGCATCCCTCAGAACATCCATAGAGATGGAGCTAAGACCCCCCGGTAGAGTCAGAGACTACAAGGACCGAGACCACCTCCCCTGATACTCTACGACGTAATAGTTCTGCTAAGGTAATGGCGATATGACGATGCTAATGCACAAGACTCGAGTTAGAGATAGAGCCAAAGTGATGAGACCCGCCAAAGGTTAACGTTTATTGATGTCCCCATCACACCTCCCCTGATACTCGCTCACATCAAGTACACCAACCACACACATACATTCACATGTCTATTCCTATCATCATCATCATCACCATCATGTTATAAACAATAAAGTAAATATGCATGAACAAATAATAAAAATATTAGATGACATGTTGAATGCACATACAAGCATACACGCATAGAATCAATATGGCATTAGACTCAAGAAATAAAAATAGTTTGTTATTAATCAATTAGTTTAGAGTCCTGTTTCCTCACCTTTGCTTGTTTGTAGATCCTCTTTCAAGCCTTAAGAATCACTTTTATATCAATATTATATTGCTAGAAGACCTAACAAAGTCGATAGAATTTAATTAGAATTTATTTTAATTTTTATAGCTTGCTGTTAACGGGGGGTCGATGCCTAGGGTTGGATGTTCTATCGACCCTAGGTGCTACCCCTCCTTTCCTGAACTTACCGAATGCTGGGGGTCAATGCTAGGGTCGGAGGTTCCATCGACCCTAGGTGCGACCCCCCATGGTTTGAGTCGAAAATATCAAATTTCGTCCATTCATTCATGTTTGGAGTCCTATGGTTTGCTTCTACAATCCATTCCACACATGTTTTATGGTTTAGAACTATTCTTTATTCACCTACATGGTTTCAATGATCTCCTCCATGGTTTCCATTGAAACCTAACCATGGGTGGGTGATTTGGGTTTCTTCTAAGTCATACCCTCTTCATAAACCATTCTAAGGTCTTAAATAAATCATGGGGAATGTATTCATACCTTAGGTTTGCTGAGATTCAGAGTTTCCTCTGAATTTCCTCCTCCTTGGTCTTCTCCTTCAATTCTCTTTCTCTTCTCCTTCTCTTCCTTCTCTTCTCTTTCTCTCAATCCAATTAGGGTTGTAAAAGGAGTGAAAGAGGCTTAGGGACGTCATATTTATAGAGTAAAACCTCCCAAAATAAGTCCCATTGAGTTTAGGAAAGGTTCCAATTGAAATTAGGAAAGTTTCCTAATTTTTGGTTCGTGCTGTTTTTCCCGATTACTGGGGGTCGATGGGGGGGTCGGACCTGCCTGTTAAAACCTGCGACCCTACCCTCATTTTGACTGTTTTTGAGTAAATTTTCATATTGGGTCTTGGTTTTTCTAAACACACTTGGTCCACTTGGCTCGACCATGATATGTAGATGGGTCCCGACACAAAATATAAGGTTAGGCCGGGTTCGTGGCGTGCGGGTCTTACATATCCACTATGTCAAGGTAGTTTGGAAAAGTCCGGACGTAGAAGAAATTACTTGGGAGGAGGAGGATGCCAAGCGACAAGAATACCCCCATCTTTCCGACTCTGAAGGTACGTACAATTTCGGGGATGAAATTTCTTTTAAGGGTGGTAGAGTTGTAAGAACCGTACTTTGAAAACCCGGTCTAATCCATGGTTCTATATGATGACAGGTCTCCCAATCATAACCGGACCGGAAGGCAAAGCCGGGTGACGAACCACTCAATTTTCAGGTAAGAGAACCTGTGAAAAATGTTTAAATCTCATACCAGTTTGACTATACTGGTTGCAGTCAGTACAACCGGTATGGGTATACCGGTCGGACTATACCGGTTGCGGTCACTCCAACCGGTATGTGCGACCGGTATGCTTAATTTCGGCTGGAGACGGACTCCAGCGGGTCCCTCACTCCGAATGGAAACTTGGAAAGTTTCCAATCATGGAAAACCTTCCCAAGAACGGCCCTCTTCTATTTATAGAGATGATCACACTCCATTGATCCTTCTCAAACCCTAGCCGTCTAGAGAAGAGTTGAGAAGGAGCAAGGAGGAAGAGGCCGCCCAGGAAGGAGACTTCAGTGGAGGAGCACGCCGCCAACCGATGAACACCGCCGGTAAGTGCTCTATACTATTAGTAATATTAGGATGTCAGATCGGAGCCGCGAAGCGACGCAGCGATCCAAAAGGCCTAGGATTTCCATTAGTTTTTTCATTCGTATCTAACCTAGACTTGATACGGCATTCTAGTCAAAATCAAAAGACCAACATAGTATTTGAACCTTAGAATGGGATAGGAAAAACTCTAGAAAACTTAGCCAATACCAACAAGGAAGGGAGATCCAAGACCTTGCTCTCGGATCCAGACCTCGAACTATACCGGTAGGACACAAGGTCCGGCGATATGGGCCTGCGGTGTACACCGGAGGCACATACTGGCTTCACCTATGTGCAACCGGTATATACCACAACCGGTATACATACCGGTGGCACATACCGGTCTCACTATACTAAGACCGGTACCTGCGACCGGTATGCTTCCTGAGCCTGGGTTGCTTGGCCAAACCTGGTTCTGACCTCTGAAACCTTAATAAATGGATTCTAACATAAAGATATGATTATGTAGGACTTGTAGACAATGTGAGTAAACCCTGTGACGTAGAGTGGGAGTTTTATCGCGCATCAGGTAAGGGACAAGACCCCAAACTCTAATAAATTAAAGAACAGTAAACCTTGTGAATAATTTATGTTTATCTGATTACTTGATGTTTGTGCATCTCACATGCCATGTAGTTATCTCTTTTGTTATTATCTACTCATGCATTTCATATGCTAGGATTTTTGGATGTTAGGCATGTGTATGTTTTAGTTAGTGTATGGAATGTGAAGGGGGTCTGCCCTGGATATATCCACATAGCTAACACTTTTCTCATATCGCCTTCTAACTTAGCAAACTCAGTGCGAATAGGGTATCAGGGGGAGGATGTGGGATTGTGGTTCTTCCTGCCCACCAGACTTGAGTCCTATCCCTATGTCGTAGGGAGTTATTCTGGGTTAGGGTCATATAGTCTTTTACTTTAGCAGACTTGGTGCAAATAGGGTATCAGGGGGAGGACGTGGGATTGTAGTTCTTCCTGCCCACCAGACTCGAGCCCTATCTCTATATCGTAGGGAGCCGTGCTGGGGTAGGGCCATTGCTGTATTGACATTTAGGACTGGTTAGAAATGGATCCCACTTGTAAGCCCTTGCCAGTAGGGGTTTAGGTATTGGTACGGTATGGGGTACCAGGGGGAGGACGTGGGATTATAGTTCTTCCAGCCCGCCAGACTCGAGTCCTATCTCCATACCGGAGTGAGTGATGTGGGGCAACAACAGTAGTGTGGTAGGTGCCTGATTATTGGGTGTGCTCACACTCTCGTGCATGGAGGTGCGGTGGCCGCCAAACCTTACCATAGCATATTTGCAAGTTATACCTAACCCAATTGTAATGTTATTCCATGCATATTGTTTGTCGCATTGGTCTTGTAGTTTACTGAGCTAAGTTGTGAGCTCACCCAAATATATATATATATATATATATATATATATATATATATATATATATATATATATATATATATATATTTCTTTTTCAGATCTTGATGCAGAGTATACGGTGGAGGACTTTATGACTACTCCAGCCTACAGCACGGTGGCTGCCCTGGACTCCCCGACAGTGGAGGACAAGCATGATGCGTCATGCGAGTGCTCGTTCTGTGTCTTCTCTCAGTGATTGGCTTTATTTTCTGTTAAAATTTTGTAATAATTATTACTTAAATTTTATAAATGATGGGATAATTGGAGTACTTATTTTAATTATAACATAGAATTCAGTTCATTTATTTATATTCCGCTGTTATGTATTAATCTCTGATTATGTTAGACTGCTTGGGAATGATTGGTTGACACGGTCTATTGAGATCCTGGTGTGAACCATGATTTAGAGCCGGTTCACTCACACTTCTGGTTTAGTCGGAATTGGGGTGTGACTTGGGTGGCACAGTGCTCGCAGGTGGCCTGAATGGACGATATGTTTTGTTGCTTTTTTTTCCTTGAGCTTCAGGGTTAGGCCTCTTCAGACCCCTATTCTATGCAAAGAAGCTATCTCTCTGGCTTGCTTCAATGACTCGAGCCACTTGTACTGCTTCATTATAGATTTTCAGTCCTCGTCCCAACACATGTTCTCGTATGACACCTCAAAGACCCATTGTGAAGCGATGGGTCTTAGTTTCTTCCTCCTGCATACTGGTTGGAGTGAAGAAAACAACTCCTCATACTTCTGTTGGTATGCCTCTATGGACATCTGAGACTGCTGTAGATTGAGAAACTCCTTCTCCATCTGCTCGTGGAAACTCCTTGGAAAGTATTTTTCAAAGAAGGCCTCTTTGAATATGGCCAAAGTGATTATACGGTGCTTTGTTTCCAAATATGCTCTGGTCGAGTTCCACCATCCATTGGCTTCTTCCTTCAGCATATGGGTGGCATATAACACTTTCTCCTCATCAGAACACTCCAGCAAATGGAAGTTCTTTTCCATCTCGGCTATCCACTGTGCTGGCCATAGCGGTTTCCCTGGCATTCTTATAAAAATTGGTGGTTTTAACTTTAGAAATCCATCAATTGCTTTAGAAAGATTACTCTGCCCATATGGTGTCTGTCCATACAATGCCTGACCATACCATTGCGGCTAATATGAGTAACCACTCTGATTCACTCCTTGATATCCACCATGATATGCACCCTGATATCTACCCTGATCCTAGTTAGGGGTGGGTGTCCCTATAACCGGCTAGGGAAACATGTTGTGTTGGTTCGGTTGTTATTGTCCCTCAATAGTTGTACTAACCCCCACTGGTACCATATTTGCATTTTCGGTGTTGTGGGTGGCATATATGCAGGTGCCAATACAGGCCCAGGTGGCTTAAACATCTTCAACATTTCGTCGAAGAACTTCTTCTGTTGTGCCTCCATGTGGGTGACCAAATTTGCCACTATGGACTCAGAGTTTATGTGTGTTTGACCCGACGGTGGAGCTTCTTCATTGCTTCTCACCTGATTTCCACTTCCATTGAGAGGGTTGTGCTCTTCCCCATTTTTCCTCTCTTTATTTTCTTCAAATTTTTTAGTTCCTGGATCCCTTTCCATTGGAGGTGCTCTTAAGTGATGGCGTCTGTGAGGAATTCTACGACCATTTCCTCTCACCGTTGTAGGGGACGAAATTTCTTTATGATATCTGAATGCATTGAACACATATGAGACAAATGAAATAATTATTCAAAATATATTATTCAGTCTCAATATATGCACTATAGAAATTTTCCATCAATAGAAAAGAATGCAAACAAAATTTAAAATTTTTCTTAGAAATTACTAGGCAAAATTACGGATTTCGGTAGTACCATACCGGTTTGGGGATCTGTAGGAATGGCTCGGCCGGTATGGGAAGCGGTATAAAATTTCCAGCTTCACGAGAGATACCAGTCGCGGTACCGGTCTCACCTTTGTGTGAAACCGGTATGCTCTGTGGTACATACTGGTCGCACATACCGTAGGAGATATCGGTCGGACTCCCCAGACCATGAGCGCGACCGGTATAACCAAAAAAAAGCTTAAAATCGCGATTTTGGCTTTCCTTTCTTACTTTTCTCTTTTGATTTTCACTCCGGTGGCAATCCTTCTCCGAGTTGCTGAGTCTCTACAGTCCAACCAGTGTTTCTAGGAGTGATTCATCTCGACCAAGAGTACCAAACTGGATTCCAAGGTAAGCTTATCCTTTTCTTCCTCTCTTTGAGAAAAATCTCATCGTCTTTCATGCCCAAAACCTAATTTTCCTTAATTTGAAAATTTTCAACCGTAGAAAACTTCTTTCTTTGTTTGAGAAGGGTTCTTGGTGTCTAAATGAGCAAAACCCCTCAACCTATTCGAAGTTCCATCAGTTGGTTTGGGAGAAATCCTAAAATTTCAACTTTTTAACCTGGTTTCTAGGTTTTCGAAATTTTTTGTAAATTTGTTGATATGCATCTATTTTTTCTTATGTAAAAATTGTTTGATCATGTAAGTGCATTGTGTCACTACGTAAGTCCTCCTACCCATATTTGGGTGAGTTTGAGGCCTTTGTTCCATTTTCTGCCGTTATGTTGCCGAAATTTCGACAATTTCCCTAACTTTTCTCATATTTTCCTTTGCTTAACAGTTTACAACATGTCTGGGCGTCGTTGTGCGGGTAAACAATCTTATGCGTCAGGTATGCACAGGCCACACCCTCCTCCCTACCTCTATGATGAGAGATTTTTCTGGTCCGAGGCTGCAGAGTGACGCTTTCCATGGTTTCAAGGCAAAAGCATTGAGTCTGGCCGCTTTGTGAACTTAGAGCACCTATACCGCTTTGATGTTGAGGCCACTTTTGGGGCGATGGGGTGGTTGCCCATTATTCAATATAAAGAAACCACACGTGCCAATTTGGTAAAACAGTTCTTTGCAAATCTAGAGGTAGAAGGGAATCCAAATGATTGGGAACATGCTAGGGATCTTCGGATTACTAGCTTTGTGAAAGGGGTGATGATCTCTTTCAACACAGCGGAGTTGGCAACACTTCTCGGGATCCCAGATGACGGAGAGCTCGTCTACTATCCACCCAGAGCAAAAGGGTATCTTACTGAGGACATGAGAGTAGCGATTGCAGATCAGATTCTGTTTCTAGGTAGGATCATGCTAGCAGTGAACCTTCATTCAGTGCCTCACTTATACTGCCGCATCATACAACATAATATTGTCCCACAGAGTGGTCATTATGGGGAGGTGTCCCAATTGACCCAGTATATTACTTATTGTGTTACTACCAGGCACCGAGTCTGCCTGCCTTACCTGATCATCCGCACAATAATCCATGCTGTAAGGCCCAATGTAATAGGAAATCTTCCCTATGGTAGGTGGATTATAGAGTTGTTGCACCGCTTAGGGGTGGACATGCGCGGAGAGACAGCTTTTGAGGTCACCATGACCTCTGACATAGATGTAGAGGCTATCTACAAGATGCAGATGGATACTCTGGAGCTTAGCGACGAGGAGCTACAGGCTCGTCCTCTTCCACCTAGGAGGCGGCAGCCGTAGCAGCAGCAGCAGAGGTAGGAGGTGGTGAGGATGCACACATGGAGGACATCCCTGCACCTGCACCCCAGCCTACTCCAGTAGTAGGACCATCTCAGCCTCCTCCAGATACAGTGAGGAGCATGTTCATGGAGATTCGAGATGCTCAGTGAGAGATGAGTCATGACTTCGGGCGTTTAGCTCGCAGCCTACGGGTCACACAGGACTAGGTTCATTGGCTTAGAGAGGCTTACGAGCGTGATTATGATATCACAGATCCGATACCACCCAGGCCTGTAACTCCACCATAGCCTGATCTTGTTTCATTCATTTATATATATGCGGTCTATTTTGTTAACAAGGTAACTGTCTGACTTGTGGACTGTACTCTGTCGTACACTTTGTATTTCATTTATGTTCATATTGTTAAATGGTTAATTGGTTTTCTTCCAAAACAACAATGCTTAAAATTTCTCTTTCTTTAATAGTATGTTATGCATCTTTTCTTAAGTATCAGGCATCAAACAAGCTTATGGTATGTTTTTATTAAAATTTTTAATTTCCTATCTCAGTTCATTGGACACAGTTAGATGCAGAATGGTTAGTTGGACAGAGCCTAAGGACTCTGATACCAAGTTGTCACACCTCATTTTCGACTGAACCAAAAGTGTGAGTGAACCGTCTCCAAACCACGGCTCATACCAGGATCTCAATAGACCGTGTCAACAAACCATTCCAAGGAAACCAACCATAATCAGAGATTAATAAATAGCAGCGGATTTAAATAAATAAATGAACTGAGTTTTCTATTTGTAAGTAAATAATTATCCAATTATGCCATCATCCATAATCATAAATAATAATTTATTACATTTTCTATACTCAACTGAAAGAAAAACAAATTTAAATAAACAATCTCTAAACACACAGAAAGAGCACTCGCATGAGGCGTCATGCTCGTCCTCTACTTCCTGTGTGTCAATGGTACCTACTGTCCCGTACGCTGGGGCAGCCATAAAGTCTTCAACGGAATAACCTGCATCAAGATCTGAAAAAGAAAATATATATTTTCGGGTGAGCTCACAACTTAGCTCAGTAAAGTACAAAACCAATGCAACATACAAAATGCATGAGATAACGTTACAATTGGGTCAGGTATAACTTGCAAAATGCTATGGTAAGGTTGGCAGCCATCGCACCTCCATGTATGAGAGTGTGAGCACACCCAATAGTCAAGCTACAATCTACACTACTGTTGTTGCCCCACATCACTCACACTGGTATAGAGATAGAGCTAGAGTCTGGCGGGCAGGCTGCGCCACCATCCCACGTCCTCCCCCTGATACCCTACATCGCACCAACACCTAAACCCCTGTTGGCAAGGGCTTGCAAGTGATTTCCATTTCTAACGAGTCCTATATGTCAATACAGTATCTATGGCCCGACCCCAGCACAGCTCTTTACGACATAAAGATAGGGCTCGAGTCTGGTGGGCAGGCGGAGCTACAATCCCACGTCCTCCCCTTGATACCCTATTCACACCAAGTCCGCTAAGGTAGACGGCGATACGAAAAGTTGTTAGTGTGAGGATATATCCAGGGCTCCACTCCCCATCACATTCCACACACTAACGAAAAATAATCACATGCCTAAACAAACACCATCCTGGCATACGAATATGCAAGAACAGATAATAAGAATTTAAATAACTAGATGGCAAGTAAAATGCATAAACAACAAACAATAAACACAGATACAGATGTGATCACAACGGTTTACTATTATTTAGTTAGTTAGGGTTTGGGGTCTTGTCCCTTATCTGACGCATGATAACAAGTCCGCTCTACTTCACAGAGTCCACTCACGCTGTATACAGGTCCTACATGATCATACTTATAGGTTAGAATTAAATTATTAGGGTTACAGTTGGTCAGAACCAAGTTTGGCCAAGCAAACAGGCTTCTGTAAGCATACCGGTCGTAGTACCGGTCTCAGTATAGTGAGACCGGTATGTCCTGCGGTATATACCGGTCTCACTCTGAAAGAGACCGGTATCCAATATGTGCCTGCGGTATATACCGCAAGACCATACTGTAGGACCTTATAGTCCAGCCGGTATGTCCGGTGGTATATACCGCAAGACCATGCTGCAGGACTTATGTCCAGCTGGTATGTCCGGCGGTATGGGTTCAGGAGTCCAATCTCAAACCTACCTCCCCCGTCGATCATCGGCTTAGTTTTTAGGGTTTTTCCTAAACCATTCTATGGTCCAAATACTCGTTTAGTCATCTAGGTTTCGACTATTTCGTCGCATCATTCCCAGATTGGATCTCAATGAGAACTAGGGTTTTGGGGTTCTAGGATTTTGGATCGTTGCGCCGTTTTACGGCTTCGATCCGAAATCCTAACATCAATAAGGAGGTTGAGAACCTACCAGTGTTTGTTGAATGGCGGTGTGCTCCTCCAACGGAATGATCCCCCTTCTTGCGCTGTCTCCTTCCTCCTTGCTCCTTCTCAGATCTCTTCCAGATGGCCTAGGGTTTGATAATGTTTGGAAGGATCTAAGGAGGGGATGATGTGCATATATAGTGGGAGACCATTCTAGGAAGGTCTCCTACGTCTAGAAAGTTTTCTAATTTTTTATTCGGAGTGTGGGACCCACTGGAGTCCGTCTCCCTTCGATTTATACATACCGGTCGCACATACCGGTCTCACTCAGAGTGAGACCGGTACTGAGACTGGTATGTAAAAATTACATTTTTACACATCGTTTCTCATACCTGGATATCGTGGTTCGTCACCCGGCCTCGCCTTCTGGTCAGGTTATGATTAGGAGACCTGTTACAATGTAAACCATGAGTTAAACCGGATTTTCAGAGCACGGTTCTTACAAATGACACTAAGTACCCCACTCCCCCTTTCTTTAAGCATCTCTTAGCTTTTAGGATAGAGAGGATTAGCTTCCCCTTCCTAGGTAATTTGGTTCCAGTGAAGCTAAAATCCTTTCCCTTATCATCCTTAAAAACAAGTTTTCTTTCGCCACATAATAAGCTCGCTGAATGATGGTCTTGCCAATCCATTCCCAAGATGACATCAAAGTCTGCCATCTCGAGTTGAACTAGATTTGCTTCTAGGTTTTTCTCCTCAATACTAACTGAACACGGCCCATAGCATTCATTCAGCCCCACTTCTACTCCCAATGGAGAGTGAACTTTCAAGCTTGGGGTTAAGGACTTGACAGGTAATTCCATTCGCTTCCCAAATGACATAGAAACAAAGGAGTGTGTAGCCCCGGAGTCAAAAAATACTCTGGTGGGTACACCAGCTATATCTATAGTTCTTAGAATTTACTTATCCCTTAGTTTTACATGCTCATACATAACCAAATAATAAGCAAAAATGGTAAGGGACGAAATCATACCAGTAATCACATCAGGTAATGCGGCTGCCTCTTCAGTGGTGACTGCAAATATCTTCCCTTGCTGTGGCAATTGCATTTTAGGTAGAGTACAGGCCTTTGCATAATGGCCCAATTATTGGCAGTTGAAACATTTAACCTTTGGGTTTTGTCTAGCTACATGTGATGGTGGTGGTGCAGTAGTATTCCTTGCTGGCACTACAGTAGACTGAGCTCTGTATGGGCGAAATTGTGTAGTGTTCCCTCCACCCGAAGTTTCAGTAGCAGGCCTCTTCAGTCCCCTGTTTTGAGAAAAGAAGCTGTTTCTTTGGCTTGATTCAATCACCCTAGCAATCTGCACAGCCTCGTTATAAATCTTCTTCTCCAAACCCAAGACTTGCTCTCGGATACTACCTCGCAATCCCATGGTGAACCTACGGGTCTTGGTTTCCTCCTCTTGCATGCTTGCTGGAGCAAAGAAAAACAGCTCTTCGTACCTCTGCTGGTACGCATCAACAGTCAACTGGGAATGTTGCAGGTTAAGGAATTCCTTCTCCATTTGATCACGAAAGCTCTTAGGAAAGTACTTATCAAAAAAGGCTCCCTTGAATATTTCCCAAGTGATCTGAGTGTGCTTCATCTCCAAGTATGACCAGGTAGAATTCCACCAGGCATTAGCATCTTCCTTGAGCATGTGCATAGCAAATAACACATTCTCATCCTCCGTGCAAGTCATCAGACGAAAGTTCTTCTCCATCTCAGCAACCCACTGTGCAGGCCATAATGATTTTCCTGGTTTCCTTGTGAAGGTAGGGGGTTTCAATTTCAAAAACCTATCCACCGCTCGGCTTAGGTAATTCTACCCCTGTGCATTTGTTCCATACCATGGTGGTGGGTACGGATAAATCCCTTGATAGGCAGACGATGTTAGAAATTGGTGTGGTAGTTGTGGGTTCTGTCCTTGGCTCATCGGCCCATTGCTACAATCCATTGGCAGTGTGGTATTATTTCTCCTAGACTCAGGTGTACCTTCTGTAGGGATATATCCTGGTGGCTTGAACATCTTCAGCATCTCATTTAATAACACCTTCTGCTGAGCTTCCATTTGATAGACCAGATTCGCCACAATAGTTTCAGAGTTAGTGTGAGGAGGGCCTAGCAGATTTGTTGGTGCTCTGTGACTCTGCCCTTCTCCACCATTTCTCATTGGTGTCCTGTCCCTATCATCCCTCATTGGGGTTCCACCATCTGGGTTCAGGTTTTTCTCACCAACGTTTCCTGCTTCCACATTGTCCTCAGCTTGGCGCACCCTTGAGTGGAGACATTTTCGTGAACCTCTGCGACCATTTTTGACTGCCATCTCAGATTAGTCTTTCCTGTTTGGATCTAGAAAGGCGACATAACACATGAGGTACATTCGAATAGTCTTTCCTGTTTGGATCTAGAAAGGCGACATAACACATGAGGTACATTCGAATAGTCATAATAGTGTTAGTCTTTAACAAGTGCAAGGCGAAAATCGTAAAGGGAGCTTTAATCAAAATTTTAAAATTTCCTCAATTTTTTTTCTGGGCTTGGAATACATGTCCGGTCACAACATACCGGTCACGGCACTGTGTATTTTAGTGCGACCGGTATGTCCAGGCAGACAAACCTCTTGGATTTCCCAAGAGGTATCGGTCAATGTACCAATCGCACCTCTGCATGGTATGGTGTGACCGGTATGTTCGACCGGTCAGCATCCTGCTGTGGCCAAGAGGTACCAGTCGTAGGTACCAAGGGGTACCGGTCGACCGGTATAGGCAAAACCGTCGACCAGTATGCCCTGAAAGACCTTAAAATCGTGAAAATTGAGTCTTTTCTCTTTTTTCTTCTTTCCATTCTCTCCGGTGGCGATTCCTCTCTGACTTGGTGAGTTGCTACAGTCCGACCGGTGACTTTAGGAGCGATTCTCTTCTGATCAAGACCTTGTACATCATCTCTAAGTAAGGTTCTTCTTTTCTCTCTCCATTTTACATCGTTTTTTTCATGGTTTCTTGCCCAAAAACTAGGTTTTTTTTTGGCTTAGAGGATTCTAACCATTGGAACTCTTTTCCTTCGGCTTAGAAATAGTTTTGGGACCTCTATGAACAAAAGCCCTCAACTTATTTGAGGTCCCACCGTATGGGTTTCTCAACAAAATTTTTGGATTTTTAACCTAGGTTTTGGTCAAAAATTGATTTTTCTTGTAATTGTTGAATTTCTTGCTTGTTTAATGATTGTTTGGTTTCCATATTTTGTTAGATTGTTACGTAAGTACTCCTCCCTAGATTTTGGGTGAGTTCGAGGCTTTTGCTTTAAATACTGTCGTTATGCTGCCAAAATTTTGAAAGTTTTAACAAAATCTCATTGTTTTGTTCTGTTTTTGTAGTTCACAATGTCTCAGCGTCGAGGTGCTGGTAAGCATGCGTACGCTCCGGGCATGAACCGTCCTCACCCGCCGGTTCCTCAGTTTGATAAGCAGTGGTTTCGTTCGGTGGTAGTGCAGGCCAGTTTTCCATGGTTCGAAGAGAAGAACATAGAATCTAGGCACTACGTAAACCTGGAGCAGCTACAACGATTCGATGTTGAAGTAGCCTTTGGTGCACTTGGGTGGTTACCCGTTACCACCTACACAGTGACTACCCGACCCAACTGGTCAAGTACTTCTATGCTAACTTGGAGGTCGAGGGGAATGTTAACGATTTCAGCCATGGTAGGGACCTCTGCCTAACCAGCTTTGTCAAAGGTGTCCCCATATCCTTCGACACTCACCAGCTCGCTGATTTCTTAGGGATTCCTAATGATGGTGACTTGGTTTACTGCGCTCCCAAAATGAAGGGCTTCTTTACTGATGATCTGCGCCAGGAGGTTTCAGAGCAGATCCTTAACCCAGGGGCGCCCATGAAAGCTGCCATTTTGAGACCTGTTCCTTGAGTATATTGCCACATTATCTAGCATGACATTGTTCCTCAGAGCGGCCACCACAGTGAGTTATCTCAGCTCACCCAGTACCTGACTTATTGTGTCTGCACTAGGGAGCGGGTCTGTCTTCCTTATATTATCATCAAGATTATGCGTTAGGCTACCATGCCCGACTAGGTAAGCAACCTTCCTTATGGTCGGCTTATCACTACACTCCTACAGCGCCTTCGAGTACACATGAGGGATGAGATTGCCGTTGAGGACACCATGACATCAGACATTGACTGGGATGCCATTGTCCGGATGAAGATGGATAACCTTCCGATCAGTGATGAGGAGCTAGAGGCTCGTCCACGTCCACTTAAGAGGGTAGCAGTAGCAGCAGCAGCCAATGCAGCTTTTGCAGAAGAGGCAGGGTATGACGATGATCAGATGGAGGGCATTCCTGCACACGAGCCATAGCCCATACCTGCTGCAGGACCATCCCAGCCTCCTCCTGATACTGTGATGGGTATGTTTATGGAGATTCAGGATGCCTAGTGTGAGATGAACCGTGACCTTGGGTGCCTCTCTCACAGCCTCAAAGTCACTCAGAAGCAGGTACACTGGCTCGGAGTCTCTTATGAGCGTGATTATGACATTGCTGACCCTATTCCTCCTATGCCCCCAATCCCATGATAGATCACTTTATTTTTCTCTCCTCCTATCAGTACAGTTTTATTATAATAGGGTAACTGTCTGGCTTGTTGACTGTACCCTGTAGCACAATTAACTTTTACTCTTTGGATGTTTATGATTATTTTTGCCTATTTAACATGATTTTCTATCTAGAGCATGACTGTTCATTGAGTTCTTATTTCAGTATAGTATGTTATGGTCTTTCTTATTTAGTCTCAGGCATCAAACAGGTGCTTAAGGTGTGTTTTTATTAAGACTTTTAAATTCTTCCTATCTCAGTTTATTGACTCTGTTAGGTGCAAATATGGTCTGTTGGAAAGAGCCTAACTACTCTGATACCAAGTTGTCACACCCCAATTCTGACAGAATCAGAAGTGTGAGTGAACCGTCACTGAACCAACGGTTCACACCAGAATTTCAATAAGACCGTGTCCACTCATACAAACCATTGCACATAACCATAATCAGAATATAATTAAATACAGTGGAAGTCTTAAATTAAATTAACTGAGTTCTCTATTGATAATTTAAATAAAATATCCAATTGTTCAAAACACCAGAACATAAATATTATCCTTACATCACTCATAAATCTAACTGAAAATAAATAAAATAAACAAATCCAATATCCTAGAGGTACACGCAGAAAGGGCACTCGCATGAAACGTCATGCTCGTCTTTCCCTGCTTGCACTTCCAGGGCAGCAACTCTTTCATATATTAGAGCATCCACGTAGTCCTCCATAGTATAACCTACATTAACATCTAAAAATAATGTGTACACAATGGTGAGCTCACAACTTAGGTCAGTAAGAAAATCAGACAATGCAACACACATCATGCATGAGTAACATTCATATTATGATCTGGTTTTAAGTTTGCAATGTGCTATAGAAAGGATTGACAGCCACCGCACCTCTATACACGAATGTGTGAATCCGCCCAATGGATCAAACACAACTATCATCCCACATGCACCCACCATGGAATAGAGATAGAGCTAAAGTGTCCGGATCAAACACCGCTAGCACTTCCCCTGATGCCCTATCCATACCAACACGTAAGCCCCTATTGACGAGGGCTTGCAAACTGGGTTCGCAACTAACCAATCCTATATGTCATCACAGTAGGCCCTATCCCAACATAGCTCCCTACGGCATAGAGATAGGGTTAGAGTCTAGTGGCTAGGTCGGAGACCACAGTGCCACTTCCTCCCCCTGATACCCTACCCGCACCAAGCATGCTAAGACAGAAGCGATACGAAAAGGTGCTAGTGTGAGGAATGATCCCAAACCCCTGGCCCTTTCCACTCCACACACCAATGAAAATAATCACATGCCTAATAGTCACATCCTAGCATAGCGAGTATGCATGAATAATATAATAATTAAAAGTAAAGATGACATGCGAGTATGCACAAACACCATTCCATAGAATCATAATTATTAACAACGTTTTACTGTTATTAAGTTATTAGGGTTTAGGTCTGATTCCCTTACCTGACACTTGATTGCTAGCTTGCTCTACGTCACAGAATCCAAATTCGCTATTCTAAGGTCCTACATGATGTTAGGGTTGAATTAGAATTACTTTCTTAGGGTTTACATTGGTCGAAAAACCAACTGGGTTAAAAACACTCCTCACAGTATATACTGGTCGCAGTACCAATCGCAAGCACTTATCGTGGCACTATGGGGAAAGGTGCTACCGGTATGGTCGACCGGTCCCCCACAGACCAGTCTCCGAGAGGTACCGGTCGTAGTACCGGTCACATATGGTGCGACCGGTATGGTCAACCGGTAAGCCTCTGGAAGACCATCAACTCGGCATTTACCTTTAGTCGGTCACCGCTTATTGGTTCTAAGGTTTCTCCTATACATTATAGGCCGGAGAAACAAGTTAGAGTTGTTTCATGTTCCATTCAAGTCTTAGTTTCGATGATCCTTAACCTAGAATGAGAATCTGGGGTTCATCGACTGTATTAAGGTTTGAAGGAAAATTTAAGGATTTTAGATCAATATCTCGCCTTGCATGGTATTGATCAATTCATGACTAATCATCTATAATGCTTAACTTAAAGGAAGGTTCAAGCACTTATTGTTGGTTCGCAAGTATGGTGTTCTTCATCCAACGGCAAACGGCGGCTCCTCTCCCTCCTTCCTTAGCTCTTTCTCCTTTTTCAATCTCTTTTTCCTCTCTAGGGTTTGTGAGGCTCAATGAAAGAGTTCTAAGGAGGTTTAAGGGTCTTTAAATAGACTAGGATAGAGTTTAGGAAGTTTCCCTACGTTAGAAAAGTCCTTAGGCTCAAGATTTGAAAAGTGGGACCCACAGAGATTCGTTTTTGGATCTAACCAGTCTACTCACGCAGACATACCAGTCGACCGCTACCATCGACCGGTACCATAGACCATTATGAAAAATATCATATTTATAGGTCCATTTTCGTACTTGGTTGTCATTTGCTCGTCCCGTCTGTCCCGGTGATGATTGGAAGACCTGTTATGACATGAATTAAAGGTTTAGATCGGGTTCATGGAGTGCGGGTCTTACAACTCCCCCACCCTTAAAAGAAATTTCATCTCCAAAATTTGCATGTAGGTTTCACAACAAGGTGCAATGGTATTTTTCAAGATTGACCTTCGGTCAGGATATCATCAACTGAAGATTAAGGGAAGTGAGATTCTGAAGACAGCTTTCAAAACTAGGTACGCGCTTTATGAGTCCCTGGTTATGTCATTTGGATTAACCAATGCCCTTACATCTTTTATGGAGCTTATGAACCTGGTGTTTCATAACATGTTGGACACGTCGATCATAGTTTTCGTAGATGATATATTGGTCTATTCCAAAGACAAAGAAAGTCATGCAATGTATCATAGAGCAACCTTACAACAGCTGAAAAGGGAGAAGTTTTATGTCAAATTCAAGAAATGAGATTTCTAGTTGAACAAGGTGACTTCTTTAGGTCACGTAGTATTTTTAGAAGGAACAAAGATGGACCCTATTAAGATAGAAACAATTGTAGGGTGAAAAATGCCTAAAAACATTGTAGAGATCAAGAGTTTCGTAGGGTTAACTGGTTATTACAGATGATTCATGGAGGACTACTCTATGATCGCAATACCTCTTAACAAGCTAACCAGGAAGTGAGAAAAGTTTATTTGGACTGACAAGTGTGAAGAATGTTTTTAGACTCTAAGAGCAAGGATTATATCAGCTCCCATCCTGATCATTTTGGTAACAGGGAAACCTTTTACCCTACACACTGATGCTTTCGGATTGGGTCTAGGATGCGGGTTGATGTAAGGTAAACAAGTGATTGCATATGCTTCAAGATATCTGAAGGAGCATGAAAAGAGTTACCTTACTCATGACTTGGAGTTAGCGGCTGTGATTCATGCAATCCAAACTTGGAGACTTTATTTATATGGAGATGAATTTCATTTTAAATCAGATTACAAGAGTTTTATTGATCTCTTCACCCAGAAAGAGTTGAACATCAGGTAGAAAATATGGTTAGAACTCCTAAATAAATTAAGACTGCGATATTCGGTGTCACTCGAGCAAGGCTAATGTGGTTGATGAAGCTTTGAGCAAAAAAGGAAATAATAAAGCCAGAAGGAGGACCTGATACAAATGCCGTCTTGTATTCTACAGCAACTGATTCAGATTTGGAAGAAGAGCAACATATAATAGAAACTCATGATGATCCAATTGAGCGAGAACTTATGGAACAATAGTTCCTCGCTTGCGTTCGTAGCGTTAAAGATCGTCTCTGATTTGATGGATGAAGTAAAAGTAGTAATTTTGTTAGATCCGTATCTAAGAGCGGTGCAAGAAGATTTAGAGAAAGGAAAACCTAACCCTGACTTACTTTGGATGTAGAGAAGGTCCTGAGATACAGATGATGATTATGTATACCTAAAAGTGAAGACTCTAACATCATGAATAGGATAATGATAAGACCCCATTGTACTCTATATTCAGGACATCCTGGAGTACTAATATGTATCATGGCCTGAAGATATTGTAATGGTAAAGAGGAATGATAACAGATGTGGCTTAGTGCGTATTTCAGTGTCTGAACTATCTACAAGTAAAGGCTAAAAGACAAAGACCAGCAAGCTTACTACAACCACTATCGGAGCCAGTTTGAAAGTGAAACTACATTACAATGGACTATGTCACCGGTTTACCATAGACTCCCAGATCGGTTGACACAGTTGGGTGATTGTTGATCACCTTATAAAGACGGCTCATTTCATTGCTATATGACCTCGTGTACTTTGGAATGGCTAGCTAAGGTATATGTGGATAATATTACCAGATTGGATGGTATGCCTGAGAGCATCTTGTCAGATAGAGGCTCACGTTTTACCTTGAAGTTTTGGGAGGGACTATAGAAAGCAATGGAAACGAAGTTAAAGTTTAGTATCGCATTTCACCCTCAAACCAATGGATAGTCGAAGCAGACTATATAGATCCAAAGAGGTATTTCCAAGCCTGTAAAATTGTTTTTAAAGGAGCTTGAGTTGAGAAGTTGATGTTGATTGATTTTGCTAAAGCTACCATATAGATGTCACCTATGAAGCATTGCACGGTAGAAATGTTAAACCCCCCCGATTTGGAATGAAGTCAAAAAATGAGGAATTGTAAGACCTGAGTCTGTTGAAGAAAACTATCGAGTGGTAGATATGATAAAGAAAAAAGGGCCAAGATAGTTCAGGGTTATTAGAAGAGACACCAAGACCTCGAGTTCGCCATAAGTGACAAAGTGTTCTTGAAGATGTCACTTATGTATGGTTTGAAACGGTTCAACAAGAAGGGAAAGTTTTGTCCTATATATGTTTTGGACCTTATAAAATTTTAGAGAGAGGTAGAAAAGTTGTATATCAACAAGCGTTATCGCCGTCTATCTCCAATGTGCATAACGTATTTCATGTTTCATTGCTGAAGATGTATATCCTAAATCCAACACATGTTTTAGCAGCGGATCCATCAGATTTGATAGAAGACTTAACTTTTGAAGTGGTACTAGCCAAGATCACCAGTTGGAAGGTGCATCATCTCCGGATTCGGGATATTTATTATGTGAAAGCAACCTAGCGAAGCCAAGACGTGGAAGAGATAACACGAGAAGAGGAAAATGCCATGTAGAAATAGTATTCCCACCTATTCGACTCCAAAGTACATCTAAGTTTCGAGGACAAAATTTCTTTTGAGGATGGGGGAGTTGTAAGATCCCTACGTGTAAATTTCAAGGACAAAATTTCTTTTAAGGGTGGTGGAGTTATAAGACCCGCATGCGACGAACCAGGTCTAATCTTACGTACTCATGTCATGATCGGTCTTCCTATCATGGCCGGATATAGTGGACCAAGCATGTGAACCACAAGGCTAGGTATGTAAATCGACCCAAAAATTGTAAATTAGGAGTGTGTGGTCGACTATTTGAATTGGTATAGTTGACCACACCATAAAAGAGTAAGACCCCTCAAAAATAGACATGTGGTCGCATTTTTGACCGCACTACATACATGAGACCACACATGTGTGGTCGCATATTTAGGACATGTGGTCGATGGATTCTATGACCATACGTGTGACCGCACAAACTCAGATTAAACTCTGTGATTTGGAAACTTTCCAAATCAAAGGGGATCTTTTTCCTTATTGTGGAGGGACTCTATATGGAGAGTCTCTCCCTATAAAGAGGACGTCCCTCTACCCTCTCTCACTCTTTTGAATCAATCTCAAACCCTAAACCTAAGAGAAAAAGAGAGAGGAAGAAAAGGAGAAGGAGATTTGGAGAAGAAGGCTGAGAGGAAGGTCTTTGCAGAGAAGGTTCTAGCTTCCTACAGTAAGCCAAGGTATGAAACTTATCTCTGTAGATGTAGATCCTATTGAATAAGGTTTTCTATTGTGGATTGGGGATGTCAAACCAATATGATCCATGTGATCCTTTGAGTAAATCTCAAGGATAACTATAAGGGATGGGTTAGGGTTAATGGTTAATGAGAAACTTTAAATAATGGCCATAGAATAACCATAGGATGAACCCAAGTGATGAGCTGAGAAATCGACTCAGGAATAACTCAGATTGAAAGTAAAAATTGATCAGACTTTATATGGTCATAGTAGTAGTCGACCATAGGATGACCAGTGAGTCAGCCACAGCTATGCAGGAAGTTCCTAGAAATTGTGTGGTCGCACATGCGGTCGCATGAAGTGCGACCACAGGGGTTGACCACATAGTATGTGGTCGCATATATTGAGACCACAGGGTCGACCACATGATAACAGCAAGTATATTTTGAGACCAGACAAGATTTTTGATTACTGTAACTTGAAAAAATTAATCCCTAACTTAAATACATTAATTGTTTAGGTTCCCAATAGATTCAAAGTGACTTCCAAAGCTTGAGAGAGGAACAAACATCAATCAAAGGTGAGGGAACAAGACCTAAACTAATTGGATAATAACAATTTATTTTAATTTATTTATCCAATGCAATAAATGATTCTATGCTTATATGTAATGTGGATTTCACATGTCATCCAATATTACTAATATTTCTACTCACTCATATTTATTTCTGTCTATTTATAACATGATGATGATGATGCTAGGAATAGGCATGTGATTGTGTGCGTGGTTAGTATGTTAGATGCGAGTGGGGCATCAGGGGGAGGACGTGGCCTGATCACCAGACTCTAGCTCTATCTCTACTCAAGTCTTGGCCACTAATATCGTCGTATCTTCATTACCTTAATGGAACTATTACATCGTAGGGCATCAGGACAGATGGTCTCGGACCATGTGGTCTCTGACTTTATCGGGGGGCCTTAGCTCTATCTCTATGGACTTATTGAGGGATGCTGGGGTAAGGCCTTGGATACAATGGATGGCATTAGGATTGGTTAGTTGTGAGCCTAGTTTATCAGCCCTTGCCAATAGGGGCTTACATCTTGGTATGGGTAGGTAAGGGTGTCAATGGGCCGATCCAGACAGATTTCGGTCCGGGCTGAATCGGTGTCGAGTTTTATAAGCCCAGCCTAAAACATGTCCAATAAGAGTTTGGGCTGGGTTGGGCTGCGCTGAACACAATAACTATCAGGCTGGTCAGGTGTCAGTTTGTTATAGGATTGGGCTTATTGAGGTGATTTCGGGCTGGTTCGGTCTGGACCGGGCTTATCAAGCTTATCAGGCCTATTTTATATGTAAGATATATAGCCGATTTTATTATTTCTATCTATAAAATTAGCATCATTCCTTCTATATATGTAAATCAGTAAATTGTAACAATTAACATACTCTTTTCAACTATAGATTCATATAATCTTTTGGATCAAGAAGTGAACTATAACAGTGTAATATAATCCATGAAAATTTAAAACCATTAAAATTAAGAAACTGGGCCCGGATGGACCTTACCGATGTTCGGGTTAGTTATTATTAGTTTGGGCTAGTTCGGGCTTCTTAACGGGCTGGTCCGGTCTGATTTTGATTTGGACTGAAACGGTGTCGGGCTTTACAAGCCGAGACGGAAACCTATCCATTAAGGTTCGGTCCGGGTTGGGTTCAGGTTATTCAGGCTGGCTCGATCCGTGCTACCGGGCTGGGCCCATTTTTGACACCCTTATGGGTAAGGCATCAAAGAAAGTGTTGGTGGTGTGTGATCCAGACGCTTTAGCTCTACCTCTATTCCATGGTGGGATAAATGTGGGACGACAATGGTGTTTGATCCATTGGGTGGATTCACAAACCCGTGTATAAAGGTGTGGTGGTCGCCAATCCTTTCTATAGCACAATTGCAAACTTAAAACTAGACCAAAGAATGAATTGAATGCATGCATATGTTTGCGCATTGTTTTATTCACTCACTGAGCTCATGTTGAAGACTGACCCTCACACTCACAATTCTTTTTAGTTTCTGATGTTGCAGGTGTTACTGTCGAAGATTATATCGATGAGCCAATGTATGGACATGTGGTGGCTATGGATGAGCACGCTGTAGAGGACGAATATGACTCGTCAAGCGAGTGTTTCAACTATGATTACGTTTAGTATTTAACTTTCATATTTGGTATTGTAATAGTTTGTTATATTTATGTTTTGGTGTTACTTAGAGATAATCGGTTTATTATTTACTTATCATTGTAGACACTCAGTTCATTATTAATAAAAACTTCCGCTATATATTTTATTATCTTTGATTGATGTGAAATGTGTATTTGGTTTGGATTATTGGCATGACCTATACGAGATCTTGGTTTAAACCGTTGATTCTCATGACGATTCATCACATCATTGGTTAATCCAGAATTGGGGTGTGACAGTTTATGCAGCATAGAAGCCAATAATTATGGAGTTACTCTTGTAGAGGTAACTCGCTCATGCAACTTCTCTTTATTTTGGTCTAGGGTTTTGGTAAATTGGTGAGAAAGCCTAGACAGTTCATATAATTTGGGATGTGAAATTTACATCGAGTATTGTAATTACCTATCAAGTTGGGGTTTGTTAGGGTGTATGGTTGTTGCCTATCATTTATGCTATTGCACAAACCAAAGTAGGGATTATGGTTCCTGAACTATGGGTGTAGGATTATTGTTCCTGAACTATGGGTGTAGTCAAAATATTGTTGGAGAGTATTGAGTAGATAGATATGAAGCCCTATTATGGCATTGCTCCTTGGATGTAGCCTTTCACACACAGTGGAGGTGACCTCATATATTTGTGTTGTGTGATTGCTCACTCTTTTGGATATTAGAGTGCTTGACTTGTAGTGTTGGTATGATACGCCTGGTAGATTTGGCTACAGTTTAGTGGTTGTGAGATAGGGTCCACATACGATGTGTGTGCTACAGTTAACTGTGGACTTAGAGTTTGGATTTAAAGTTGTGTAATAAAATGAAAGGTAGCTTTTACTTGTGATTATCAACGATCGTTTTTAGCTACCATTAAATTCACACACCTCTTGGTGGCCATCTGGGAGCATCACCTTTTACAATCCATGTTCCCTACAGAGATTGTAGATCACATCCTTCGCATTCTAATTCCATCCCTTGTTTGTACTAATGTCTTGTTTTGCCCATACTCGGCGCACTACCAAATGTGATGCTTTCTAAACTAAACCGGCTCCACATAACCAAGTGCTCAAACTTCCCCTGACCCATGTATGGAAAAGTCACTGTCACCCCAAATTTTAAATTTTTCTTTGGAAATGCCTTCAAAATGCCCCTTTTACTAAAGATGTAATTGCACATTACCTTCACACTGATTAGGCATGTGTGTTTTGCAATATGGAGGTTTAAACTCAATGACACTTGTTTTTCAGTTGTGCCTTTCTCTAAAAGAATTTAGACGGGTAGCACCCTTGGGATTCAGATTAAATACTTAAGTGAGCCCACTCTCCATGGTCTGTAATCTGCAGAACTTCTCATGTCAATATCTATGTATCTCTACAACACTGGCTATCGTGACATCTGTGTATCTCTGCACTATGACATTGTATATCTTCGCACACAAGCTTTTCTACAACATGGTACCTTTGCCACAAAAATTGCTTACTCGCCTCATTCTCACCTTGCATCATTGTGCATGTACCACTCTATGTGCATCTCTATCTATGTATGCACAATTCCTTGTACATACTATATGTACAATTCTGTATACAGTCATTGTATGCCATTTGATGCACCGTAAGTACCTCGAATGGACGAAAATTCACAATTTGGTACGGATCCAACATCGCATCGATCAAAACTTTTACATCATTATATAGCTTTCCACGTGTATCGTTTCTCTCTCATCGGCCTTAGTTTCTTCAAAGCAATCCAGTTCACTTGCATATACTGATGTAATGGATACTTTCATTGTTTTTTCTCCCTGGTAATACTTTTAATCATTTACGGGTCAACTGGTGGCTCTTGAGGGAGCTTCTCTCCTTGTTCAACATCACCAGTAACGAATGCAAGAGCAATGTCATCGCTATCATCTCCATTTGCAACTCCATTATCTTGTTGTACATCTCCCCCATCATTATGTGCCATGAGAAGGAGATCTTTAACATGATCAACGATGCATAAGTATGATTTTTTTTTTTTTTTTTGTGAACATCAAGGCTGGCTTCTTTTTGCTCCCTCCATATTTTTCCCACTATCACATGAACCTCACTCTAACACCATTAGTTGGGAAAAACATAAGCAATTTTCACACATTCATGTAAGTTAGCAAAGAAACACAATAGCACAACATGCGTTGAATAATAACCCAAATAAACAAGTCAAAAAATAATACACCACAACTTTTAACATGGAAAAAAGTTTCAAGGTGAAAGGAGAAAACAATGAGACCTAATTGAGGTAAAGCCTCCATTATAACAATAATGGGAATACAATCATTTCTTGATGAAAGAGCTAGGAAAGCATCAAGAGCAAAACCCCTCTTGGATGACAAAAAACCTTTCACCTTAAAACGGAGATTTACAAGAGCATAATAAAATCACCACAATACTGATGCGAATGTAGAGCACATTTTCATTCTTCTTAGACATGAATATAAACGCGTACTTCTTTTGTGCTCTTTGTGACAGAATGGTAGCGTGTCGAATGCACCAAACTAATTATGTATTTCTTCACTGACCTAATTAATAAACTGTAAATAGGGTAAGCAAAGGTCAATCCCACAGAGAATGATTTGATCAAAGTTTATATTCTACTCAAACTAAATTACTAATTAATGCTAAGCAAACACAATAACGAATGAGGGTTTTGGTTGACTGAATCAAATTGAAAGTATACAGATATAATTTAAATAAGAAAATAATTAGATGAGAAGATTCAGTTCTTAGTCCAATATCTACCCATACATGCAATGAGTAAAATTAATCATAACGTTAATCTCTTCCTCCCAATTCGAATTAAAGATCTTAGATAACAATATATATGTTACCCGAGTTTTTCCTTAAGTATCTCTACTGAAATAAGCTCTTTAGAGATATCTAACCATTGAACAACACTAAATAAGCTCTTAATGTTTAATTCAATGGCAGCATTAAGAGATTGGAAAACAGATCAATCTAAGCAATAATCACACACAAGCGGGGATTATTTAACTTAGGTTATATTATTCACAATGATGAGATGAAAACTTGGACATAATCATCTACTACTGTTTGCTATTTGTGATTAGTGTTGGTTTTGTATGGCCCAACACAAATTGATTGTGTTATTTTTATGTATTCTCTTTGAGCATTTCTATCTCTATTGTGAGGTATATATATATATATATATATATATATATGTAAGACCCGCACTCTGAAAACCCGGTCTAACCTTGGTTTTGTATCGTGACAGGTCTTCCGATCATCACCGAGCCAGACGGGGCAAGCGGATAACAAACAGGTACAAAATCGGACCGAAGTCGACCAATTATACCTGATTTTAGGTATACCGGTCGATGGTACCGGATGATGGTACCGGTCGACCGGTATGGCCTGCACAGCTATGTGCGGGAATTTGGAAATTTGTCTCTGCGGGTCTCGCTTTCCTGATTTCAAATCCTAGGAGTTTCCTAATCCTAGTAGGGTTACTAAACCCTATTTCTAGCCTATAAATACACCCTTAAACCCCTCAAATCCTTTCCATTGTCTCTCACAAACCCTAGAGGAGAGAAAGAGCTTGGAAAGGAGAAGGAGCTAGGAAGAAGTAGAAGGAGCCGCCATTACCGTTTGACGAAGCTCACGCTACGCCTTTCAACGGTAAGTGTTTGAATCCATCTTCTTACCCTATGATAGTTGTGTGGGTGGATCAATACCATGCAAAGTAGGTATTGATCTAAAACCCTAAATTGGCCAATAAACCCTAAGTTTGCCGTCAAACCCTAGATTTGAGTTTCGAGATGATATTCATCGAAATGAGACTTGAATGAGTTGGGGATAACTCTAACTCAAAGCCTAGACTTAGAATGGATAGGAGAAACCCTGAAAATCCATGAAGGATGATCGACGGCAGTCGAAGAACCCATGTATGGTCTTCCGGAGACATACCGGTCGACTATACCGGTTACACATAGTGCGACCGGTATGTTGCGACCGCTACCTCTCGGGAGGTTGTTTGTGGGGGACCGGCTGACCATACCGGTCGCCAGTCTTTCCCACAGAGCTGCGACCGGTACATGCCACCGGTCAGCTCTGTGAGGATATTTGTAACCCTGTTGGTTTCCGACCAACATGAAACCCTAAGCAATGTATTCTAATGAAACCCTAATAATATTGTAGGACTTTGTGACTTATCGTTTTGATCTTGCGACGTGGAGCAAGTTATTGAACGAGCGTCAGGTAAGGGAATCTGACCTAAACCTAATAATTAATGGACAGTAAATCGTTGTTAATCATTGAATATCTATGATGTGATGTTTGTGCATATTCACATGCCATCCTTTACTTTCAGTTATTATTATTGTTCATGCATTCATAGGATGTGATTGTTAGGCATGTGATTGTTTTCATTGGTGTGTGGAGTGGGACGTGGGCCTGGGATCGCTCTTCACACTGGCACTTTTTGTAGTATTCTGTCTTAACATGCTTGGTACGGGTGGGGTATCAGGGGAAGATCGTGGTACGGTGGTCTCCGATATTGATGTTGTCCCGGCCATCGTTGTGTGGTACTGAGGATTCCGAGTCGACGCTGGCTTGTCCACGATGCTTTAGCTCTATTTCTATGCCGTAGGGAGTTATGTTGGGATAGGGTCTACCTGCGTATTGTTTCTATCCTAGTGGGTTAGTTGCGGATAGGGTATCAGGGGGAGGTAAGGTTTGGTGGTCTCCGACCCGGCCTGCACGCTCTAGCTCTATCTCTATGCCATAGACGGCTGTGCTGGGATAGAGCATACATTGTTGACATATAGGATTGGTTAGTTGCAAGCCCAGTTTACGAGCCTTGGCCAGTAGGGGCTTAGGTACTGGTATGGGTAGAGTATCAGGGGAGGTGCGGGTATACCTTAGCTCTATCTCTATTCCATGATGGGTGCATGTGGGTTGGTGGTAGTGTGATTACTGTGCGACGCCACACACTCGTGTATAGAGGTGCGGGGGCCACCAAACCTTTCTATAGCACATTGCAAACTTAAAACCAGACCACAGCATAAAATTGATTGTTACTCATGCATAATCTTGTGAAACTGTCAGATTGTCTTACTGAGCTGTGTTGTGTGCTCACCCTTTGTACGTACATTATTTTTAGATGTTGATGCAGGTTACACTGTGGACAATTATGTGAACGCCCCGGCGTATGGAGGTGTGGCTGCTCTAGATGTGCAAGCAGGAGAGGACGAGCATGACGCTTCATGCGAGTCCCCTTTCTGCGTGTACCTTTGATTTGTTTTATTTATTTATTTTAGTTATTTTTTATTGGATTAAAGGGATGTAAAAGATTATTATTTTATGTGTTTGAATTTGAATAATGGGATACTTATTTAAATTATCAGTAGATACTCAGTTCATTCTATTTAAAGTCTTCCGCTGTATATTTATATTCTGATTGTGGTTATGTGTAATGGTTTGTATGGGTGGACACGGCCTATTCGAGATCCTGGTGTAAACCGTTGGTTCGATGACGGTTCACTCACACCATTCTTGTTGGATCAGAATTGGGTGTGACAACTTGGTATCAGAGCTCTCGGGCTCTGTTCCAACAAACCATGCTACACATAATGGGGTCGATGAGCTGAGTTAGGAAGTTTAAAAATCTTAATACAAACACACCCTAAGCATTGTTTGATACCTGAGATGGATTAAGAAAGAGAATAACGTACTATTCTAAATATGAAACTTAATTGTGCACATATATTAGTTAGGAAAAACCATGAAACTTTCATTAAAAAGAAAAGTGTATCAAATGTGATAGTGCTACAGGGTACAGTCCACAAACCGGAAAGTTACCCTGTTATATAAACCGTCATATGAAAAGAAAAGTAAATGGGAAATCATGGGGTAGGAGGCCTGGGAGGAATGGGGTCAGCTATATCATAGTCCCGCTCGTATGCGACCCTAAGCCAATGCACCTGGTCCTGAGTCACCCGTAGACCACGAGCCAGGGGTCCCAACTCCTGACCCATCGCTCGCTGAGACTCCAGGATGACCCTCTGGGTGTCCCTGATCTCAGTAAACATACTCAACACTGAGTCGGGAGGGGGCTGAGATGGCCCAGCTGTGGGAACAGATGGTGGTGGTACAGGTGGAGGCTGTGGGGCAGGCACTGGTGCCTCCCCAACTACATCGTCATCATCATCATCCCCCATCTCTGCCGCATAGGCCGCATTGGCCGCGGCTGCTGCTGCGGCCGCCGGCGCTACTCTCCCAAGTGGACGAGGGCGAGCCTCCAACTCGTCATCACTAACGGGTAGATCAACCATCCGCATCCCTGCGGTATCGCATCCCGGTCGATGTCGGAGGTCATGGAGTCCTCGACGGCTACCTCTCCTCGAAACTCACGCCCCGGACGGCGAAGAAGGAAAGTGACGGGGACGGCCATAGGGAAGGTTGCTGGCCCGATCGGCCATAGCCGCTCGATGCATAGTCCGGATGATGAGGTATGGAAGTGAGATCCGCTCTCCGGTGCGGCACGCAATAGGTGACGTCTTGGGTGAGCTGGGACAACTCATTATAGTGACCGCTCCGTGGCACTATATCGTCTTCGGATAATGCAGTCAGACCCGGGGTATAGGTCTCAAGCTAGCTGCCTTCATAGGAGCCCCGGGGTTGAGGATCCGATGCGCTATCTCCCGGCGCAAATCTTCGGTCAAGTAACCTTTCGCCTTGGGGGGCGCAGTACACCAAATCTCCATCATTGGGAACCCCAAGCAGATCAGCCAACTGGTGGGTGTTGAAGGAGATATGTACACCCCGAACGTAGCTGGTGATGCGTAGATCCCTACACTGGTTCGGGTCTTCGACATCCCCTTCGAGTTCCAAATTTGCATAAAAGTGCTTGACCAGATTAGGGCGTGTGGTCTCTGTGTAGGAAATAATCGGCAACCAACCTAGAGCGCCAAAAGCCGTCTCTACATTGAACCGGTGCAATTGTTCCACGTTGACCCGGCGCCCGGATACAATACTCTTATCATCAAACCAGGAAAACCGAGCTTGAGCTTCCAAGGAGCGAAACCATAGCTCATCTAGCTGAGGAACTGGTGGAGAGGGAACCCGAGAACTAGAACCATGTGAGCGCTTCCCGAGAGCACGTCTAGGAGCCATTTAAGATCTGTAAAACAAAAGAAAACAAGATAAAAGTTAGAAAATTTCGAAATTTCGGCAGCATAACGGCTATAAAATTGGGAAAAAACCTCGAACTCACCCGAAAACATGGGGAGGAGGACTTACGTAACCCCCACACTCTTCAATAAGCCAATCACAAGCAATTATAACAAGAAATTTCAAGAAATTCCAAGAATTTAGAAAAATTTGAGAAAATTTCGAAATTCATGAAAACCTAGGTCAAAAGATGAAAATTTTGATTTTTAGGAAAACCGTTCGGTGGAACCCCAAATTAGTTGAGGGCTTTTGCTCTTGGGGGTCCCTAAAACCTTTCTAAGCCGAAGGAAAAGAATTCCTACGGTTAAAACATCTCGAACAAAGAAAAACCTAAAATTTTACATATAGACGATATGGAAAATTCCTAAAAATATGAGAGAGGGGGTAGAGACCTACCTGGAGACGATGTGCTAGGTCTTGAATGGAAGGAATCGGCCTCAAATAGCACCGGTCGGACTGTAGCAACTCGGAACCCAGAGGAGAATCGCCACCGGAGAGAAAGAAGAAAAGAAAAGTGAGAAAAATCTCACTTTTTCGCGATTTTAAGTCAATTCTGGGCATACCGGTCGACGGTTTTGCCTACACCTATCGACCGGTATCAACCCAGGTGTGCGACCGCTATGTCTCGGCCAGAAAAAATTTTTTGACCGGTCGACTATACCGGTCGCAACACTGTATACAGAGTGTCGACCGGTATCTCCTAGACATGCGACCGCTATGTCTCGGCCAGAATTTTAATTCTGACCGGTCGACTATACCGGTCGCAGCATATTCCCACAGGCGTCCGACCGGTATTTTGCGACAGGTACGCCCCAAAGAGCTTCAGAGATCAAATGGAGAGAGAGTTTCTCAAACTCGCAGGAGGTCGGGTCGACCGTAGATGCATATCGCCAGAGGTACGAAGAGCTGTTCTTTTTCGCACCGGTCAGTATGCGGGAAGAGGGGACAAAGATACGTAGGTTCACCATGGGACTACGTGGAAGCATCAGAGAGCACCTTTTGGGTCTGGACAAGAAGACCTACAACGAGGCGGTGCAGGTTGCGAGGGTGATAGAGTCCGGTCGGAGGGACAGCTTCTTCGCTCGGTAATAGGGGAGTGAAGAGATCTCGCTGGAGAGAGCTCGGGTGGCGATAATACTAGACCATTCCGCCCATACAGGGGGCAGACTGCTACAGCACCTGCGAGAAACAACCTGGCACCACCTGTGCCACAAGTAGCCAGACCCAACCTAAATATTAAATGTTATAACTGTCAGCAACTGGGACATGTTGCAAGAAACTGCACACTACCTAAGAAGCAAGCTCCCCAGCAAGCCAGAGTTTATGCAAGTCACCATCGAAGATGTAAGTATCGAGGGCCGAGACTTAGAAGCAAGCCTAGTAATACTTGAGATGGCAGATTTCGACGTCATTTTAGGGATGGATTGGCTAGGCCATCATTCGGCCGTCCTTTTATGTGGTGAAAGGAAGCTTATGCTTACTGACAAAGAGGGAAAGGATTATAGTTTCGCTGGGATTAAGCTATCTAGGAAGCGGAAGTTGATCCTCTCTGCCCTAAAGACTAAGAGATGCTTGGAGAAAGGGGGAGTGGGTTATCTCGTATCTGTAGTTGACCTCACAGCAGAGTCACTCAAGATGGAGGATATAGAGGTGGTTCGGGAGTTTCCGGATGTATTTCCGGTAAGATCTTCCGGGCTTACCACCGGACAGGGCTACAGAGTTTATGATAGATCTTATACCAGGATCGGCTCCGGTGTCTAAAGCGCCATACAGGATGGCCCCGACCGAGTTAAAGGAGTTGAAGACCCAATTACAAGAATTGCTGGATAAGGGCTTCATACGACCTAGTATTTCGCCTTGGGAAGCACCTGTGTTGTTCGTCAAGAAGAAAGATGGAAGTGTACGACTATGTATTGACTACCGTGAGCTAAACAAGTTGACGATCAAGAATCGGTATCCTTTGCCTAGAATCGACGATCTGTTCGATCAGCTGTAGGGTGCAAAGGTTTTCTCGAAGATCGATCTCTGATCGGGGTATCACCAATTGAAGATCAAAGCCGGAGATATTCCGAAGACTGCTTTCAGGACGAGGTATGGGCATTATGAGTTTCTGGTTATGTCTTTCGGGTTGACCAACGCTCCCAGCGTCATTTATGGAACTGATGAACCGAGTGTTCCATGACATGTTAGACACTTCGGTCATCGTATTCATCGACGACATATTGATTTACTCTAAGGACATGGAGACTCATACAGCGCATTTGAGGGCAGCCCTACAATGGCTGAGGGATGTGAGGCTTTATGCAAAATTCAAGAAGTGCGAATTTTGGCTGAAGGAAGTGGCTTTCTTGGGCCATGTTGTATCTGGAGACGGTATCAAGGTTGATCCAAGCAAGATAGCTACTATAGTAGGATGGGAAGCACCAAAATCTGTTGCAGAGATTCGTAGTTTCCTTGGGTTGGCTGGCTATTATAGAAGATTCGTGGAAGATTACTCCAGGATCGTGGTTCCACTCACCAGATTGACCAAGAAGGGAAAGAAATTTATATGGACAGATGAGTGTGAGAAGTGCTTCCAGATTTTAAAGTCAAGACTTGTCTCTGCACCTATCCTGACCATCCCCGAACCAAGCGTACCGTTTACTCTGCATACGGATGCTTCAGGGGTTGGGTATTGGGTGTGTTCGATGCAAGGAGAACGGGTGATCGCTTACGCATCAAGACGGTTAAAAGAGCATGAGAAGAACTATCCTACGCATGACTTGGAGCTAGCAGCGGTTATTCATGCAATCAAGACTTGGAGACACTACTTGTACGGTGAGAAGTTTCGGATCAAGTCGGATCACAAAAGCTTAACTTATCTCTTCACTCAGAAGGATCTGAATATGAGACAGAGGAGATGGCTGGAATTGTTAAAAGATTATGATTGTGACATCCAGTACCATCCGGGTAAAGCAAATGTGGTGGCTGACGCCTTAAGCAGAAAGTGGGCATCGAAACCTGAGGTAGGACCGAGTACAAATGCTGCATTGTGTGCTGCAGCCTCGAGTTCGATGGAAATTGATGAAGAACATATTATCGAAACTGCAGAAGATCCAGTTGAGCAAGGCTTGATTCATAAGTTCACTATGATGTTCGCCACACTGAAGATCTTGCCGAGTCTAATTGATGAAGTCAAGGTAGCAATCCTACAGGATCCATATCTCAAGACAGTGCAGGAAGACTTAGAGAAGGGTACGTGCAATCCTGACTTTACCTTGGAATCAGACAAAGTACTCAAGTATCGCGGACGGTTATGTATGCACCGAGAGCGAAGACTGCGATATCAGAGGCCGAGTTATGACTGAAGCTCATTACACTCCATATTCGGTACATCCAGGAAGTACCAAGATGTACCATGATCTAAGAAGACTTTATTGGTGGAGGGGTATGAAAGCTGATATAGCTCGTTTTGTGTTCCAATGTCTGAATTGTCAACAAGTTAAAGCGGAAAGGCAAAGACCCGCAGGTTTGCTACAGCCATTACCAGAACCTGCATGGAAGTGGGATTGTATCACCATGGATTTCGTCACTGGCTTGCCTTTGACACCAAGGTCAGTGGATGCAGTTTGGGTTATAGTAGATCGACTCACCAAGACGGCTCGATTTATTGCGGTTAGACCTCAGTATACCATGGAAAAACTGGCCAAGTTATATGTTGATAATATAGTCAGACTTCATGGCGTTCCTGAGAGTATAGTGTCTGACAGAGATCCCCATTTTACATCGAAGTTCTGGGAAGGATTACAGAAAGCTATGGGAACAAAGTTGAAGTTCAGTACAGCTTTCCATCCTTAGACGGACGGACAGTCAGAACGAACCATTCAAATTTTGGAAGATATGCTTCGAGCTTGTGCATTAGATTTCAAAGGAGCTTGGGATGAGAAGCTATCACTTATCGAGTTTGCTTACAACAATAGTTATCAGGCTACAATTCAGATGGCCCCATATGAAGCCCTCTATGGGAGAAAATGTCGTACACCTCTGTTATGGAATGAAGTGGGGGAAAGAAGAATTGTAGGACCGGAGTTTGTTGAAGAAACTTTCCGAGTAATTGATCAAATCAAAGAGAGAGTAAAGACAGCTCAAGTTCGACAGAAGCACTATGCAGATAATCGACGTCGAGATCTGGAGTTTGCAGTGGGTGACAAAGTATTCTTGAAGGTGTCACCGGTGCGAGGTCTGAAACGGTTTGGTAAAAAGGGGAAGCTATGCCCCAGGTAAGTGGGACCATATGAGATATTGAATCGACGTGGTAATGTAGCATATCAATTGGCTCTACCACCATCTATGTCTAGCGTTCATAATGTGTTCCATGTATCATTCTTCGAAGAAGTATGTCAGAGATCCATCGCATATCTTGAGCGTTGATCCTCCAGACTTGACGGAAGACTTAACTTTCGAAGTGGTGCCTGTAATGCTCTCAAGCCGAAAAGTTCAGCAACTTCGAACCAAGGATATCCATTATGTGAAGGTGCATTGGAGAAGCCAAAATGTGGAGGAAATTACTTGGGAAGAAGAGAGCGCGATAAGAAAGGAGTACCCTAACCTTTTTGACGATCAAGGTACGTTCAAATTTCGAGGCCGAAATTTCTTTTAAGGGTGGGGGAGTTGTAGTACCTACATGCAAATTTTGGGACGAAATTTCTTTTAAGGGTGGTGGAGTTGTAAGACCCGCACTCTGAAAACCCGGTCTAACCTTGGTTTTGTATCGTGACAGGTCTTCCGATCATCACCGAGCCAGACGGGGCAAGCAGATAACAAACAGGTACAAAATCGGACCGAAGTCGACCAATTATACCTGATTTTAGGTATACCAGTCGATGGTACCGGTCGACCGGTATGGCCTGCACAGCTATGTGCGGGAATTTGGAAATTTGTCTCTGCGGGTCCCGCTTTCCTGATTTCAAATCCTAGGAGTTTCCTAATCCTAGTAGGGTTACTAAACCCTATTTCTAGCCTATAAATACACCCTTAAACCCCTCAAATCCTTTCCATTGTCTCTCACAAACCCTAGAGGAGAGAAAGAGCTTGGAAAGGAGAAGGAGCTAGGAAGAAGAAGAAGGAGCCGCCATTACCGTTTGACGAAGCTCACGCTACGCCTGTCAACGGTAAGTGTTTGAATCCATCTTCTTACCCTATGATAGTTGTGTGGGTGGATCAATACCATGCAAAGTAGGTATTGATCTAAAACCCTAAATTGGCCAATAAACCCTAAGTTTGCCGTCAAACCCTAGATTTGAGTTTCGAGATGATATTCATCGAAATGAGACTTGAATGAGTTGGGGATAACTCTAACTCAAAGCCTAGACTTAGAATGGATAGGAGAAACCCTGAAAATCCATGGAGGATGATCGACGGCAGTCGAAGAACCCATGTATGGTCTTCCGGAGACATACCGGTCGACTATACCGGTTGCACATAGTGCCACCGGTATGTTGCGACCGCTACCTCTCGGGAGGTTGTTTGTGGGGGACCGGCTGACCATACCGGTCGCCAGTCTTTCCCACAGAGCTGCGACCGGTACATGCCACCGGTCAGCTCTGTGAGGATATTTGTAACCCTGTTGGTTTTCGACCAACATGAAACCCTAAGCAATGTATTCTAATGAAACCCTAATAATATTGTAGGACTTTGTGACTTATCGTTTGGATCTTGCGACGTGGAGCAAGTTATTGAACGAGCGTCAGGTAAGGGAGTCTGACCTAAACCTAATAATTAATGGACAGTAAATCGTTGTTAATCATTGAATATCTATGATGTGATGTTTGTGGATATTCACATGCCATCCTTTACTTTCAGTTATTATTATTGTTCATGCATTCATAGGATGTGATTGTTAGGCATGTGATTGCTTTCGTTGGTGTGTAGAGTGGGACGTGGACCTGGGATCGCTCTTCACACTGGCACTTTTTGTAGTATTCTGTCTTAACATGCTTGGTACGGGTGGGGTATCAGGGGAAGATCGTGGTACGGTGGTCTCCGATATTGATGTTGTCCCGGCCATCGTTGTGTGGTACTGAGGATTCCGAGTCGACGCTGGCTTGTCCACGATGCTTTAGCTCTATCTCTATACCGTAGGGAGTTATGTTGGGATAGGGTCTACCTGCGTATTGTTTCTATCATAGTGGGTTAGTTGCGGATAGGGTATCAGGGGGAGGTGAGGTTTGGTGGTCTCCGACCCGGCCTGCACGCTCTAGCTCTATCTTTATGCCGTAGACGGCTGTCTTGGAATAGAGCATACATAGTTGACATATAGGATTGGTTAGTTGCGAGCCCGGTTTGCGAGCCCCGGCCGTAGGGGCTTAGGTACCGGTATAGGTAGAGTATCGGGGAGGTGCGGGTATACCTTAGCTCTATCTCTATTCCATGATGGGTGCATGTGGGTTGGTGGTAGTGTGATTACTGTGCGACGCCACACACTCGTGTATAGAGGTGCGGGGGCCACCAAACCTTTCTATAGCACATTGCAAACTTAAAACCAGACCACAAGATAAAATTGATTGTTACTCATGCATAATCTTGTGAAACCGTCGATTGTCTTACTGAGCTGTGTTGTGTGCTCACCCTTTGTACGTACATTGTTTTTAGATGTTGATGCAGGTTACACTGTGGACGATTATGTGAACGTCCCGGCGTATGGAGGTGTGGCTGCTCTAGATGTGCAAGCAGGAGAGGACGAGCATGACGCTTCATGCGAGTGCCCTTTCTGCGTGTACCTTTGATTTGTTTTATTTATTTATTTCAGTTATTTTTTATTGGATTAAAGGGATGTAAAAGATTATTATTTTATGTGTTTGAATTTGAATAATGGGATATTTATTTAAATTATCAGTAGATACTCAGTTCATTTTATTTAAAGTCTTCCATTTGTATATTTATATTCTGATTGTGGTTATGTGTAATGGTTTGTATGGGTGGACACGGCCTATTCGAGATCCTGGTGTGAACCGTTGGTTCGATGACGGTTCACTCACACCATTCTGGTTGGTTCAGAATTGGGTGTGACAATATATATATATATATATATATATATATATATATATATATATATATATATATGTGTGTGTGTGTGTGTGTGTGTGTGTGTGTGTAACATGTGGCTTACATGTTTTGTGGCTTATACATTTTTTATATGATACCATTATTTTTGGTCTATTATATTAATAGATTGATTTTCTAGATGATTATTCAAATGAGCCACTTTGTAGTCCTTGGCTTAACTGCACCTATCATGATGCGCTATGTGCTTACATAAGCATTGATTGGACTATAATAGGTTTGAGGGGTGCAAGTCAAAATTTCTTAAACTATGGGAGACATGGGGACTAGTCTCTTGACGGCCAGTGCACATATGGTCTGTGAAGACTTTCATGAAAAGATCACGTGTACGTTGAGTAGTGACCTTAGTGCGTAATATTCATTGTCAGTGACTTGATAATTATAAGAGTGTACGTGTACCTATAAACTGCTAATTTGAATAATTTTATCATGTTTGATTTAGCATCAAATATTTTTATTTATAAATATAAAATATTTTTTATTTTTATTTTTCTTTGCAAAATCTTTTTGGTTTTATGAAAAATGGCAGTTTTGTATTTTGTGTCCCTATTTATTATTTAGGGGCACTTGTGGTAATTTTTAAGGTATACCAAAAGACAATCTGGATATGGTATTAGGAGGCTAGCATTTCACTTAGGGTTGAACTTTATGGTTGATCATCTCCACCCTAGAGATATAAAACATCTCAAGGTCACATAGGCAAGGGGAGGAAAAAGCTCAAAATACCAAGATATGGTATACCTGTCCAACTGGGGTGAGGACCCTGATTGCTTGTGAGATCCTTGGACATCAAGTGGCTTTGTTTATATAATCATCAAAAGTTCTTCAACAAAAGAAAGAGTTCTTCATCAAAGGTAGAGTGCTTCAACAAAAGATATTTTTAAATCGTCAAAAAAAGGTATGACACTCTTCTTAATTTCTTAGATTAAACAAGTGACATGATATTCATAATAAGTTTTCATCTTTGGTATGAGGTTAATAGTAACATTGAGATTCATCTATGATGTTTTTTCTAACAGCACAAGCATGATGGTTCTGCTAAAATTCTCCTTGTCTAAGATTCATATCCTAGAATTGTCTTTGTTTCTCATATATGTGTTTTATCATATCAAAGAGTAGTGGTTGTTTTCCTTTTGTTTTTCTTCTTATGACAAATTGTGATGTCTTCATAGTAATTTTAGTTAATTATGTTGAATATGGTTTGTTTTTCTCTAAAGCTTTCTCCAAAAACATGAAATGGAAAATGAACACTCTAATAATTTTTGTTTAATAGCTATGATGAATTTATCATCATTTATGCTTATTAATAATATGTCATAAATTATAAATGAAGAGTTTTATTGGGACTTGAAAAGTTTTTTAAAATAAAAAAAACTTTATTAGAAACTATATAAGGAAGATAAAAGGGTGAGTTGATACTTCATCTTAAAATTGATAAATCATCATGGAATTTAAAAAGACTTATCATTTGATTTACCTTGTCATAATGGAGGGATGGAGAATTAATACTTACATTTTGAGACGTTGGAAGATGAAAATTCTAAGAAGACATAAAGTCATCATTATTTAGCCATCAAGCTACTTAGCCATTAAGCCATTAAATCATCAAGCCATCAAACCAAGTACGTAATTATGGTACATGTGGCAAAGCCATGTTTGTTTTCAAGCTATTTTGTGGCTACTAATTGGGCCTTCAATTTTAAGCTGAATTCATATGTACTCTAATATATATTTGTTTTTATCTAATCCCAATTTCAGTGGAGTTAGTTTGAATATTTTGTGTAAATTAAGTTTGGGGTTGTTTCATTCATTGTTCCAATGCTTAGACATGATGACACCCATCGATTAATCACATAGATGAGATAAGACTGTTGATGGACATGTAAACCCCTCGTGTCACTATCCATTGGATAAACACAGTGATAAGTTAAATTCTTTCCTACGCCCATCGAATATGAGACGAATTTAACATATCCTTATATTAAAGTTTAATTAATTCTTAATGAGCCTTAATCAATTGGATTCTTCCCTACGCCCATCGAATACGGAAGGGATTTGAGAAATCATAGGTCTCTTTGTTGTTTTGTTGTTTTCCCATCAAATGATCAATGTTGCATTGTGTTTATGCAAATGGAATGGGCTTTAGTCTCCAAGCTTATTATGCATATTGCATGCTTATGACAGATGGCAGGATCGTCTAGCTCTTTGAACATGTCTGATATTATGAAAAACTGCATCTTGACTAGACCCAATTATGCTGAATGGAAGCATAGAATTGACTTGTTCATTGGCTTTCATAACTTTTCTTTTTGTATTCAAGAGGAATGTCCTCCTATGCCTGATGTGCATTCTACCAAATCTGCTAAGGTTGCCTATCAAAAATGGACAGAGGCAGATAATAAAGTGAAATATTTAATGTTGGAATACATGGTAGATTCTCTTATGGTTGGCTATATGAATAGTGTATCTGCTAAAGTCATTCGTGATAGTCTTGAATTGAAATTTGGTAAAAAATTTAGTCAGCATATTGAAGGCTTATGGGAAAAATTTATCAGAACTAAATTGTTAGAATGAAGGGATGCCAGAGAGCATGTAAATAACATGATTGCCATTGTTGATGAGTTAGGCCTACAAGGAAAGTCTGTTGATGAGAAAATTAAGATATCCACTATTTTATCTTCTTTGCCTGATTCCTATGAAACTGTAAGGCAAATTTATTTTGTGTCTGGTTTGGATTGAACTGTTGATGATCTCTTATCTAAAGTCACTGGTCATGAAGATGTTAAGTTAAGAAAGAAGAATTTTGTGGTCAATGCTATTGATGGGAATGCAGATAAGCCAAAACATGAAATGAAATATCAGAAGATGAAAAAGTTTGTAAATAAAAAACAAGATTGGCAAAAGAAGAAGGGTACCAAAGTAAGACAAGATATTGAATTTAAATCCAGATAGATAGTTTGTTATTTTTGTAAAAAGCCTGGACATAAGAAGGCTCAATGCTATTCTTAAAGTCTGGTGGAAAGCAAGGCCAAGGTATGTTTGCCACCTTGATTCTTGATGAGATAAATACTACAATTATTAAGTCTGGATCTTGGTGGGCTCATTCTGGAGCTACTGTACATGTTTCTAATACCTTGCAGGGGTTTAAGGAACTCAAGAGAATAAGTGATAGTACCAGTTTCATTTACATGAAAAATGATGATAAGGCACAGATTGAAGGAGTTGGAGTTTTTGAATTGAAGCTGAATGATGGAACAAATTTTGATTTAGTTGAATGTTTGTATACACCTAGTCTTAAAAGAAACTTGTAATGTGTTTCAATGTTGGAAAAGCTTGGATATGAATTTTATTTTGATAATGGAAGATTTTTAATGAAGAAAAATGATAAAGTTGTGTTGCATGGTTTTAGAAATAATAATATGTATCAAGTGCAATTAAGTGGTAATGTTATATGCAATGTTGAACTTGATATAAAAGATAATGCTACTTATCTTTGGCATTTGAGATTAGGACATATCAATATAAATAGAATTGGTAAATTGATTAATTCTGGTGTTTTGACTGGAGTAACTCTAGAAAAGTTTTCCACTTGTGAAAATTATATTTCTGGTAAAATGACCAAGAAATATTATACAAAAGATGAAAGATGTGCTCATGTATTAGAAAAAGTTCATACTAATGTATGTGAACCTATGAGCATTAGTGCAAGAGGCGGCTTTCGTTATTTTATTACTTTCACCGATGATTTTTTTAGATTTGGTTTTATACATCTGTTGAAACATAAGTCTGAGGCTTTGGATTTTTTCAAATCATTTCGTCTTGAAACTGAAAAGTCGACTGGACAAAAGATCAAGTCACTAAATTTAGATCGAGGTGTGTTTGACGATTTTGAGTTGTATTGTCTTGAAAATTGTATTAAACATTTTCGTACTCTACCTCATACTTCAGAGGCTAATGAAATTGCAAAAAGACGAAATCGAACTCTGTTAGATATGGTTCAATCAATGATGGCAAGAGCTAATTTGCCAACTTCTTTTTGGGGAGAGGCATTATATGAAGCAATGCATATTTTAAATAGAGTTCCCACCAAAGCAGTAAATTCTACCCCATATGAATTTTTTTATGGTAAGCAAGCAAGTGTTGCTCATATTCGGTATGGGGCTGTATTGCTCATGTTTTGATTCCTGACCCAAATAGAAATAAATTACTATCAAAAATCAAAAGGTATGTCATGGTTGGGTATCCTCATCGCTCCAAAGGATACAGATTATATGATCCTGAGGATAGAGTGATACTAGAAAGTAAAAATGTGATTCTTAGAAGATCGCTTTGATAGTGGGAGTTCTGATGATGTTGATAAAAGTGTTTTGGAGGAGTTAGTAGATGCTAATGGAGGTCATCAAGACTCTGTCATTGAAGGGTCTTCAACTCCTATAATTTCTTCAAATACCAATCAAGATAAGCAATATTTTGAGCCCTTAAGAAGAAGTTAAAGGACATCAAAAGCTCCAGATACGTTAGACTATTATGTGTATTTAGGAGAATCATATGAAAAAGTGACCATTAATGTTATAGATGATCCTATTACATATTCACAAGCTATGTCAAATGTTTATTCTCAATAATGGATTAGTGTTATGAATGAAGAAATCAAATTTATGCATAAGGATGGTGTGTGGAGGTTGATTGATAGGCCTATGAGCACTAAACTTGTTGGTTGCAAGTGGATATTCAAAAGAAAGAAGGATATGCATGAAAATATTGAGAAGTTCAAAGCTAGATTTGTAGCTAAGGATTACACTCAAGAATATGGTATTGATTATGATGAAACTTTTTCACTAGTAGTGAGGATACAATCTGTGCGTATTGTGTTGGCTTTGGTTGCATATTTTGATTTTGAACTTTATCAAATGGATGTGAAGATGGCGTTCTTGAATGGTAATTTTGATGAAGATGTTTATATGGATCAGCCTGAAGGTTTTATTTCCACTAGAGATGAAGACAAAGTATGCAAATTAGAAAAATCTATATATATATGGGCTGAAACAGGTTTTAAGGTAATGGAATTTATGATTTCATGATTCAGTTGTGGGCATTGGATTTATACAAAATAATTTTGAATCTTGCATTTATGTGAAGAAGGAAGGGTACAAAGTTGCATATCTTACTTTATATGTTGACGATATTCTACTTGCAGGAAATGATGTCCACATGTTGATGAAAGTAAAACAATGGTTATTTACCACATTTGAAATGAAAGACTTGGGTGAAGCTTTTTATATTCTGGTATCAAAATTGAGTGAGACAATCAGCAAAGAAAACTAAGCTTGTCTCAAGATAAATATATTAATACCATGCTAACAAAGTTTCACATGACTGATTGTTTGGGAGGACAAATTCCTTATAATTATCTCAGACCAATTTCCCAAAATGATAGTCCTAAGTCTACAAAGAAAAAAATTGAATGACTCATTGTATCCTTATGCCTCTGCTGTGTGGAACTTGATGTATGCTATGATCTGTACTCGGCCATACATAGCGTTTGCAGTTAGCATGATCAGTCGTTTTCAGAGTAATCCTAGTAAAATGCATTGGATTGTTGTTCAATGGATCCTGAGATATCTAAAGCAAACAAAAGGCTTTAGATTGACTTATTGTTCTGATCATCTGAATATCCTTGGATATTCTGATTCTGATTATCAAAGATGTATTGATAGTAGAAAATCTACCTCTAGTTTTGTGTTCACTTTTTATGGTGGAGCTATTGCTTAGAAGAGCAAAAAACAAGAATGTGTTACGTAGTCTACTAAGGAAGTTGAATATATTGCATGCATTGAATGTGGTAGCTAAAGAAGCTGTGTACCTTCAAAAGTTCCTATTGGAATTGCTGATAGTAGATTATGTGGAAAAACTTATTCCACTTTTGTGTGATAATAATTCTGCGATAGCCATCACCAAAGACCCAAAGTGTCATTCTTAAGCCAAGCACATTGAAGGTTAATATCATTACATTCGTGATGTTATTAAGAAGAATGAGGTAATTGTTGAAAGAGTGTCATCTCAATCAAACTTGGCTAATCCCTTTACAAAAGGTTTATCTTTTGGTGTATTTACTAACCATGTAATGGCTCTAAGATTTTGTTAGGCCAAGTGGGAGACTATTGGATTTGTGTGGCCCAACATAGATTGATTGTGTTGTTTTTATGTTCTCTTTGGGCATTTCTATCTCTATTTTGAGGTATATATATATATATATATATGTGACATGTGGCTTACATGTTTTGTGTCTTATACACTTTTTATATGGTACCATTGTTTTTGGTCTATTGTATTAATAGACTGATTTTCTAGATGATTTATTCAAATGAACCACTTTGTAGTCCTTGGCTTGACCGCACCTATCATGATGCGCTATGTGCTTACATAGGCATTGATTGGACCATGATAGGTTTAAGGGGTGCAAGTCAAAATTGCTCAGACTATGGGAGACATGGGGACTAGTCTCTCGATGATCAGTGCACATATGGTCTGTAAAGTCCTTCATGAAAGATCATGTGTACGTTGAGTGGTGACCTTAGTGCCTAATGTTCATTGTCAGTGACTTAACAATTATAAGAGTGTACGCATACCTACAAACTGCCAATTTGAATAACTTTATCGTGTTTGATTTTGCATCAAATATTTTTTATTTATAAATGTAAAATATTATTTATTTTTATTTTTTATGTAAAATCTTTTTTTGATTTTATGAAAAATGGCAGTTTTGTATTTTGTGTCCTTATTTATTATTTAGGGGCACTTGTGGTAATTGTCAAGGTATGCCAAAAGGCAATCTGGATATGGCATTAGGAGGCTAGCATCTCACTTAGGGTTGGACTTTATGGCTGGTCATCTCCACCCTTGAGATATAAAACATCTCAAGGTCACACAGGTAAGGGGAGGAAAAAGCTCAAAATACCAAGATATGGTATACCTGTCCAGCTGGATGAGCACCCTGATTGCTTGTGAGATCCTTGGACATCAAGTGGCTTTGTTTGTATAATCATCAAAAATTATTCAACAAAAGAAAGAGTTCTTCACCAAAGGTAGAGCGTTTCAACAAAAGATATTTTCAAATCGTCAAAAAAAAGGTATGACACTCTTCTTAATTTCTTAGATTAAACAAGTGACATGATATTCGTGATAAGTTTTTATCTTTGGTATGAAGTTAACAGTAACATAGAGATTCATCTAGGATGTTTTTTTTAATAATTAGAACCAGAATAATTCTGTATCACAAATTCTAGATCTAGCAATTAATATTAATCTAAGCGATTCGGCAGACCATTACTAAATTATTCAGACAAATATCATAGATAAATATAAAATAATAACATAAGTAATTCCATTAAAAGAGATAAGAAAAACAACGTTACTCAAAAGCGATTACACCATTGACATAAGTTTGGGCTTCAAAATCTCCTTAAACTGAATGAGAAAATTAGCCAGACATTACAATCTTTTTAGAGAGAAAAATTTTCAACAAAAGAGAGAGAGAGAGAGAGAGAGAGAGAGAGAGAGAGATTTATTATCTTCAACACTAGTGCTCTATATATAAAACATGACAATCCTTTGTAACTTAGAATTCTTTCTTTGTGTAGGATTCTTTCTCTATTTATAATTCTGAAATAGTAAAGTTTTCTTTCTTCTTCGGAGTCTTCTATTGTAGATTTCTTAACTTGAGTAGGAGACTCTTTATGAAAATTTCATCCACCGTTGAATGCTTTAATCAGATTGTACGGTTGTTTCAATTCGGATTCGGATCAGATTTTCGTGTCAAACTTTGAGGTAACGTCTGGAGTCCTAAACGAACTCAGATTTTTCTCCATAATACTATTCCGAAAAGGTTGAGACATCCTCTATAATTTTACTGAAGATAATTTTTCAATTTTTAACTCTTTCCATGTCAAAAACCTGCATGAAGCTCAGAATGTCAATATTAAGAATGCTGGAATTTTCTTATCTTTTAGTAATTGATTCACAAAGTTTCTAAAATATGTCAAATTAATAAAATTTATCATATTCAGTTTAATAAGGCATAAAACATATTAAAAGCATAGTACAAAGGGAATACAAATATATAAATCACACACTTATTATAGATCTCTTTGATCTGTTCTATCTACTTATTATTTCTGTCATTTTCTCCCTCTCCCTTTAATAGAGGTGTTCAGGAAGAAAGAAAGACATAAAGTTATTTTGTGTCTCTATAGTTGCTGATGTCATCAGACTAATCCCAAATTTATACGTCACCTCTTCAAGACAAAACAAAATACTATTGGTTGAATGGCATCTCTTGATTAGCTTTATTTGACTTAAAAAATGTGTGGGACCCAAGTTATGTCTTCATGCAAATCATGCTTCTTTCCTGTCTGTGAAGAAAGTTTGCCGAACCTAAGTGGCATCATTAATCAAATTAGGTTTTTCTTCTTCGTGATGAAGAAAGTGTGTGGGGCCAGAGAACATCTTCAAGCAAATCAAATATGCATTTTTAGGGCTGCAACTGGGCCGGGTTGGGCCGGGTTTTTCAAAACCCTAACCCCAGCCTTGACTATTTAAGCTCAACCCTAACCCTGTCCAACCCTGTCAGGGTTAAAAAAAATACAACCCTAACCCTGACCCTGACAGGGTTGGGCCTAACCCTAACCAGCCCTGATTGACCCTGACAGGGCCGGGTTGGGTCGGGTTAACCCTGATTAACCCTGATTCAGGGTCAGATTGACCTTGATATTGCCCCAGTTTGATCCTAAATATCAATTATAACTTTAAATATATGACATACACAATCAACCTAACATTCTCTTAAAAACTAACAAATACAAACCAAATTAGTTCTTACTTCTTAGTGTTTAACAATCAAATCTGATAAATAGAACAAACACAAATCATAACCAATTTAAGTGTTTAACATAAGATCTGATAAATGAGAAAAGAAAAAAAAATGATGATCATGATCTATAATTTTGGCCTTCCAAAACTCCCATCCTCGGTCCTCCTCCTCTCACTCATATTTCTACAAAAAAATGAAAGGAAAAATATCATTAGAAGTAAGAACTATCATATCAATGATATAAAAGTAAAAGAGAAATAAGTTAAATGGTAAGATGACAATTACAAACAAACTCATTGCAAAATCAACTCTAATTCTCCAAAGTCCAAACATATAATACCAAACTTTAGGTCAAACCGTCAAATGACTCAAACTTAAAACATCATTGTCACCACTCTCCTCTTGCAAATCTGAAAATATAATTAATGCAATAAAAAATCAGTAAAGACAATCCATTTCACAATGCATGTAATTATTAATAGTTGTCATTGAGTTTTTTACCTGCTTCCACCTCACAAATGTCGTCGAGATTTTCTTCATTACTAAGCGGTGGTTCATTTCGTAGCCAATCCTGTGAACACACCAAAGACTCTACTAATTTTGGTGTCAATGAGCTACGAAACTGATCAAGAATCCGACCACCAGTGCTAAAAGTAGATTCTGAAGCAACAGTTGAGACGGGAATTGGTAAAATATCTCGAGCCATCCTACTGAGAATGACAAATCTTGAGTTATTCATCTTCCACCAATTCAATAAGTTGAAATCAGCAAAATTACTGACAAGACCTTCCAAAAGATAACGATCTAACTCTGATCCAAATGATGAAGTCTGATTTTGCATAAGGAATTTGTTAAAACCCTTAGTAGACCCGACAACATTATCTATATCAGATGTTTCAGTTGGAACAGCATCCACTACGCTATGAGATAACTCATGCATCTGATAATGCTTTAATAGGCAGTCTATGACATCTAACACATTTGTAATTTTCACTTCAACCTCAGATGTAGAATACAAGTCTGAATAGCAAAACCTCACAAAGTTCAATTTGCGTCGAGGATCAAGAATAGATGCAATTACCAAGAAGATATTAACTCTATCTGCACAATCCCAATACTTTCTAAATTTTTCCAGCATGGCCAATGCCATATCACGACAAATGGGATCTTGACTTCTTGACCAATCTAACAATGTTGATTCAATTCCATAAACTTCTTGTAAATATAAACTAGATGTGATATAAAGAGACCCAGATAAATGTGTGATGGCAGTGTAAAAATTTGCTAAGAAATCACAAAAAACCTTTGTTTTCTTCCAATCTTCTTCACTAAGGATCATATCCCTGCAATCCATTTTGAAGTTCATGTCCCTATCCTCTAAGCATTCAAAAGCCTTTTGAAACTGTAAAACAGTTTGTAACATAAAATATGTAGAATTCCAACGAGTAGAGACATCTAGACACAAGTTTTTCTTACATTGAATTTTTTCATGCTCACAACACACCTTAAATTGTTGTAACCTTGCAGGTGAACCTCTCACATATTTCACTATAAAACGGATTTTATCAATGCAATCCCCAATATATTTGTAGCCTTCCTTAACAATCAAATTCAAAATATGAGCACAACATCTCACATGAAAGAATTCACCATCTAACAATAACCCATTTTTCTTGGTAAACCTCCTTTTTAACAGTCGAACTGCCACATCATTATTAGATGCATTATCTACAGTAATAGTAGATAGTTTCTCTAGACCCCAATCTAACAGGCATGATTCCAAAACATTACTGATAATTTCACCACTATGTGGTGTTGGGACTTCACAAAAATTAATTATCCTCTTTTGTAGATTCCAATCTTTGTCAATGTAATGTGTTGTAAGACACATATAACCAACATTCTGGATTGAAGTCCACATATTAGTAGTTAGGCAAACATGATAATTACATCTCTTAAAAAGACCTTTCAGTTTTTTTTTCTCCTCCACATAATATGCAAAACAATCTTTTGTCACAGTGGTACGTGACACAAGATTAAACCTAGGTTGCGCTGCCTTCATTACTCTTTTAAAACCCTCCTTCTCTACGAACTTAAAAGGCAATTCTTCCGTAATAATCATACGGGCAACCTCCTTTCGGATCAATTCTTGGTCAAATTTTCAAGCTGAGATACTGTTGGTGGTCTTACCATCATTGTCATTATCTGAAATAGCTAAGGTTTTTTGTTTCGTATCAGTTTTACTCTTTGGATATTGCCAACATTTGTCCAAATGACGTTTCAGTGTACTTGTACCATGCTCACTAGCACATCCAAATTCTTTATTGTAATATTTGCAATTACATCTTCTAGGTCTTGAACGATCAGCAGGTATAACCTTAATAAAATGGTTCCAAACACTTAATGGTGGTAGTTGTGGTAGTTTAGATGATACCTCAGAACTAGCATTAGAACCTGGTGAAGAGCTTGGCTGATTTTGATTTAAACTTGGCTGATTTTGATTTGAGCTTGGTGGCTGATTTTGACTTGAGCTTGGCTGATTTTGATCCATCATTGACATCTGTAAAAAATATCAAACATGAAAAATGTAAAGGGAATCCATGAGGTCAAGCAATAGCTTTTTAAATGAAGAGAATGAAAAATCAGAATCTCACATAGAGAGATGAGTGCTCATGAATCAGAATCCCAAATTAATAAGCATAGCTTGACAATTTCTACCATGTGAAGGTAAAGTAATGTGAGGAATTCTTAATAGCATATAAGGTATTAGCTACATATGAAACATTTTCTTTTCATCTACTTTCATAGCAAGAGTGTGAGTGAAAACAGTTGTTCTCTGGCCTATTTTTTGATAAACCTTGAATGACACTGAGAGGGGGGGTGAATCAGTGTGAATAATTTCTCCCTTGGTTTTTCTTTACTGCCCAGTGATGTTCATAAAATAACCTGTCCCAAACACAATCGTATGCAAATCTACCTCACACCACTCAGTGGCCAGGTCTACCAGATTTGCACACCCATCCTGCAATTCATTCCACGCACTTCACAAAGCTCATAAACAAGCAAACCACAACACACAAAGATTACGTGGTTCACCACCACAGTGAGTGATGACTAATCCATGGAGTAATGCCCAATGGGCTTCGTATTTACTCAATACTCAACTTTTAGCCCTTTACAGGACAAGGATGCTCACCCTAAATTTTCCCAAAGATAAACTGAGAGGGCGTAACAACGCCAGAATTCAGGCATAAAGCCAGTGTCCAGCACCCACTGAACACACCACAACAGATACAATTTTTGGGGCTTATAATGATGCCCTACAATTAAATCCCAACCTAGCAAGGCATTCAATATTTTTTTTTCTTCTCTTTTTCTTTGCCTAATGCTAGCATACAACAGATTCCCATGCACCATAGGCATTCAACATCATTATCCTACTTTAACATACAACAGATTGGTTCAATAAATAATAAAAGAGATAAGAAAATCTCACAACCAATTTTTCTGATAATTGACGATGTTCTTCTTCATCTGATAGTCAATAAACCCTTGCCATATGCAATCAAGCTCTTCCAGCCTTCAAGAATACTTCAATGTATCGGCATTAGCATGAACAACGATGGAGAATGACTGTCTTCAATTCCCAGAGCAAGAAAGATAAAAAAAAAACAAAAGGTTTTTCCCCTTTTCTTCAAAAACTCCCTTTCTGCAAAATTTCTCGCGGCCTGCAGTCTCTCTTAACATTCTCAATAGAAAGAGCATTAAAAACCTAGCTCGGTGCAATTTGGATCGTCGGATTTGGCCACCGGATGGCCAAGTTATGGCATAAACAAGTTCGGCCTCTGAAAAAATTCCAAATGGAATCTTTCGGTTCCATATGGTGCGCCTGCGACGCACCGTAGCCGCGCCCTGTCGCGCTCTGATTGGCTGAAAAGAGCATCTGTGACATGGGCCGTTGGATCTCATTCAAAAAGGCGGGATTTGATTCTCGCCGCTGGATCTGCATAAATAGCGTCAGATCCAGTCGGCTTTAATACCAGCCGCACGATCTGGATCAATGGTGTCGCGGCACCGTAGGCGCGACACACTGGATCGCGGCTTTGCTTCCATGTGATGCGGTTCATGATTATGCACTGCGTCTGGCCAATCAGCTCACTCGCGATGGGATCTAACGCTGCCGACTAGTAAACACCATAGCCCGCTTCCATCTGGACCATCCAATGGGCATCATGCCTTCGTGGCTTCGTCTGGACCATCAATTTGAGATATTCTCCTTAGAAAAAGTACCAAAATACCCCTGAGAACTTCAAAAATGGCCTCTGTAACTTTTTTAAAAGTGTTAAAAACTTGCTAGAGACGATTTTCCAGAGAGCTTTTCTCTCTCCTGGAAAATCGTCGAACATGTGGTGTGCGTGCGGAAGAGAAGAACCAACGCGCGGCATGCGAGAAGGCTTGCGGCAGGACAAGACTACAGGCTGGCTGGCTTGCGGGGCAGGACTGCCTTGCGGGCTGGCTAGCTTGCTGCCAAGGCAAGCCTGGCCTGCCTTGCGGGCTGGCTGGCTTGCTGGCAAGGCAAGCCTAGCCTGCTTGCTGGGCTGGGCTGCCTTGTGGCTGGCCTGCTGTGCCACTTGGCTGGCCTGTTGTGCTGGCTGCTCGGCTGGCTGGCCTGTCTAGGTGGCATACCACCGTGGTGGGTCCCACCTTCTCTCTCCTGGGTCCCACTTTCTCTCTCCTCTTTCTCTCTCCTCTAATTCTTTCACCTCTTCCATGCTTCACAGTACCTGTAACAAAGCCGTATCACCTGTATCACTGCCATTTCGCCTGTAAGGTCCGCAGACACTCTCTCTCATCAAACTGGACCCAGTTAGCCCAATTTGCCAACAATTACAATATATAGGCCAATATTTTTATCTTATTTAAAGAATGCATTTGTAAGAATACATTTCAAGAATGCATACAAAATGCAATCCAAATTGAAAGCTTATCATCAACGGAAAAGAATGTCAGACAATCCATGAACTCCATCTTCATGCCCAGGAAGACACCCGTTCAGCAATCCCTCATCTAGGAATGACCAGAATTTTTGTCGGTTCTTTCATTTTTTTAATCATGTTTTGATCTTTTTTTTAATCATGTTTTGATCGCTTTCTTTCAATTTTCCAGATTCAGGTTTTGTTTGATTTGCTTTGAGTTTCTTCATATAATTCCTTTGTTTCTTCTAAGTTTTTCTCTTTGTTGATTCTTTTTTTTTTTTTTAAATCATGTTTTGATCTGGCCAGATCCACCGTGTCGCCGTTCGATCAGAATTTCAGATTTTTTGGGGGAGCCCTAGTCCAGGTCCACGCAAACTCTGGCATACTTACCATGGACTGAGTTGTGAAATCTACAATCCAATGACACAGACCGTTCAATGGCTAAGGCAATGGAGTAGATGATCTCTTCGTCCTAGTATTCTAGAGCTAAGTTCGGCAGACGCATCCACTGAATGTTCTTATGGACCTGAGGTTTATTAACATCAAAGTCTGGTTCCCATTCTTGGAACCGGATTGGCTGCCTCTGGACCTTTGTAGCACCCTGTTTCCATACATGTACTTATCGGGGGTTGCCCGTAACGCTCCACTACGTTCCCTTTTTTTCCGAGTTTAATCACTAAGGAGATTAGCTTAACCAGTCTAACGTCTTCACTTGTCTTTTCCACACATAGATGCCTAACCATTAAGTCACGGTAACCCATTTTAATCACCGACCATGTAGTAAACAGTGTTGGCCAAGTTTGTAGAATCACAAATCTGACTGTGATGTTTCTTTAACATGATTGTTGATCATGCTTAATGTAAAAAAGATGCATATTCTGATTTCATATTCTAAACCCAAAACATCAAATAAAATTATAAAACTCCACTGATAACATTTATGTTCTCTTCTTCTGTGTAAAAAATTCAAAATCAAGCCAAATAAATAAAGAAATAAACATAAACTCAATCCAAGGCACCTAACCTCTGTAGTTGAGTAAAAAAAATAAATAGCCAAGCAAAAACCGAACAACCAACTGCAATTTTAAACTTTTCCAAAGTAACTTACCTGATATCCGTCAGAGAGATTGAGAGAGAGAGTCAGAATGACCAAACAACCAACTGCAAGCTGCAACTATCCGATTCAGAATGAAGGAGAACAGGACATCAAAAAATCAGAGAAATCATGAGAGACCCGAGAGAGAGAGAGTCGAGAGTCGAAAGAATCAGAGAGATTGAGTGATTGAAAGTCTAGGAGGCACCGTTCCCTCTTAGGGTTTCGTTTGAGAGAGAGAGATTGAGAGAAGAGGTGAAGAAGAGAAGAGATGAAGGCGTCGCCTCTACTCTTAGGGTTTCGTAAACTCGACTTTGTTTGAGTCTTTGAGAGAGAGATGAAGAAGAGAAGAGATGAAGAAGAGAAGAGGAGAAGAGATGAAGAAGAGAAGAGGAGAAGGTGCGGTGCCGCGGCTGCCGAGTGCCGCCGTCTTCTTAGGATTTAGGGCTTCGTCTTCTTGAGAGAGAGAGAGATCCAGAGAAAATAACCAAATGAGAATATGAGATTATCTGGTCGATGAGGGATTGAGGGCTTACGGCTTAGGTAGAACCGTAGAAGTAGAATTAGGTTTAGCTTTATCTTTAGGTTTATAATTTTATATATAAGAAATAATAATATATATACATATATATACAAATATATATAAATATATTCAAATAAATACGTATTTATATAAATATTTTCAAATATATACAGGGTCGGGTTGGGTCGGGTTCAACCCAGGGGGTCAACCCTAACCCAACCCAACCCTACCAGGGTTGGTATAAAATTAAACCCTAACCCAGCCCTGTCAGGGTTCGGGCCGGGTTCAACCTTGCCAGGGTTCAGGGCGGGCCTGGGCGGGTTCGGGTCGTCAGGGTAAAACTTGCACCCCTATGCATTTTTGTGACAAAGAAAGCTTGTGGGGCCCATTCCTCTTGAGGAGGTCTCAACAAACTCTTGTATATGGATCCACATCGTCTCCCGCCTGGGTTTGGGCGGGAGACTGGACGGCCCTGATGGATGGCCGCCACCTGGCACTCGGAGGGATCCGAGCCCTCCATCCGAGCCCACCCCCCAGTCGGCTCAGTTTGTCGACTGGGGGGTCGACTCGGATGAAGGGCTCGGATCCCTTCGAGTGCCAGGTGGCGACCATCCATCCAGGCCGCCCAGTCTCCCGCCCAAACCCAGGCGGGAGACGATTTGTGTTCCTTGTATATAGGGAAGTCGAAGAATGAAATAAGAAAATCTTGAAATATATACCAAAATACAGAATTACCAAAATTAGGAAAAGAAATCAAATTGTGCCTAAAATTTCAAAGGCCTGAAACACCCTTTAAACGTGATAATCTGGCCTCTAAATCCGGCTAATCAATTTTAATTTATTTTCATGTTGTAAAGCTCTAGTTGCCGTTTAAATACCGGGGTTACAATTTTCGTGACTCCACCTGTGTCCAAAGTTATGGACTCTAGAAGTTACATTGGTAATCAGTGCATAATTTCAAGCTGATCAAACAGATTTTTATCGATTCAATCGATCTAAAAATCCAAGATCCTCTCTATATCACTGACTGTCTACCAATATTAGAAAAAAAAAATTTATATTGCTGCAATTTATAACTATTCATCACAATACCAATATGTAAGAAGCATTATTATTTTCCTTAAAATATGCAAAATATAAATCATTTTCCCTTGTAAGTTGACGTTACAATATTACTTTGGAGTTTTATTTTGCGTGTACATTATTTCCTCTTGTATGTTGACGTTAATAATATTTTTTTTTGGAGTTTTATTTTGCATGTGTGGGGTATTATGTTTGCTTAAGTCTTAACCAAGGAAAGACGCCACCAATATTGAATATGAAAGAAATTGTCGTCTTGCAATTTATAACTAACAACTCCTCGCACTACAAATATCTCTGTATCGTAAGTCGCATTATTTTTTTATTAAAAATATACATCACACTATATTATTGTTGAATATGTGGGAATTTTTAAATAGATAAAATGCCCTCTTGACACCTTGCCAAAGCATGATTATTCCAATCTGAATCTCTTCAACAGATGATTAAATGCCTTCTGAAAATTTTAAATGTTATTCACCAAAAAAAAAAAAATAAATAAATAAAGAAGAAAAGAGAAAGAGGGGGAGAGAGAATGTGATTTAATGGCATGAGGCAAACATGTATTCTCTTAATTTTTTTAATCTGTAATACAATTTGATTTTTTAATATTTTTTTGAGTTCTATTTTATTCATGGATGATTATTTCTAGCATGAAGTTAATTAATGCCCGAATAGAGAAGTAGGATAAGGGTGTCAATTCTGAATTGGATTCGATAAATCTAACAGAAATCGATGGGTAAAAAACTAAATCAAACCAAATTGCAAGCAATAGATCTGGTTTTTCTTTTCCACATTATTAAACAGTTTAGTTAGAACTCTTAAACTGTCACTTAATCTATTAAATAAAACAGGCATGAACGGAATAAAATCGATTAACTACCTAACTACATGTATAATTAATACTATAACACTAACATTTAAACTAGGAAAGAATCTAAAATGGTCGAGCACCTTTGCTAGATCTTCGCTCTCACGATTTCAAATACAGATGATCATCCCTATTTATAGGTTTTGTTACTTTATAATTATCCAATGATTTCTATGTGTGAATAAAGAATCCCTTTTATGTTATAGTTAAACCACTCCTAAGTTGTAAAAAACCATATAAGAACCGTTTATAAATTGATTACTCGAAATCAATAAGAAACCGATAAACCGATTGTTAATTGATTAGGTTTTGATTTAAAAAATAAGAACTTATATATTATTAATCATTTCTATTTTAATTTGTATTAATAATAATCTTGAACCAAATCAAACCAAATCCATAAACCGTTTACTTTTTCTGCAATAATATAAAAAAAATAGATCACATGCTATTATTATGGGATTTGTTATATTTATAGGATATGAATTTGTAGTCATTTATTGCCCCATCAATGGTATTTAAGTGAATAAAGTACAATAGAGATATTAGATTCCATTACAATAGAGACTTTATAAAGCCAGTTTCATGTCGATGAGATTATTAACCACGGCACGTTAAGCACCCTAGCTGTCCGCGAGAACGACATGGAAAGGAACCTGACTAGTGGGAGAAAAAAAAATTTAACAATATTGACTTCAAATAGCCAATGTTCCATATTTTTCATCATTTTCTTCTATATAACCACCATTAGAGACCCAAAGTCCCATCAAAACATATAGCAATGGAGATGGGAAAGATTATTGTTGTTGTTGTTATTTCAATGGTTTTAGTTCTAAGATTAACCCAGAGCTTAGAGTTCAATAAGAAGAGGTTCGAGTTCAATGAGAAGGACTTGGAGACGGATTATAGTGTCCAGGACTTATATGAGAGGTGGAGTAGTTATCACAATATTTTTCGAGATCACTCTGTGAAGCAAATGCATATCAATGTGTTCAAAGAGAAGGCAAAGTTCATTTATGAATTTAATAAAAAAGATGCCCCCTCCAAGCTAGAGCTCAACAGGTTTGCTGATATGACCAAGCATGAGATCATGACTACTTACACCGGTTATCATGCCATGAATAGCCATAACAGGATTCAACTGCAAGGGACTATTGATAGTTCCAAATACAATGAGAACATAGAAATACCAACCTCCGTCGATTGGAGGACATCCGGTGCGATCACTCCTGTCAAGGACCAAGGACATTGTGGTAAGATATTAAACTCTAAAACGCTTTATGTTTGAGTTGGTTTAAAATTCATTAATCTCTTTGATTTTATGGAGAGGAGAGTGAGGTATATTTATATGCCTAAAATGGTTACAATCTCTCTAATTTCTAAGGATAAAATAAGAGTGATTGTAAGAATAAGAGATACAATAAGGTTTTAGGAATTTCAAAATTCAAAAGGAAGAGCTAACCTCAACCCCAAAACAATTTAATTGAGAATTTTTTTTTTTTTTTTTTTTTTTTAATGAGAAAAAATTGCATGGTGTCTTGGATGTTACAGGTTCTTGTTGGGCATTTGCAACAGCCGCTGCAGTTGAAAGCATACATTATATTGCAACAGGCGAACTACTGAACCTGTCTCCACAACAGCTTGTCAGTTGTGACGATAGTAACTATGGTTGTGATGGAGGGTGGTCTAGTGATGCATACCAGTACATTAGAGTCAATGGAGGGTTAACTACATGGCAGAACTATCCATACACAGGGACTGACTCAATTTGTGACAAATCAAAGGTAGATAAATTATAAAGATTTCTTTCGTCTAAACTCTACAAGAATCTTAATTGCTGGATACTTATAGGGTAACCTTAAAATAATAGGAAAAGCAAGTACACGTTGTTCTGTATCTCTTTTTTTCTTGACATCTGAATTATTTTTTTATCTTTCAAATGATTAGTTATCAGTTCTTCTTCTACTCCCATTTTCCCTTTAAGATATATAAGATTACATTATGCCTCGCAAACTTATAGATCCTCGTTCGTATTACCTTATAATATCTGACTGGGATGGAATGTGGGCTGCTTTAGGGGTACTATCAGGAATCCTGACATAGTCTTCCAAGTGGTCTATAAGGATATCATGGAATGTTCTCCCAAAGTGCAATGTTCGGTCTCATCAAGTTTCAGCTCCTCGCTTGTCCAGGCAGCTTCCGGTGCAATATTCTCCCAAAACATTTGAGCTACCTCATTTTTTTTCGTTCTCTTTTAATTCTTTTATTCTTTGTTAATAAAATTTCCTTCTTGACTTCGAGAAAAAAAAAAAAACAACCTTATAGAAAACCTCGTCCCACAATAATATTACTTTACAAATAAATTATAAACATTTCTTTGGGTTGGCAAACGTTTGTACAATGCCTCATATGATAAAACTATAAAATTGATAACCATAGGTGGGTCCATATGGTAGAAAACCTGCCACCAATCCAATTTATCAAATTTTAAATTAAAACATATAAATTTATTAAATTTGTGCTAAGATGATAAGAAAGGGACCTCGTTTCACCAAATAACCAATTGACTCATGTGTTTACTTTTTTCGGATTACCCCACGGAGGTAGCAGGGGCACCCTTAATCCACCGGGATTAAACTAAGAAACAAAGGCAGCACCCTAGCCACCACCAGTTTTAGTTTTTCTATTAGTTTAGGCTCTCTTTATTATAGTTTATATTTATATTTATATTTATGAATTATTTATGAAAAAATATTTATGAATATAAATTATAATCATAAATTATACCCGTTTGATACCACCGGACATAAAGAAATAATAATAGCACAATAATGATAAACACCTTCTAACCTATTTGTAGATTTTAGATTATATTAATTTATTTTAAATATAAATAAATACTATAAATTTTACCAAACAACTATATATGTCATAATGTATTATATAGTTAATTGAATAATACATTCCAAAGAGAACCCCAGTGTTAGAAGGTCAATAGGATCCCAATGGATGCTTCAACTGTATTTCATTTATTCATTGGTTATGGATTTGCTTCTGCATTTGCCATGGGTGGTTATTGAATTCAGTATAATTATAGAAAAGGGATCAGATTCTTTTGATTGTGAAATGACTTTGTTGTAATTTATGAAGCTTTCTACCTTTGTAATACCCTCTTATTATTATTATTATTAAAAAATAATTTAGCATTGAAATTCTAATGATTATGTCAATTATCCTGAATTTGCAGGAAAGCCTTCCTCCTTTGGTGACCATCGGTAACTATCATTCCGTGCCCCAGAACGAGTATTCCATGATGCAAGTTGTTGCAACACAACCTATATCTGTTAATATTGATGCTAGTGGTGTTAAGTTTCATCATTATAAACAGGTACATCAAGAAAAGAAAGAAGAGAGGAAGTAATTCTAATTACAAATACTTAAGTACTCCATAGTTGTGTATTATTATTCCTACCAATTCAGTGTTTAATATGGGGGTTTATTGTTTATACAGGGTATATATATTGGAGATGACTGTGCCACAGAACTAAATCATGCTGTGACAATTGTGGGTTATGGTAGTGAAGGTGGGATAGATTACTGGATTGTGAAGAACTCATGGGGAGAAGGATGGGGAGAAAATGGCTACATAAGGATTAAGCGAGGTGTGGGAGCCTGTGCCATAGACTTGAGTGCAACTTATCCCGTTAAAAGTTCAGATATTTCTTCAAGTATGTAGGTATCATCCTCTCTCAAAAAACACACTTTGAAGAAGACAAATCCCATTAAGGTTTCCTGGTCCTCTTGTGGAGGTTTCTCATGTGAGTCATAAGACTTCCTCCCAAAACGTATGAACACGTGTGTGTTTCTTCTATTCTCTTGTAAGGTTTTGTGTGTTCGACTTATTGAAATATATAATATGAAATAAACTAGAAAGTGATTTTATTCTTGTGAGTCAATTCTTGCTTTGGTTTTCAAAATTTAAAGAAAAAAAGAAAAAGAAAAAAAGAGAGGAAGGTGGAGTCAAAAATCAAATTCATCATCTATCAAAAATACAATTTATGATTTAATCATGGATGTTAGTTGACATGTTCCCAATCGCCCAATCACAAAACGAGCATAAAAATTTAGATTGTAGCTATAATATTGATGTTTTTCAAGGGAATCAACCTGCGAATGACTCCAATGTCGACACACTAATCCAAAGCATGAGCAATGACAAAGTCCAACGAACTACATGGCAGAATTCTATGCTCTTTTTCATGGTCTAATGAAAAGCGAAGGAGACAGAAATATGAAAGATGTGGATAGAAAATAATTCATGAACTATTTTGTTGGGCGCATTCAAAATAAAACAATACCAAGGAGGTTCACTACTGAGTGGTGGTGCATTGAGACATTCCTATCTTCTACCACATGAAAAATTACACAATTTCAGAGAGGTCAACGTTGTAGCAGATGTCCTTGCTAAAAGGGGCAGCTAAGCATTGACATGAGTCCTCTACCCATCTGCCACAGTCACTTTAGATGAAGATTTCTTGGCATGAATGACACCTCTATACGTGTCTTTTTAACGTGACACTTGTAAGAAAACTACAACCCATATGTATGTGTATGCGGAATAAGATTCGACATACCCATAGTGTAGGGATCTGTTCCAGCCGGTGTCCGTCCAACCGATGTGTCCTCTTCTAATTCACTCTGATACGTCCTTCTGCACAAACAAAAGAGAAGAGAGAGGGGAAGGATTTCTATGCACTGACTATATTCCCAGACAGAGAACGTGATGGAGTTCTCAAATTTCTATCAGTGTGCACAGGACCTTACCCATTAGTATTTATAGACCAACCGTCTCCTTCCATCAAGGATGGACGGTGATCTGGGTGTCACATGTCCCTCAGATCCGACGCTCATAACTCTCCTAATAGGGGATACCTTAAATGGATAGTGGCATGTGGGCCACTTACTCACATTCTCCCACTTGGCCCATATTGCCATTTAGCAAGCCATTTTAGAGTTATAACCTGATGTATGACCATACATTAACTTCCAGATCTTTCCTCATGGACTTGTTCTTTATGTTCATAATAAAACTCCCAACCCATGAATCATGACGGTGCATGTCCCAGTATTAAAGTACAATGGAAACACTTCCTTCCATGTATTACAATAGATTGTTTATTTTACGATAAACCTCAATTGTGACTACCCTACTTTATAGAATCAATTCAATAATCGATTCAAGAGTCAAACTTTATTGCCTAGAAAACTTTATAGGCATTTGTCATTCCAAAATTTTATGCATACAACCAAATAAATGATAGGAAAAGAAATAACTTTATTTCGAGTCGTTAAAACTTTATATTGCATTATCATAAATAAAACATTCAAAAAACTTAATGATTTACATAGCCCCTCATGATCCTCGTGAACTACATACACCTTGGGCGGTAGCCATTTGGTGAAAGGATCAACTATCATATCATCAGTGTCAATATGTTTTATCTAAATGCGACGAACTCGAATGTCTTCTTTAACAACAAAATACTTTATCTCAATGTGTCGGCAGCGACTCACTGAGCATGTGTTGTTAGAGAGACGTACTACTGCAGTATTGTCATAGTAGATCCTTATAGATCTTTCAATAAAACTTATGACCTCAAAACTGTGATAAACTACTTCAACCATAATGTCTGAGAAATTACTTTATAGCACGTCACCACTTCCGCTTCAATAATAGAAGAAGTTGTCTTTGGTTGCTTTACGCTGCGCCAAGACACTATTCCTCTAACAAACAAAAATGAAGCCAGAAGTGTACTTCCTTGTATCTCAACATTTAGCAAAATCTGAATCTGAGTAACTGATTAGCTTCAAAACATCAACATGTCTATATATGAGCATGTGATCCTTGATGCCCTGTAGGTACCTCAGTACTTTCTTTGCTATTGTCCAATGTGGCAAACCAAGGTTCTTTCGAAACCTACCTAATACTCCCACTGAATATGAGATGCCAGGTACAGACCTGAACTGAACATACATCAAATTGCTTACTACTGATGCATAAGGGATATTTTGCATTGTCTGCTATTTCAGATTGGTCTTCGGACATTGCTCCAGACTAAGTCTGTCACCTTTAACAAGAGGTGCTACACTTGATGAATATTGCTTCATCTTGAACCGTTTCAAAACTTTGTTAATATAACCCTTCTAGGATAGTCCTAAGGTCTTAAGAAACCTGTCCATGTGAATCTCTATACCTAAGACATTGGAGGCTTCACCCATATCATTTATGTCAAAGTTTTGGGTCAAGAAATATTTAGTCTCATGTAGCATCCCTAGATCATTGCTAGCTATAAGAATGTCATCCACATGTAACACTAGTATGGTGAAACTAGTTCCCCTGATCTTTATGTAAATGTATTGATCAGCTCGATTCTCCACAAAACCATAGGAAGTAATCGTGCTATCAAATTTCAAATACCACTATCGGGAAGTTTGTTTCAATCCATATATGGATCTCTTAAGCTTGCATACTAGATGATCACATTTATCCGAAGTAAAAACCTTCAAGTTGATCTATGTATACCTCCTCAATCAGATCACCATTCAAAAATGTCATCTTGACATCCATCTGGTGTAGCTCAAGATCATAGTGAGCCACTAGTGCCATAATGATCCCCAAAGAATCTTTTCTAAACACGGACGAAAAGGTTTCTTTATAATCAATGTTATCCTTTTAATTATAACCTTCTGTCACAAGTCGAACCTTGTATCTTTCAATATTGCTATGTGGGTCCCTTTTAGTTTTGAAAACCCATTTACACCCTACAGTAGAGGTGTCCTTAGGAAATTCTACAAGTTCCCATATTAGATTCTTTGACATAGATTCCATTTCATCCTTCATGGCATTATGCCATAAAATGGTATCTATACAATCCATAGCCTGTGAAAATAATATCGGATCATCACTTATTCCAATATTAGTTTTACAGTTTTGGATATACACTTCATAATCTGAAGGGATTGTCGATTTTCTCTCTCTCGAGGATCTCCTAAAAACTTGTGGTTCAGGATTGGTTTCTTGATTCTGGACCGCAGGTTCAAACGACAACTGGTTCCTGATGTGGTGTATCCTGATGTGGTAATTCATCATGAACATGTAGTGTTGTTCATGAACCACAGGTACCACTGGTAAAGGGACAAATCCCTGACCACCAGATGTAGAAGGAATTGTCGATACATCTTGTTCTTTGGACTCAATGTTTCGACTCTGTATACTCTCACTGTTGTCGTCATCCTCTAGAAACTTGGCAACTTTAGACTCTACAATGGTAAGACTATATGAGGGACAATAAAACTTATAACCCTTTGATCTTTCAGAATAACCAATGAAATATCCACTGACTGTTCTAGGGTCCAACTTCTGAAGAAGTGGATTATAGACTCTTATTTTGGCTTGACAACCCCATATGCGAGTATGCTTCAAACTCGGTTTCCATCCATTCCACAACTCAAAAGGAGTTTTAGGAACCGACTTGGATGGTACCCTGTTCAAGATATATACCGCTATTTTAAGAGCTTTACTCCACAATTTCATAAGTAGATTATTAGAGTTACTAATCATACTCCTGACCATATCCATAAGTGTACGATTTCTTCTTTCAGCAATGCCATTTTGATCAGGAGATCCAAGCATGGTATATTGTGGTACAATACCTTGCTCTTGAAGATACCGTGCAAATGGGCCAGGTCTTTGACCATATTCTGTGGTTCTACCGTAGTATTCTCCCCCTTTATCTGATATTACGATCTTAATCACTTTTTTAGTCTGTTTCTCTACTTCTGTCTTGAAGTTCTTAAAGGCTTCTAATGCTTCATCTTTATGAACTAAAAGATAAAGATACGTGAATTTAGAATGGTCATCAATGAAGGAGATAAAGTATCTCTGACCATTCAGACAGGGAGTGGAAAATGGGCCACAGATATCTGTATGTATGATTTCTAGTAGTTCAGTTGACCTTCTAACACCTTTCTTGGTTTTGTTAGTCTGCTTTCCCTTGATGCAGTCCACACATAACCCTAGATCAGTGAAATCAAGAGTCTCAAGGATTCCATCATTCACTAATCTTTTAATTCTGTCACTAGATATGTGACCTAATTTAAGATGCCACAACTGAAAGGATTTCTCATTCACATTCATTCTCTTTATGCCAATATTATTTACAGAGAGTAACTACTTTCATATGTTGGATCTAGATTTAAGAGAAATAAACCATCAACTAAAGAACCTGAACCGATGAATACATCATTTTTTTTAAATCTTATTTCTTTACTAAAAAAATTAAACACATAACCCAAAGATGTTAATCTAGAAAACAGAAATCAGATTCTTTGCAAAAGATGGAATATAAATGGTTTCTCCTAAATCCAACACATATCCGGATTGCGATATCAATTTATAGACACCTGTAGCTTCCACTTGAGATTTCATCCGATTTCCTGAATGGATATGTCTCTCAGTTTCTTTTGGAAGTATTATCTGCAGAAAGCCTTGCATGGTATTGGCCACATGGATTGATGATCTAAAATCAATCCACTAGTTATTTGAATGAGAATCAACTAAATTTGATTCATAACAAACCAAAATTCTCTGAACTGAGATGTCCCTCATGTGCATGATGTAGTTACACACATCATCCTTACCATTGTAACTTAATGAGTCTAATTTTTTCATTAGAGTGCTTACTAACATCTTGTTTGAACTCACAAACTGAGCATCAATTGCCTTCATGTAGTCAATGACCTTCTTACATTCAGGAATTGATCCTTTAATGCTCTTGTCGATATTGTTCATGACAAGCATTAGGCTCAAGTGGTTAGACCGCTCCCACTTATCATAATGATCAATTTGGACTAGCGTACTGAAATCCATAAGAGTAGCGGGTTCTTCTATACGGGGCGCCATATCCAAATCCATACATTCTAAGGTTAAATAAATCTTCTATTTCCAATCTGAATAATTTTCCCTAGTAAGCATTGGGAGACAAATTTGGTTATAAACTGCAAACAACAATAAGGAAGTTTAGATTTATTGGCGTACAGCTTTATACTGACATCAACCCACGTCAATAATCAGTAACACACTAAAATTAATTATAATCTACCTGTGGGCTGAACTTATAATCAATTTTAGTATGTGAAACTTTACACTAAGTTGATTGACATTAAACTTAAGTGACAGACTGATGTATCCTACAAAATTACCTGTGGGCTAAGATTATAGTCTACATCTGTCTAGATTTGTATTAATAAGACTAGAATGCTACATTACAATTCAGAAGGTTGTTCCACACCTGTAGGCAGAAGAAGGCTCCCACTGTCTTGTAGTTTCACATTCTACCTTATTCCATCTTTTCACATAAGAAAAGAATATTTTCCTGTGGGGAAAATATCCAGTCCCAATGCAAAAGATGCAATTTTCTGATGCCTACCACTAGAAGGGTATTTCTTTCTTTTATGACATCCTTGAATAAGCACTTATGTGTTAAAAAATAAAACTAATTATTTCCTTGATTTTAACACAAAACTTTATTATAAGGGCATATTTGTCATCTATGACATCTTGAAAAACACACTTATATGTGTTAAAAATAACCTAATGATTTTCTTGATTTTTAACACAACTTTATTATAAGGGTATTTTAGTCATTTATGGCATCCTTTAAACAACCATTCATAAGTGTTAACATAAGCCTAATAATCTTAAAGAGTCCTTAATGGCTTATTATTTACTTTATGTAACACTAACTCTTAATGGCGTTTGTTACTGTCACTAAAACAGTGACTCAAAACAACCTCACTGTATTCATATATTTAGTGCGTTTATTCTATAATGTCACTAAACAGTAAGATAAATCATTATGTTATGTACATCTATATACAGTGGCGTTCTGTCTTTAAATGTCACTAAAACAGTGCTTAATACATTCTGTTATGCTTATAGATACAGTGACGTTCTGTCTGTAAATGTCACTAAAGAATATTTTAGCGACGTTGAGAACATACTGTCATAACAAATAGTCACTGTTCTTGATCTTTTAGTGACGTTCAGAAAAAACTGTCATCAAAAGTGCAGTCACTAAATAGTGACGTTTGGTTCATAACTAAATAAAAGTGACATATAATTAAAACAGTTTAAAACCACTAAATATCACCATAATCATATCAGTCACGGTTCAAATCAAGTTTCGGGTCAGACCGAAATGAACCTAGCCAAAATGGTTCGTACGGGTCCGATATTTCCGGTTCACCCAAAAGGTATTCGGTTCGGGTCATGGGTTTGGCCCGGTTCAGTTCAACCCCATAACCGGGTCTGCTCTATCCGGTTCATTTTCTAGAACCGGGTTGAACCGAGAGCACTTTAAAAAAAACCCTAAATCCTTTATATTTAACCGAAGATTCTATCAAATTTACCAAAATTGCCATCCTTATGATTTTTCTCTCTTATCAGACCACCGAACCTAGCAACGGCGGCGCCAGGGATGTGCCAGAATATCCGGCACTTCCAAACTAATCCGGTGAAAAACCGGTCACCGCTAGAACACCTCCAAATGGCCGGAGAGATAGAGTGGGAAAAGAGGGATTAAAATCCCACGGCAAAACAACCTTGTTGGCTTGCGGCAGCCTGATGGCTGCGCATGGCCGCGGCCGGCTGGCCCTTGCGGGCTGGCCTGCTGCTCCTAGCGCTGCTGGCAGAGCTGCTCCGGCTGCCTGCAATTTCTGCAATGGCTGGCTGCCGCAAGGCCGCGGCTGGCTGGCCCTTGCGGGCTGGCCAAAACCAATAGAATTTTTTTTTTTAATTCTTTTTGATGCTCCATAGCATCCGGGCATGGTGGACGGGCGGCGAAAACACCGCTCTGATACCATAATGTAAGAAAACTACAACCCATATGTATGTCTATGTAGAATAAGATTCGACATACCCGTAGTGTAGGGATCTGTTCCAGCCGGTGTCCGTCCAATCGGTGTGTCCTCATCTGATTCACTCTGATACGTCCTTCTGCACAAACAAAAGAGAAGAGAGAGGAGAATGATTTCTATGCACTGACTATATTTTCAGACAGAGAACGTGATGGAGTTCTCAAATTTCTATGCACAGACCCTACCCATTAGTATTTATAGACCAACCGTCTCCTTCCATCAATGATGGATGGTGATCTGGGTGTCACATGTCCCTCAGATCCGACGCTCATAACTCTCCTAATATGAGATACCTTAAATAGATAGTGGCATGTGGGTCACTTACTTACAACACTGTCTTTTAATGATATCTTTTTTTATTTTTAAAAGTTTTTTTTAAATCAAAGGTAAAATAGGTTTTCACAATTTTTTTGAAAATGATTCGCCATTGAAGTTGTCATTGTTTTGAACATTTTTTTTTTATAAGAATTACTCTCCCTTAAAAAATGTACTATAATACTAAAAGAGCCAAAAATTAAGATTCCAATCCTGGTCAAAGATTGTTCAAATTGACCTCCAACGATTGCTCATTGGGTAATCCTGTTGTGTTGGAGGTGAGAGTCTCATTTAAGATTACGAGGGGAGGGTTCTTCTTAACTTCGACCTTTAATGTGGTGTAATATCTAATTATGGTGCCGAATTGGTTGGGGTATTCCATGGCATTTTACGGGCGAAGGGTTCTGGTTTCCCAAACCTGGGAAAGTAATTGCAGCATGTGTGGCTGGTTTTCATTTGTAATCATTCCCTTGGTAAGGTGTGAATGACTATCTAAACTCCAATGGTTGGAAAATAACAAATCGTGGTGGCGGATTTTCTTGCAAAGTCAACTGCTTTTAGTAAGTCTTTCCTTGGAGTCTAATTCATCTCCAATTATTGGAGGTTTCAATCGCCAATCTAGCAGTTGGAGTTAACTGGGCACGTCTATCAATACATCGATACGTGTGCCTGGTTAACTCCAATCGCTGGACAAATGATTGGAGCCTCCAATGATTAGAGACGATTTCAACCCCTTTCCTTGTGCCAGACCCTCTGTCGAGTTCAGTCTGACATGATATTTCTTGGGATGTTCAAGGTCGTCCAAGTTTGGCTTTTCTTATTTTGGACGGTGTCTGTACTCTGCTGCCCCTATTGATGATAATGCCAAAGATGGGTATCCAAATCGTCTTCTGCCGACCTGCCACCTGCCAAGGGCCGGATTTTAGCCGGCCCACCTCCCCATGTATTGGCAGGCAGACAGACTGATCCCCAAGCCCTTGGATCAACCGCAAAAATCTCCTACTGCAGGAGACGATTTGGATCCCAAAGATGGTGGTGGTAGGTGCATCCTATCTGTTACTCTTTTTGTTTCTGGGTTAGAGTAAACATTCTTTATGAATAATATTGGTTCCTGACTTTAGCCCCAAAAAAAAAAAAAAAAATTACTCCGTTCAAGAAGATTGATGGATTTAGCTTAAGAATCAAATGTAAATATTATATTTTATGAATTGGTACCACCCAAAGCATAAATGATTCAATTTCTATTTATATTACATAAAAAAAGCAAGTTGCTATTTTTGGTATGCAGAATGCATATGATGGAATGACTACTCGAATATCATATTTTTATCAGTAAATTTAGGAGCACAAGTTTGACCCTGTCAATCCTAGTCCATCCCAAACTGTCTTGAACCTGGACAAGGTTTAACTTGTGCCCATGTTTTTTCTAACCTTGACAGAGCTGGGCTAGACCTGAATAGAAGCCTCAGGCTTAGTTGGGCCGTCTACTTTGGTCTGTGTGGATAAAATTGGAAGACAGAAATGATGCGGATGGGCTTTCTCTTTGTGTGCTTGCTTGTTCTCACTTGCACGCACGAGGAAGAAGGTAGAGGACCGGGGCTTGTGAGTTATCCATCCGGCCATCCCTGTTGACTGTTGATCGTTGAGCTTTGAGCTGATCTTTTGAAGCTGAAGATTTATTGGCCAAAGAATGAATTCTATTCAACTAATGGCATGGGAATGAATTCTATTCAACTAATGGCATGGGAGGTCCCTATCCTCCAAGATCGAACGGTTTGAATTGATTATCTTGTCTAGCGATTGATGTAAAACACACAAGAATTAAGTATTGTTATCCAAGAACCGAGGGACTGACTGTGATCATACACTGAAGCCTTTAAGTTATATATATATATATATATATATATATATATATATATTCCAACTTAAGTCATCTGTTTTGGTTGCACTTACAATATCTGTATGAAGGGGCTTGTGAGGGACATATGAGGAAATTCACCCACAGGTTTAGCTAATGCTCAATCGAGAGATCATAGGCCTTCGCCTAACTGATCTTGTCTACTCACGTCAATGAGTGATGAAGATCTGGAGTCGCTACCTAGAAATCCCCCATTAACTCAAATTTCTACTGTGTCGGGTCTTCCCGTACCGACACCTGATGTACCAGACACAGGACCCGATGGATGCATCAATGTCATAGCTTAGGGTCACCCATCTGGAGTGTGATGGGTTAGTGGATCTTAGGTGGCTCCCAAATATGTTCCCAATGCATAGGGCCCGAAACACCAAGTCTGGGCAGCCTTTGAGCCCTGCAAGTGGATGAGCCAACCAGCTCCCTACAGCCGGCTTAGCTTCATGGCCCACTCCTTCTCTCTCCTTGAGTCTATAAATATAGACCCACTGTCACACCCCAATTCTAGACAAACCAGAAGTGTGATTGATACGAACCAATGGTTCAAGTTAGGATCACATAGGACCGTGTTAATAATCAAACCATACACATTCCACACAATCAGAGCTAATAATAATAAATAACGGAAGTCTTTATTAATGAATTGAGTGCCTACAATGGTAATTATTAATAAACAAATTATCTCAAAGTAACTCAAAACATAAGTAAATATCTATTACAAGTTTCATAATTCGAAATATGAAATTTAAACTAAGCATAAACACACTGAAAATACTCGCATGAAGAGTCATGCTCGTCTTCTACCGTCTACACATCCATAGCCGCTATGTGTCCATAAGATGGCGTATTCATATAATCTTCCACAGTAGTACTTGCATCATCAACTAAAAATATTTGACATCGAGGGACGAGCACACAACACAGCTCAGTGTGTAAACAAAACAATGCACAAACATATGCATGTAATCATTTTCATATCTTCGGTCTGGTATAAGTTTACAATATGCTATGGTAAGGATAGACGGCTACCACACCTCCATACATGAGAGTGTGAGCACTCCCAAAGGATCACACATCACTGTCACCCCACATCACCCACTACGGAATAGAGATAGAGCTAGAGCCTAATGGATCACACACCTCCAGCACTCACCCTGATACTCTACCCATACCAGTATGTATGTCCCTATTGGCGAGGGCTTGCAAACTGGGTTCGTGTCTAATCAATCCTAAATGTTATATAAATTTGTATCCAAGGCCTTACTCAGCATCCCTTAATACGCCCATAGAGACAGAGCTAGGGTCCGCTGGTAGAGCTTACAACCACAGACCGCGATCAATCCCCTGATACCCGATGACGTGCTAGTTCTGCTAAAGTAAAGGCGATACGATGATGTCAGAGTGATGTATGGTTCAATGCTACAACCTCTCCCCATCCAATACACCAACCACACACAAATACATTCCTATCCCTATCATCATCATCATAACCGAATAAGAATAACAATAAAATATGCATGAACAAGAATAGTAGTTATTAGATGACATGTGAAATGCACAAACAATCATACAAGCATGACATCAATCAGATTAACAGAAAATAGAAAGGTAGTTTGTTATTAACCAATTAGTTTAGGTCTTGTTCCCTCCCCTGTGAGTAATGTTTGTTCCCCTTCCAAGCTTTGGAAACTATCTTGAATTAGTAGAAAGCCTAAACAATTAATGACCTTAGATTAGGGTTTCATTCCATCGAGTTTTGGTCCTCGGACTCACTATCCGGTCTCTAATATATGTCTTCCGGACACTGTCCGGTCGAGTCACCGGTCTTGTATTGGTCAACCGATGAGTCCACCGAATAAACCCTATCATACTTCCTGAGAGCCATCGGTCGCTTCATCGTTCTCCTATACAGTCGACCAATCAAGGGACTGGACAACTCCTGAGTCATATCCCAGGTTTGTCTTTCAGTCTGAATTCCTTCTGAGTCGATTTTTTCGCTCAAGAATGGGATCCATCCTAGGGTCATTCTATGGCCTTTAATTCCTTAAGATTGGTTCTTCAAAGAACCTTAATATCTAGCATTAACGTAGATTTATGTAATAGCCCTTCGAATTAGAATTGCAGTAATGGATCTCATCTAGCATGTTGATATCCAAATCTAACCTTAACATAGTCTAATTATAATCTTCTACAGAGACAAGGGAATTTACCGTTGACTCCTCAATGGGGTTGGTTGGAGACCGACTACAATTCTCCTCGTTGTAGAGCCTCCTTTCCTTTTTCCAAGCTTTTTTCCTCTCCAAGCTTACTTCTTCTCCTTCTCTTCTCTTTTTCTCGACTTTTATGGTTTAGGAATGATCAAAAGTGTGAGAGAGAGTAGAGAGACGTCCTTTATATAGAGAGAAAGTCTCCATATAGAGTCATCTCTCACTTAGGAGAGTACCCTCCTCAAATTAGGAAACATTCCTAGTCACGGAGTATATTTCTGGGCTTGACCAGTCGACTCACCGGTTATAGAATACGAGGACTGAACAACCTAAAACTATTGACCGGACAATCCTATAAATGAATGGTTTCTTACCCGGCTTTTTGGTCCATCTTCTAGCTCATTTATCTTGACTTGATTATGATGGAAAGACCTAGCACGACACGGTTAGACCGGGTTAGTAGAGTGCGGGTCTTACAACTCCTCCCAAAAATAAATTTCATCCTCGAAATTTGTATGCACCTTTCGAGTCGAACTAGTAAAGGTATTGTTTTTGCATGGAGTTTTCTTCTTTCCATGTCACTTTTTCCACATCTTGGCTTCTCCAAGTAACCTTAACATAATAGCTATCTCGGTTGTGAAGATGTTGTACCTTCCGACTAGTGATCTCAGTCGGCACTACTTCGAAAGTCAGGTCTTCCGTCAAATCTGGTGGCTCTACAGTCAAAACTTGTATTGTATCTCTGATGTATTTCTTCAATAGTGAAACATGAAATACATCATGTACACCAGACACAAATGGTAGTAGCACGAGTTGATATGCTACTTTTCCACAACTTGCCAAAATCTCATAAGGTCCAATGTATCTGGGACACAACTTGTCCTTCTTATCGAACCGTTTCAAACCCCGTATAGGTGATATCTTTAGGAATACTTTGTCACCCATGGTGAATTCAAGGTCTTGACGTCGGTTATCTGCATACTGTTTTTGACGATTTTGAGCCATTTTGACCCTTTCCTTGAACTGATCAACCACTCGACAAGTCTCTTCCGTAAACTCTGGTCCGACTATTCTTTGTTCACCAACTTCGTTCCAAAATAGAGGGGTTTGACATTTTTTTACCATACAATGCTTCATAAGGTGACATCTGTATAGTGGCCTGGTAATTGTTGTTGGAAGCGAACTCGATCAATGACAACTTCTCATCCCAAGCACCTTTGAAATCGATAGCACAAGCTCGATGCATATCCTCTAGGATCTGGATGGTCCGCTTCGACTGTCCATTGGTCTGAGGGTGAAATGCAGTACTAAACTTTAATTTTATTCCCATTGCTTTATATAGTCCCTCGTAGAACTTCGAAGTAAATCGTGGGTCCCTGTCCGACACTATGCTCTCGAGTACACCATGTAATCGAACAATGTTATCCATGTATAGCTTGGCTAATCGCTCCAGGGTATACTGAGGTCATATAGCAATGAAACGAGCTGTCTTGGTAAGATGATCGATAATCACCCAAACTGCATCAAGGGAGTCTGTGGTAAACTGGTGATGAAGTCCATAGTGATACAGTCCCATTTTCATGCTGGCTTAGGTAATGGTTGTAGTAAGCCTGCTGGTCTTTGTCTTTCAGCCTTTACTTACTGGCAATTCAGACACTAGAACACGTGCCTAGCCACATCCTCTTTCATTCCTCTCCACCAATATAACCTCTTTAGATCATGGTACACTTTAGTACTTCTAGGACGTATCGAATATGGTGTGGAATGGGCTTCTATCATTATTCTTTCTCTAAGGTCTGAGTCTTCACTTTCGGATATACACAATCGTCCTCTATATCTCAATACCTTATTTGCATCCAATGCAAAGTTAGGATTTGGCTTACCTTTCTCCAAATCTTCTTGTACCATCCTCAGATGTGGATCCAATAAATTACTGCTTTCACTTCTTCTATCAAGTCTGGGATGATCTTCAATGCTGCGAACATAAGCGAGAACTTATGGATCAGTCCTTGCTCTATTGGATCATCTCGAGTTTCTATTATATGTTGCTATTCATCTCAATCCGAAACTGTTGCTACAGAACACAAGGTGGCGTTTGTATTAGGTCCTCCTTCTGGCTTCATTATTCCTTTTCTGCTCAAAGCATCAGCTACTACATTAGCTTTACCTGGGTGATATTGAATATCATACTCATAGTCCTTCAGGAGTTCCAACCATCTTCTCTGCCTCATGTTCAACTCTTTCTGAGTGAAGAGATAAATAAGACTCTTGTGATCCGACTTAATCTGAAAAAAATTTCCATATAGATAATGTCTCCAAGTCTTGATTGCATGAATTACCACCGCTAACACTAATTTATGTGTAAGGTAATTCTTCTCATGCTCCTTCAGTTGTCTGGAAGCATAAGTAATCACTTGTTCACCTTGCATTAGCACACACCCTAAACCCAATCCAGAAGCATCAATGTATAGGATAAATGGCTGCCTTGGTATCGGAATGGTTAAGATGGGAGCTGATATCAACCTTGCTTTTAATGTTTGGAAACACTCTTCACACTTGTCGGTCCAAATAAACTTTTCACCCTTCCTGATTAACTTGGTAAGAGGTACAGTGATTCTAGAGTAATCCTCCATAAACTGTCTGTAATAACCAGCTAACCCCAAGAAACTTTTGATTTCTGCAACGTTCTTAAACGCTTCTCACCCTACAATTGCTTCTATCTTACTAGGGTCCACTTTTATCTCTTTTGATGATACTACATGACCTAAGAAAGTCACTTTGTTCAACTAGAACTCACATTTCTTAAATTTGGCATAAAACTTCTCCTTTCTCAACCATTGTATGGCTATCTAAGATCCGTCGCATGACTTTCTTCGTCTTTGGAGTAGACCAGAATATCGTCTATAAAGACTATGACCGAAGTGTCTAACATGTCATGGAACACTCTATTCATAAGCTCCATAGAAGATGCTAGTGCATTGGTTAACCCAAAAGACATAACCAAGAACTCATAATGCCCGTACCTGGTTATGAAAGCAGTCTTTGGTATGTTGCTATCCTTAATCTTTAATTGATGATATCTAGACCGAAGATCAATTTTGGTGAATACCTTCGCACCTTGTAACTGATCGAACAAGTCATCTATCCGAGGCAGTGGGTATCGATTTTTTATCGTGAGCTTGTTTAATTCTCGGTAGTCAATACATAGTCAAACACTACTGTCTTTCTTCTTCACGAACAACATTGGTGCTCCCCATGGTGAAATACTTGGCCGGATAAAACCCTTGTCCAACAACTCCTGTAGTTGAGTCTTCAAATCCTTCAATTCAGTAGGAGCCATCTAGTAGGGTGCCTTAGACACAAGTGCCGATCCTGGAAATAAGTCTACGACGAACTTAGTTGCCCGATCAGGTGGCAACCCCAGTAAGTCTTCAGGAAACACATCTGAAAATTCTCGTACAACTATGATATCTTCCATCTATGGCCCTTCCTTGGTAACGCCCACTACAGATACCAGATATCCAACTCCATCCTTTTCTGGGCATCTCTTCGCTTTAAGTGCAGAAGAATGAGCTTCCGTTTACGTGAAAGTTTGGTCCCCATAAAGCTGAATTCTACACCATCCTTTCTTTTTAATGACAACTTCTTCTTAACATAGAACAAACGCATGGAATGCTGAGATAACCAGTCCATTCCTAAGATGACGTCAAAGTTTGCCATCTCGAGTTGAACCAAATTCGCATCCAAACTTCGTGTAAGACCCATATCAAACTAACTCGGTCTTACCACCTTGAACCAGGTCTACCCATCATGGTTGAGCCAAATGGACCAAGTGCGTGAAGGAGATCACGATCCCAGGTATTAAATTGACCCAAAAACACTTAAAATAAGGGGAGGGTCGCATACCCAGCAAGGGAGGGTCGGACCCCCCCAGTATAGAAGTCAGACCCCCAGTTTTATATGGGGTGTCAGACACTTTAAGGACCAGGGGTCAACGGGATCTCCGACCCCCCCTATCGACCCCCGGTACTCGGTAAAAACTGAAACTAGGAAACTTTCCTAATTTCAATGGGATTCCTTCCTAATCTCAATGGGACTTATTTTAGGAGTTTCTACTCTATAAATAGGACGTCCCTAAGCCTCTTTCACTCCTTTTACAACCCTAATTGAATTGAGAGAAAGAGAAGAGAAGGAAGAGAAGAATAAGAGAAGGAAAGAAGAGAAGAAGGCAAAAAGGAGAAGAGTTGCAGAGAAGGAGTATTCTTCTCAGGTATGGATACTATTTCCATGGGTTTCTAAAGACCTTAGGGTAGATAATGAAGAGAGTATGATATCGGAGAAACCCAAACCAACAACTCATGGTTAGGTTTTCATGAAAAACCATGGGGGAAATCATGAAAGCCATATAGGTGAATGAATCGTGGTTTTAGGCCATAGAATATGTGTGGAATGGACTGTAGGAGCAAGCCATAGGACCCCAAACACAAAGAATGGATTGAAGGAAGAAAAATCGACAAAACCCACAGGGGGTCGCATGGGGGGTCGATGGCCAATCGACCCTACCAGACCCTGAGCATCGACCCCCAGTGTTCGGGAAGCCCAGAATAGGGGTGGTCGGACCCAGGGTCGATCAAGACTCCGACCCTAGCTCCGACCCCCAGTTAACAGCATGGTTTTTAAATTCAAAATTAATTCTAATTAAATTCTATCGACTTTGTTAGGTCTTCTAGCAATATAATAACAATATAAAGGTGATTTTAAAGCTTGAAAGAGGATCCACTAACAAGCTAAGGTGAGGAAACAAGACTCTAAACTAATTGATTAATAACAAACTGTTTTATTTTCTTGAGTCCAATGCTATGCCTGATTCTATGCGAATATGTTTGTAATGTGCATACAACATGTCATCCAATATTTCTATTATTTTTTCATGCATATTTTCTTTATTGTTTATAACATGATGATGATGATGATGATGATAGGAATAGGCATGTGAATGTATGTGTGTGGTTGATGTACTTGATGCGAGCGAGTATCAGGGGAGGTGTGATGGGGACATCAATAAACGTTAACCTTTGGTGGGTCTCAGCACTTTAGCACTATCTCTAACTCAAGTCTTGTGCATTAGCATCGTCGTATCGCCATTACTTTAGCAGACCAATTACGTCGTAGAGTATCACGGGAGGTGGTCTCGGTCCTTGTAGTCTCTGACTCTACCGGGGGGCCTTAGCTCTATCTCTATGGACGTTCTGAGGGATGCTGGGGTGAGGCCTTGGATACACTGTTTGGCATTAGGATTGGTTAGTTGCGAGCCCAGTTTGCAAGCCCTCGCCAACAGGGGCTTACGTGTTGGTATGACACTGTACTGCAATAAACGTTAACCTTTGTTGTACAATATTCATGAATTGGGTGCTTGTGAGTCGACGATAAACGTTACCTTCGGACGGCGTCACACACTTGTGTATAGAGGCGGGGTCAATAAACGTTAACCTTTGACCACCTAAATATTTCTATTGCATATTGCAAACTTTAAAATCAGACCAAAGATATGAATTGATTGCATGCATATGTATTGTTGCATTGTTTTGTTTGCTCACTAAGCCATGATGTGTGCTCACCCCCTCGACGTCGAATATTTTTAGTTGATGATGCAGGTACTACCGTCGAAGATTATGTCAATGCTCCAGTGTACGGGAACATGGCGGCGATGGAAGCTAAAGATGAAGTGGATACGCATGACTCCTCTTGCGAGTGCAACTCATGTGTGTTCGATTAGATTTTATTTTCATTACTTGGATTTAGTAAAGACATGTATTCGATATTTATTTATGTCTTAGTTGATATAGAATAATTTGCTATTTAAATATTAATATCACAGTAGATTCTCAGTTCATTTTACTATAAGACTTCCGCTATTGTGTATTTATTCTGATTATGAATGTGGATGTATGAGGTTTAGATTAAACGGATATCGTCTGTCCGAGATCCTGGTTGAACCGTTGGTTTGCTAGCGGTTCATCACACCATTCTGAATAATGCGGAATTGGGGTGTGACACTTCCATTAATAAGGACTAGAAACAGTCCATAACACTCGTCTAGTACAATCTCTAGTCTCAATGGTGATGTTACTAACAACTTGAGGTCTAAAGGTATGAGGGGCAAGTTCAACTTCTTGCCAAAAGAAACGGACATGAAAGAATGGGTAGCCCCAGAGTCAAAGAGAACTCTGGCGAGTACACCAACTATGGTTACGATTCCTATAGTTTTTTTTTCTAGGTTTAGTCTACATGCTCACACAAAGTATTATAAATAAATAAGGTCAAGTCATACCTATAACCACATCAGGTGATGCGGCTGTGTCTTTAGAAGTCATGGCATACACCTTTCTTTACTGCAATTGTTTCTTAGGCTTAGGGCAATTTTTCGCATAATGCCCTATTTGGTCACAATTGAAGCACTTGATGTTAGCAGTCACTTATCCTGGTTAAGGTAGAACCATTTGGGTAGTCTTGGTTTGTTACACCCTAAATCTAGACTAACCAGTAATTTGATGAACCATCATAAGAACCGACGATCTAAACCAGGATTTCATAAAGACCGTGCCAATAATCCAAACCAAATACATATTCCACATCAATCAGAGATAAAAAAAAATAAATAGTAGAAGTCTTATTAATAATGAATTGAGGTCTAACATGATAAGTAAAAAAGTACTCTAGTTATCTCCAATTAAACCAAAACATAAATAATATCCATTACATGTCTTCACAACTCAAAATAGGAATAAACTACTCAAAAACACATTGGAAACACTCGTATGAAGAATCATGTGTGTCCTCTACAACTTACACGTCCATAGCCGCCACGTGTCCGTATGATGGCTCTTTCATGTAGTCCTCCACAGTGGTACCTGCATCATCAACTAAAAATATATGACATCGAGGAGTGAGCACACAATACGGCTCAGTGAGTAAAACAAAACAATGCACAAATATATGCATGCATTCAATTCATATCTTTGGTCGGGTATAAGTTTATAAATGTGCTATAGAAAGGATAGATGACCACTGCACCTCTATACATGAGTATGTGAGCACATCCAATGGATCACACACCGCTTTCGTCCCACATGCACCCACCATAGAATAGAGAGAGAGCTAAAGTATCCAGATCAAATACTGTCAATACTTCCCCTGATACCCTACCCATACCAGTACATATGCCCCTACGGGCGAAGGCTTACAAACTGGGCTCGTGACTAACCAATCTTAGATGTCATCAAAGATTTGTATTCAAGGCCTTACCCCAGCATCCTTCAATATACCCATAGAGATAGAGCTAGAGTTTGATCATCAGGCTAGAGACCACAGTACCGCCTCCTTCCCCTGATACCCTATGCCATACTAGTTCCGCTAAGGTAATAGATTAGAGATAGATCTAGAGTCTAATGATCAGGCCAAAGACCACAGCACCGCGTCCTCCCCTTGATACTCTAACCTAATCTAACACATCGACCACATACATAAGTACGTGTCTATACCTATCATCATCATTATATTGAACAAGAACAATAATAAAATATGCATGAATAGATATAGCATTTTATTAGATGACATGTGAGATACACAATCAATCATACAAACATGGCATCATATCAATTGACAGAAAATAAAATAAAAGATATCTTATTATTAACCAATTAGTTTAGGTCTTGTTCTCTCACTTGTAAATAATGTTTGATCCTCTTCCAAGCTTTAGAAGTTACTTAAAACTAATTAGGCACCCAAAAAATTTATGGATTCAAGTTTGGGTTTGTAGTCAAAAATCAAAACAGATCCTTTGTTGGTTGACTGGTCGATTCTGTGGTCTCACATATATGTCAGCATTGTGTGGTCGACTCTGTGGTCGTGCATCATGCAACCACTGATGCGATCACACAACTCTGAAAAAAATTCCCGAATAACTGTGGTTGATTTACTGGTCGCACTATGGTCGATCAGTGATGTGACCACACAAGGTTTGGTTAATTTTTGTCTTTCAGTCTGTATTCTTCCTGAGTCGACTTTTCAGCTCATCAATAGGGTTCTTCCTATGGTTGTTCTATGGCCATAATACCTATTTAATTCCTTCTTATTTGCCCTAACCATAGTATTAACATTACCAATCCCATACACAGCATTATCTAGGTTCAACCACAAGTTCGAATCTGATCTAACCATTAACTTTACATTCTGTTCCTAACCTAGTCCATTGTAGAGACAAGGATACTTACCGTTGGCTTCTCTACGTAGCTGGCTAAGATCCGACGACAATCTCCCTTCTGTAAGACCTTCTCCTTCCTTCGAGCTCTTTATTCAAGCTTCTCCTCTCTCTTTCTCTCTTAGTTTTAGGGTTAGGGATTGATCCAAAAGATTGAAAGAGAGTATAGAGGGACATACTCTATATAAAGAGAAAATCTCCATATAGAGTCCTCTCTCAATTAGGAAAGAGATCCCCCAAATTTTGGAAAGTTTTCAAACACGGAGTCATATCAGGGTTTGTGTGGTCGCAGAATCCGTCGACCACACCATCCAAAAGTGTTGACCACACAAGGCAAAATTGACTGGTTTCACTTCACACTTTGACTGGTCTACCACATAAGTTTAGGTAGTCGATCACACAACTAAAATTTACTGTTTTTGGATTGTTTCACTTATCTAGCCTTGTGGTTCCTTTATACAGTTGGTTCGCTCGAGTCAGCTATGATGGAAAGACTTGGCACGACATGGTTAAACCTGGTTAGTGGAGTGCAGGTCTTACACGGTTGCTCCATTAGTGTTCTGTGACCAAAATGGTTTGAACATCTTTGAGTTTCCTCCATTGGACGTATTTCCATTTGGCCTCTTCAAACCACGGTTTTGAGCAAGGTAGCTCTCTTTCTGACTAGACTCCAGTACTCGAGCAATCTGCATGGCCTCATTATATATCTTCTTTTCCAATCCCAACACATGCTCTCGAATGCTTCCCCTTAGTCCCATAGTAAACCTTTGGGTTTTAGTCTCTTCCTCTTGCATGCTGGCAGGGGTAAAAAAGAACAACTCTTCATAACACTGTTGATAAGCGTCTACTGTTATCTGACCTTGGTATAGGCTCAAGAACTCCTTCTCCATCTGGTCTCTGAAACTTTGAGAAAGTACTTCTCGAAGAAGATTTCTTTGAAGATAGCCTAGGTTAGTTGAGTATGCTTGGTCAATAGATAGGTGTGAGTAGACTTCCACCAGTGGTTCGCATCCTCTAGGAGAATGAAAGTTGCACACATAACCTTCTCTTCTTCAGTGATGGTCATCATTAGAAAGTTCTTTTCCATCTCGTCAATACAGTGAGCTAGCCACAATGGATTTGACATCTTTCCTAAGAACGTCTGAGGCTTTATCTTCAGGAAGCGCTCCACAAGTCTTGAATGATCCTGTTTCCCATACGCTCCATATGTCGGTGACTGATACTGATAACCACCCTGGTACATGCCCTACTATACTCTAAGGTTTTGTACTGGTGTGTACATCATTGAAACCTGTTGTGTTGTGGGCACAGCATTGTTGCCGACGTGTGCTGGAGACATAATGTTGCTACCAACTAGTACCGTACTGGTTTGCCCTAGAGGTGTTGGTATGGCATTGGCAGCTTGGGGAGCAATTCCCATGGCAACTTATATAGCCAGCAACATCTATTGTTGTTCTTGCACCTGCCGTGCCAAATTCATCACAGCCATGACCAATTCAGGTGGTGGTCCTAGTAAGTTGGTTGTGTTGGCCTGGTTGTTTCCACCTTCAGGTGCATCATTATTCCCTGCTTGTTCTTCTAGATTTTCATTCCCATGTCGCACCCTAGGTGGTGGTGGGGTTGGGCTTCCACCTCTTCTATTGTTTCTGTGAGTACGGCATGCCATTTTACACTATCGACTGTCGTAGTTTCTGCATAGCCAATAGATTTGAGACATAGTACAACATATGGTAATTTATAGGGTTAGCCCCACAGTATATGAAAATCCTCAACAAATAGAACCAAACAGAGTCATAAGCTCAAAAGAAACTTGTCCAGCCGTCCTTGACCTATTGTGCATTGAGCGACCAGTGAGTCCACTAGACAAACTCTGGGAACATTTTTGAGAGCCTTCGGTTGACTCATCGATCAACTGACCGGTCGACTTTTTAGTCAAATTACTCGACTGGTCAATTAAAATTCCGCATTTTAAACCTGATTCGAGTCATTTTCTTCATTTTTCACTTTTTTCTTCTTCTGAGTTCCAACTCAACTCGCTGCTGATGAGTTGCAACAGTAGCTGTCGGTTAATTTGAAGCTTTTTTCTTTGGTTAACGGCTTCCATTCCATCTCTAGAGGTAAGTTCTCAATGCGTTTCTTCTCTTTGGATTATTTTACCTAGGTTTTATCGCCTTTTGCTATTTTTTCTAATTAAAACTTATTCAACCGTAGGAATGTTATTTTCTTCGCTTACTTTTGATGTTGGGCACCCAACGGATGAAAGCCCTCAATCAATTTTGGGTTTCATTGGTTGGGTTTGAAAGGAAATCTTAAAAATTCATGTTTTAAACTAAATTTGGGGCTTTTCCCAAAATTTTGAATTCCTTGAAATTCCCTTGATTAATTTATGAAATGGACATTGTTTGTATGTGCCTATATGATTTCCAATTAATGTAAGTCCTCTAGTCCATGAATTTGGATGAAAATGGGGCTTTTAACCAAATTATGTCGTTATGATGCCAAATTTTCTAAAATTTTGACTAATAAGCTTTGTTTTTATTTGTTTTTTGGTCTTGCAATCAATATGACTCGAAACCAAGAACCCTAGACCATATGACGCTCTGCACTTCCGCTCAACAGAAATCGAGGCGCAGTACTCTTGGTTTCAAACCAAGAAAGTAGAGGTGGGTCGGCTCGTAAAACTACCGGATCTAGCCAGGTTCAACGTGGAGGCAGCTTTCGGTGAAATGGGGTGGCTACCTCTGACCCAGTATGAGGGGTCAACATGTCCAGACTTGGTCAAGCAATTCTACTACAACCTGCAACTAGAGGGTGATCTAGAAGACCTTGACAGGGGTAGAGAGTTAAGGACCACCAGTTGGGTGAAAATGGTATAGATTTCTTTTGATACACAACAGCTGGCGGGGCTACTAAATATTTTACATGACAACAAGTTGGTCTACTGAGCTCCAAAAGAGCGTAAATTTATGAGAGAAGATCTGCTCGCAGAGGTAAGGAACTAGATCATACAGGATGGGCGCTAGGAAATGAAAGCAGTCAATCTTTGCCCTGAACCTCGAGTCTACTGCATGATCATACAGCATAACTTCATGCCACAGAGTGGACACTACAATGAGGTATCTTAGCTCACCCAGTACCTTCTCTACTATATCTACACCAGACAGCCAGTCTACCTTCCGTACATCATCATACGTACCATGCACCGAGCCACGACGCCCCACCTAAAGGGAAATTTACCCTGCGATCACATGATCATCACCCTTCTTTAGCGCCTTCATATAAACTTGGAGGGTGAGAGAATGTATGAGGAGACAGTGTCAATAGACCTAGACTAGGACGCCATTACCAGGATGGAGATGCACAAGGTGGAGGTTAGTGATAAGGAGAGGAACTCACTAGACCATCCTCTGGATCAAGTGGCAGTGGCGGCAGTAGCAGATGCAGCAACAGTAGTAGCATTCGACGTGACCGTAGCAAAGGGTGGGGGGACAATGACCGTATGTTCATGGATGTAGATGACATCCCCCCTCCTACGCCACAGCGTACTACTACAGCTGGTCCTTCTTGGTCTACTTCCACAACTGGCCCTTCTCAGTCATTGTCCAAGCATATTCTGACCCAACTCCAGGACATCCAAGCAGCCCAGTAGACTTTGCTTTAGGCCCAACGAACTATAGATGGACTAGTGATAAATCTCGTTGAGAGTTTCCGTACCATTCAGGAGCAGGTAGCTTGGCTCCGGAGGGTCTATGCTAACGATTTTGATAGAAATCAAGAGTCACCATCTCATCCTCCACCAGCTCAGGGCTATCTCTTTATTTTCATTTCAGATACATTTTATTTTTTGATGGCTATATTTGCAGACTAACTATCCAGATTGTGGATCGTACTCTGTTTCTTTATCTGGATACACATTATTCTCATTTTGATTTTGGATTTATATATATATATATATATATATATATATATATATATATATATATATATATTGTTTTTCTATTCATTATATGCATTATTGTCTTGCTTTAATTTCTGTGTCAACCAATAACGTGCTTATGGTGTGTTTATATTAAAGCTTTTATTTTTATCCTACCTCGGATCATAGACACAAGTGAATGCATTTAGGTTTAATTAGCAGAGCCCGAGCGCTCTGACACCAAGTTATCACATCGTAATTTCAGACGAACTATAAGTGTAAATGAATCGTCATATGAACCAATGGTTCAAGCTAGGATCACATAAGACCGTGCCAATAATCAAATCATATACATTCCACACAATCAGAGGTAATAATAATAAATAGTGAAAGTCTTTATTAATGAACTGAGTGTCTACAATGGTAATTAACAATAAATAAATTATCTCAAAGTAACTCAAATGTAAGTAAATATCTATTACAAGTTTCATAACTTAAAATATAAAATTTAAATAAGCATAAACACACTAGAAACACTAGCATGAAGAGTCATGCTCATCTTCCACTGTCTGCATGTCCATAGCCACCACATGTCCATAAGATGGCGCATTTATATAATCGTCCAAAATAGTACCTGCATCATCAACTAAAATATTCGACGTCAAGAGGTGAGCACACAACACAATTCAGTGAGTAAATAAAACAATACACAAACATATGCATGCAATTATTTTCATATCTTTGGTCTGGTATAAGTTTGTAATATGCTATGGTAAGGATAGGCGACCACCACACGAGAGTGTGAGCATGCCCAAAGAATCACACACCGCTATCAGCCCACATCACCCATTACAGAATAGAGATAGAGCAAGAGCTTAAGGGATCATACATCAGAGCACTCTGCTGATACTTTACCCATACCAGTATGTATGCCCCCATTGGTGAGGACTTGCAAACTGGGTTCATGTCTAACTAATCTTAAATGTCATTCAGATTTGTGTCCAAGGCCTTACCCCAGTATCCCTCAAGACGCCCATAGAGATAGAGCTAGGGTCTGCTGGTAGAGCTTACAGCTACACACCATGATTATCCCCTGATACCCTATGATGTACTAGTTCTGCTAAAGTAATGACGATACGATGATGTCAGTGTGATGTATGATTTGATGCTACAACCTCTCCCCATTCAACACACCAACACACAAACACATGTCTATCCCTATCATCATCATCATCATAACATAATAAAAATAATAATAATATATGTATGAACATGAATTGAAGTTATTGGATGACATGTGAGATGCACAAACAATCATACAAGCATGACATCAATCAGATTAACAGGAAATAGAAAGGTAACTTATTATTAACCAATTAGTTTAGGTCTTGTTCCCTTTCCTATGAGTGATGTTTATTTCCCTTCCAAGCTTTGAAAACTATCTTGAATTAGTAGAAAGCCTAAACAATTAATGAACTTATATTAGGGTTTCATTCCATCGAGTTTTGGTACTCGGACTGACTGTCCGGTCTCTATTATATGTCTTCCGGATACTGTCCGTTGAGTCACTAGTCTTGTATTGGTCGACCGATAAGTCCACCGGACAAACCCTGTCATACTTCCTGAGAGCCATTGGTTGCTTCACCGGTCTCCTATACAATCGATCGGTCAAGGGACCAGACAACTCCTGAGTCATACCCCAGGTTTATCTTTCAGTTCGAATTCCTTCTGAGTCAATTCTTTGGCTCAACAATGGGATCCATCCTAGGGTCATTCTATGGCCTTTAATTCCTTAAGATTGGTCCTTCAAATAGCCTTAGTATCTAGCATTAACGTAGATTTATGTAACAGCCCTTCAAATCAGAATTATAGTATTGAATATGATCTAACACATTGATATCCAAATCTAACCCTAACATAGTCTAATTCTAATATTCTACAGAGACAAGGACACCTACCATTGACTCCTCAATGGGGTTGATTGGAGACCGACAGCAACTCTCCTCGTTGTAGAGCCTCCTCTCCTTTCTCCAAGCTTCCTTCCTCTCCAAGCTTTTTTCTTCTCCTTTTCCTCTCTTTCTCTCAACTTCTAGGGTTTATAAATGATTAAAAGAGTGAGAGAGAGTAGAGGGACGTCTTCTATTTAGAGAGAAAGTCTCCATATAGATTCATCTCTCACTTAGGAGAGTACCTTACCCAAATTAGGAAACTTCTTTAATTACTGAGTCTATTTCTGGGCGTGACCGGTCGACTCACCGGTCATAGAATACGAGGACCAGAAAACCTAAAACTATCGATCGAGCAATCTTAGGATTGATTGATTTCTTTCCTGGATTTGTGGTCCATCTTCTAGCTTATTTATCTGACCTGATTATGATGGGAAGACCTGACACAACATGGTTAGACTGGGTTAATAGAGTGCGGGTCCTACACCCACAACCCTTATTTACTCCCTTGCTGAAACCATAGAGTGAGACTGGGTGTATACTTTGGTAGTGTAGGTGGGAGCTTAGAACTCAAGAAGAAGTTCAATCATTCCAATTAAGTCCTTTAACTTCCTTCTCACTTGTAACAGTTGGGATAGCCATCATAAATGATGGTGCTTGGCCATTATTGTCGCACCAAACTGAGTTGGTCCTTAGCTCGATTAATTTTTCTGCACAGAAGGTAGAAACACCGTAATGATGGTGGGGTAGTGACACCCTCTAACCACTTTGATGCCTAAGTGAGTTCGACGGACAAGCAGTATGGGATAGATGGCTATCCCTTTTCTCAAAAGAGATTCTGGAAGCTTTTTCTATCTGAGTTCAGAGCTTAAGATTCAGTGTGTCGTTACCTATGTTTGTTGTCGAAATATATAAGTTGGAGATGGTCCAAGTTTGGAATATTTGGCATCTCTCCTGGTGCAGCGAGATGCCCTCTTGTGAGCATGATCCACGTCTGCTGATGTGGAAATCGGGGAGGATCCTTGCTGGATCATTCGAGGTTGACTCCGTTGTTAGACTGTTGATTGCTCCATGGTCATCACATGGAGAATTTAATTGTCTGAAAGGAGGATTTTTTGGGTGGGGCCCTCTATCACACACATATATACAGCTGGTGTGAGGTGTGTTGGCTTGCCCACGAGGCTCTACTTATCGCGAGGTTCCGTCCTTCGAGACCTTGTTCCCTTGAGGCCTTCAACCTTTCGAGGCTCTAACTATCTGAGGCTATAGGATTCCGAGGTTCTGAGACTCTGAGCCTCCAAAGCTCTTTTACCCTCCGAGGCTGGATTCAGCTTGTTGGCCGAGGCTCCCAGATAGATAATTTCTTCTCCAATTCTCTGAAGCTTGACATTGGTTTAGATTTGACTATCGAAGATTTAACAATTGCCATACACATGTTGGAATTCCTCTGGGGGTTGTTATCCCCTATAACAGTTGCCCATTGCTCTCGCTGGCTTCTAGAAAGAAAAAAGGGCAACAAGGATTTCCAACCTTTAGCTGATGCATGCGAGGTGACAAGGTAATGTTTGAGGAATCATAACGCCTGCCTGTTTATGCCGGATTTTTAAATCTTCTAGAGGATCTTGTGGGTCCCGCACTCACCTCATTCTCTGATGGAGACGCTTGGTTTATTTTTTTTTACCATAAATGCGTCAGAATCGAAGCAAATGGGGAGCTGCCATGTGTGCTCTTGCCTCTTTGATGCAACGGTTATAGCCATTTCTCAAATTTGTAGGTCATTATGGCCTATGTTCAGATTTCCTCTAAATTCATGGCCTATATAAGTCCCTTGTCCCTTTCGAACTGCTTCCTCCTGCTCTTCTCTTGCTTATTCTGGTTTAATATTCTTGCTACTTTGCACCTTCAGCATGTTTCATCGTTGGGCTTCTTCACTTCCTTCATCTTCCAAGTAAGTAATGCCTAGGACTGAAAGACCTAGTAGTAGAGTAGAAACTAACCCCGAGGACGAGGCTTCAAGCTTAAATGCCACCAGGCAGGGTGGCCAGGTCTCCACTTCTGCCTCCATTCCTTTAGTTATCCACGAGACTAGTATAGGGTGGAGGAACGAGGTTAGGAGAGATAGAGTTACTCGGGCTGCTCGCATACACACAGCCAACCCCGAGCCCCCACCATCTTCTAGAGTTCCCCGTGGTTCAGATTTTACTTCCAGTAAGATCCAGAGCAAAGTCACCCAGTCCCGTCTAGATGAGATCATGGAACTTCTAGAGTTCCCCGCTTCGTAATGATGCCATTGTCATATATGAGGAGATTTTCCAACTAGGGTTCCACCTCCCTGGGCCCTCTTTTTACTTCGAGTTGCTGGATAGCTACGGGGTGGCTCTTTTGTAGATCACTCCCAATGATTGGCGCAAGGTCACTAGCTTTATGGCTCACTTGAAGCTCTGCAGGCTGCCCATCGAGGTGGCCCTTTTTTAGAAGTTTCTATGACTGATTTTAGGCTCAGCTACTACAGGCCTGGCTGCCTTTACTTTCAGTGTCGCAATGACGTGGTCTACCCCCAGGCCAAAGACATTATTACCTCTCACCACCACTGGAAGTACAACTTCTTTTTTTCTTCTTGGTCTCCACTTCCCAATGATACCTGGCTACACAATCACTGGGCCAATCTTATCATTTCTCAAGTCAAAAAGGTACCGATGATTGACCAGAATCTCAATGAGTGTGTAGACATGATTTGTGCTATTCTTGCCCCGACTGTAGCATAGCAATCTGACCCTGAGTTCACAACACTGGGCTGGGTGAGCCCCCCTTATCTAATTAACTTACTCCTACCGTGTTCAAGGACTATCCCATTACCTCTATTGTTTTTCTTGTCTGTAGTGGACATCGGTTTGGACGACCTTGCTGCTGCCCTCTTGGCTGAAACTCCACCAACCACGGAGGATCTTGAGGTTCATGCTTCTAGGACACCATCTGCGAGACCTTCCGACATTCGCGAGGAAGAGATTTCTACTGAGGTTCAGGTGGGCGAGGTTTCTGTCAAGGTTCTTGGGGCAATAAGCATCGTAGCTATTTCAGACCCCCGTCTCCCCATAGGGGACGATGATGTGGAGGTCCTTGAGGTCAATGGTGAAGAGGGCACCGAACTTCAACCTCGTGAGAAGAGGAAGCGCCATCACAGAGGAAGGTCCGAGAAGAAAAAGTCATCTTCTAGGGTTGCTGAGGAAACCCATGGTACGTCTTTAGTTTCTTCCTTACATCTTCCACAGATGTTGGATTTTTAACATTTTTCTTTTGCTGATAATTCACTTACTACTCAGGTGACGTACGTGGCAAGGATTAAGGCACGGAGTTCAGTCTCCCTGAGAACATTGAGGAAGATGTTACCCCCTTCATCCCTGAGGTCAACCTCTCCACAAAGTAGTCATCCATCCGGAGTCATGGTGCAGCGGAGAAGCTTATTCGCGGCATGAGGCTCCCTGTTGACATCTCAGACTACGAGGGGATGACATATGCCGAGGTCTACAGACGGCAAGCTTGCAACATTATTGAGGTATTCTACTAAACTACTTTATATCTCCTCTTCCTTTCCCCGATTCATTCTCTGTTTACCATTCGTCCCTTGCTTGCAGGTAGGACATTTCTTACTTCGATCCCTAGCTCTCATAGAAGATTTCGACATCAGGCTTACTAACGCTCAGAACCAGATAATTGACATGGAACACCACCACGATGAATCTGGGGCACTTGCCAAGGTGTGCCAGGAGGAAATGTTACGTGCCCAGGGAAGTGCCAAGGACCTCGAGGAGGAGATGAAGAAGCTTAAGGAGGATTTGGCTAAGGCCAAGAGTAACAAGGCCGAGGTGTAGAAGGAGCAAGACGAAGCGCAGGAGTAGATAGACCAAGACAATAGGCAAAACTAGACACTGAGGGATGATAGAGGTTACCTTGAAGAGGAGCTTCGGAGTGCCAAGAACACTATGGCTGCTGCGGATAAAGTCCATGAGGACGAGTGAATCGCTCATGAGACGGCCTTGGCTAACCTTCACAGGGAGAAGGATAAGCTCACGTTTACTCTCAAAGCTCGGACTAGGGAGATTCAACTGAAGGTGGTGGAGGACTTTAAAGCTGGGGCTGAATACAAGAAGACAGTGTTCGAGACCTTGCTGAAACTGGTGATACCCATGCTGACCATGATCCAAGACTTCGTTGGGCTAGCCATCCCAATATAGACTTGTCTTTGGTGAGTGCCTTCAAAAAACTCCTTGGCTCTGTCGCGTCTCTAAGGACATCCACTCCTCTAGCTTTGTCCTCTCCTTTCGGACAGTCTTCTTCAGAACCTGCTCGGGTTGAATCCAAGGGTCAAGTTGCTCTTCTTTCTTATGCTCCCATCCCTCAAGTTCGCAACAATGAAGATGATCCTTCTTTCAAGGGGCAAGATGTGCCCTCTGTTAGGTCGTAAATCTGTGTTTTTTTTTTACAAACATGAAACATGCCTTTGTTTTTGAATTTATGAATGAATGATAATATTGTTTTTGAGATCTTCATTCCGTGCATGTTACACATGTCTCGTCAATGTAATAATACCCCTTAGGAAAGTTATCCGAACTCCGAGGCCCTTGGGGTAGCCGAAGGTGTCGAAGATTAAACTTCAAACTGAGGTTCTTGTCGATGAATTCAACCCTCTGAGCCATAGCATCTTCTGTAAGACCTGTATCAAACTAACTCGGTCTTACCACCTTGAACCAAGTCTACCCATCATGGTTGAGCCAAATGGACCAAGTGCGTGAAGGAGATCACGATCCCAGGTATTAAACTGACCCAAAAACACTTAAATAAGGGGAGGGTCGCATACCCAGTAAGGGAGGGTCGGACCCCCCCAGTATAGAAGTCAGACCTCCAGTTTTACATAGGGGGTCGAACATTTTAAGGACCAGGGGTCGATGGGATCTCCGACCCCCCCTATCGACCCCCGAAACTCGGTAACAACAGAAATTAGAAAACTTTCCTAATTTCAATGGGATTCCTTCCTAATCTCAATGAGACCTATTTTAGGAGTTTCTACTCTATAAATAGGACGTCCCTAAGCCTCTTTCACTCCTTTTAGAACCCTAATTGAATTGAGAGAAAGAGAAGAGAAGGAAGAGAAGAAGAAGAGAAGGAAAGAAGAGAAGAAGGCAAAAAGGAGAAGAGTTGCAGAGAAGGAGTATTCTTCTCAATGGATACTATTTCCTTGAGTTTCTAAAGACCTTAGGGTAGATAATGAAGAGAGTATGATCTCGGAGAAATCCAAACCATCAACCCATGGTTAGGTTTTCATGGAAAACCATGGGAGAAATCATGAAAGCCATATAGGTGAATGACTCGTGGTTTTAGGCCATAGAACATGTATGGAATGAACTTTAGGAGCAAGCCATAGGACCCCAAACACGAAGAATGGATTGAATGAAGAAAAATTGACAAAACCCACAGGGGGTCGCATGGGGGGTCAATTGGCCAATCGACCCTACCAGACCCTGAGCATCGACCCCCAGTGTTCGGGAAGCCCAGAATAGGGGTGGTCGCACCCAGGGTCGATCATACTCAAACCCTAGCTCCGACCCCCAGTTAACAGCATGGTTTTTAAATTCAGAATTAATTCTAATTAAATTCTATCGACTTTGTTAGCTTCTAGCAATATAATTACAATATAAAGGTGATTTTAAAGCTTTAAAGAGGATCCACTAACAAGCTAAGGTGAGGAAACAAGACCTAAAAACTAATTTGTTAATAATAAACTGTTTTTATTTTCCTGAGTCTAATGCTATGCCTGATTCTATGCGAATATGTTTGTAATGTGCATACAACATGTCATCCAATATTTCTATTATTTTTTCATGCATATTTACTTTATTGTTTATAACATGATGATGATGATGATAGGAATAGGCATGTGAATGTATGTGTGTGGTTGGTGTACTTAATGCGAGCGAGTATCAGGGGAGGTATGATGGGGACGTCAATAAACTTTAACCTTTGGCGGGTCTCAGCACTTTAGCTCTATCTCTAACTCAAGTCTTGTGCATTAGCATCGTCGTATCATCATTACTTCAGCAGAACTATTACGTCATAGAGTATCAGGGGAGGTGGTCTCGGTCCTTGTAGTCTCTGACTCTACCGGGGGGCCTTAGCTCTATCTCTATGGACGTTCTGAGGGATGCTGGGGTGAGGCCTTGGATACACTGTTTGGCATTAGGATTGGTTAGTTGCGAGCCCAGTTTGCAAGCCCTCGCCAACAGGGGCTTACGTGTTGGTATGACACTGTACAGCAATAAACGTTAACCTTTGTTGTAAAATATTCATGAATTGGGTGCTTGTGAGTCGACGATAAACGTTACCTTCGGGCGGTGTCACACACTTGTGTATAGAGGCGGGGTCAATAAACGTTAACCTTTGACCACCCAAACCTTTCTATTGCATATTGTAAACTTTAAACTAGACCAAAGATATGAATTGATTGCATGCATATGTATTGGTTCATTGTTTTGTTTGCTCACTGAGCCTTGATGTATGCTCGCCCCCTCGACGTCGAATATTTTTAGTTAATGATGTAGGTACTACCGTCGAAGATTATGTCAATGCTCCAGTGTACGGGCACATGGCGGCGATGGAAGTTGAAGATGAAGTGGATACGCAGGACTCCTCTTGCGAGTGCAACTCATGTGTATTCGATTAGATTTTATTTTCATTATTTGGATTTAGTAAAGACATGTATTTGATATTTATTTATGTCTTAGTTGATACAGAATAATTTTCTATTTAAATATTAATATCACAGTATATTTTCAGTTCAATTTACTATAAGACTTCCGTTATTGTGTATTATTCTAATTATGAATGTGGATGTATGAGGTTTAGATAAAACGGATATCGTCTGTCCAAGATCCTGGTTGAACTGTTGGTTTGCTAGCGGTTAATCACACCATTCTGAATAGTGTGGAATTGGGGTGTGACAACTTGGTATCAGAGCATCTTAGGCCGTGTCCGCTAACCTAGCATACTTTCACGATAAATTGTGAACTGAGATAGGATAAAAGTAAAAACTATAATATTAACACACTATAAGCACAAGTGATGTTTGAGACCAAATTGGAAAAAAAGAATAATGCATCTATTAAAGAAAAAACAATTTAAATACAATGAGAGAGAAACAAACATATACAAATAGCTAAAGCAGAGTACAGTCCACAACCCGGAAAGTTACTCTGTAGTACAAAGAAAGAAAATAAATACAATCATGAAGCTGGAGGTGAAGGAGGAGGCAGTACCTCACGATCTCTGTCATAATCCTCAGCGTAGACTCTAGTCAACCAGGCTATCTGAGTCTGGGTCGCCTGAAGACTAGCTGTAAGATCAGCTACCCGCTGATCAGTCCCACGCTGAGCACCCAAAAGCTCCTCCATACGCATATCTGACCGGCGCTGAGCATCTATGAGCTCTCCCATCCTCATATCCGATGTGCGCTGAATGTCTAGTAACTCCCCCAACCTCAGATCAGATTTGCGCTGAGCCTCTCTGATCTCATGCAATACCTCCATCATATCAGAAGGTGGGTGTGAAGGACCAACCGCAAGGACCAACCACGTAAGAAGTACTAGCTCCGACAGCATGTATAGGTGAAGGAGGTGGTATGGAGTCCACATCCATGTACAGACGGTCATCATCACCAGCAGGCTCCATATGAACTCCAGTGGCAGCGGCAGCTGCCTCAGCGTCAGCTATCTCTACGCGAGTGTGAGGGCGCACCATTGCGTTCCTCTCCTCATCGCTGAACTGGGCATCCCGCATGCCCATCTTGCAAATAGCCTCCCAATCTAGAGGCGATGAGAAGGATTTATCCTGAATCTTCTCATCCACTAAATCAACCCCCAGGCGAGTAAGCAAGGTAGTGATCATGCGTCCGTAAGGATGGTTGCCGGTGTGACTGGGCAACGTGGCAGTGATCATGGTACGCATAATGATGTATGGAAGGCAGATGGGCTGCCGAGTGCATATACAGTATAAGAGATACTGGGTCAGCTGGGAGACCCTCTCGTAATGACCACTCTGCGATATCAAGTTATGCTGTATGATCTTGCAATATACCCGTGGATCTGAACGCAGATAGCACGCTCTCATCTGCCAGTGATCAGGTCGGATGAGCTGACTGTCGATCTCGGCCCTCATCTGAAGAGAGAAAAACTGGGGCTCTCCAGGAGCACAGAAAACCATGGGGCCAGCATAGGGAATGCCCAGTAGGTCGGTCAGCTGCCGATAATCGAATGAGATGTCAACCCCCTTGACATAACTCGTGATGCGTAGCTCATCACCCCTCTCAACATCATTGTAATCCCCCACCACCTGGAGATTACAATAGAACTGGCGTACCAAATCCGAATGGGTACACGCGTCGTAAGTGATGACAGGGAGCCATCCCATATCACCAAATGCTCTCTCCACATTGAACAGGGCTAACTCAGCCAAGTTTACCCTACGACCTCCCTCTACTTTCTTGCGAGCGTAGTGGGCATACTGTGCCTCGGCTTCGTTGGAACGGAAACGAAGAGGATCGCGAACTCTGGGTACTTTGGTACGAGCCATGGTATCTGCAAATAAGAAATAAAAATAGATAATATGTTAGTAGGGTAGAAAAAAAATCCAAAATTTTGACATTATAACGACATAAGTTGGCCAAAAGCCTCACTTCCCACCCATACACGTGGGCAGGAGGACTTACGTAGGTTCTAACATATCCTGCAACACTCACACAGTAGGAAATCCTAACTAATGGGATCCAATTTGAAGAAATTGTGAGAAATCAAAAATTTTGACAATTAGGGCAAAAAGAGAAAAACTCGAGTTCCTCAATAACCAACTGATGAAACCCAAATTTTTTGAGGGCTTTCGTTCCTCGAGTCACCAATAACAAAAGCCCCCAATAAAAATCGAATTTTTACGGCTGAAAAAAGTTTAATTTGAAAAGTACAAGATAAACAAGAAAAAACCTAGAAAAGAAAATTTAAAAACAGGTAAAGGTAAGAAGACATACATGTAGGAATGATGTAGACGTCGAAACACAGAACCAAAATGACCAATGTAGCGGAGTTGGCACTGTAGCAACTCAGGGGAAGGAGACGACTCGAAACGGAGGAGGAAGAATGGGAAATGAACTCAGAATCGGACCTTAAAAATCTGAATTTTGGTCCGGGGGTCGGAGAATTCGACCAGGACCATCGACCCCCATATCGACCCCCGTATCGACCCCCAGCTCTCGGGAACCTGACAGAAAACCAAGGGTCACACCTGGGGGTCGGACACCCATCGACCACCATATCGACCCCCGGCTCTCGGGAAAAATAAGTGATTCCCAGGGTCGATACCGAGGGTCGGACATACCATCGACCCCCACCTCGACCCTGCATAGAAAAGACAGTATTTTTCATAGAATAATCTGAAAATTTTAAAAATAACATTGGTTAGCGTGTCTACATGAAGTATAAATGATTGGCTCACGCATTTTAATGATTTTCAAGCACCACCAATCTCAGAGGAAAATATGACTGGGCGTAGAGTAACCAGGCAAAGTCGAAACGCAGTTCCACCACCACCACCCGTGGAGGAAGTTAGCCAAGAAAATATATATGCACAGGATAATCCGCAGGTTACACCACCAGTAAATCCGGGTCAGGCAAATCCTACAAACTTGCCACCTCCACCACCGGAGCTGGCAACCGTGGTTATGAACCTAGCGCAACAGCTGCAACAAATGCAATACGCACAGGCTCAAATGCAAGCAGCAATGAGAATTATGTTTCAGGCAGCACATGCTACACCAATGCCGACTGGACAAACAAGTGCAGCACCAGTGGGTAATCACCCAGCACCTCAAACACCTCAACCACCAGTTGCACAGATTCCAGTACCAGGTCCAGAAGCAGTTCAAGTTAATTACCAGTATCCACAACCTATGTTTGGGGCATACCCTCAGAATCAGATGGACCACTCCCGACTGGTTGAGCGATTCTTAAAGATGAAGCCCAAGGAGTTTAACGATAAACCGTCCGATCCTTTATGGCCAGCACATTGGATCGACGAGATGGAGAGGAATTTTTTTATGATGACTATTATAGAAGAAGAGAATGTATTATGTGCCACTTTCATGCTAAAAGGTGATGCACATCATTGGTGGAAATCGACCAGGGCCTACCTATTAACCAAGCACGCCCTATTGACTTGGGCTATATATAAAGAAGCTTTCTTTGAGAAGTACTTTCCCCGAAGCTTCAAAGATTCTATGGAGAAGGAGTTCCTGAGTTTATATCAGGGACAGATGTCCGTGGATGTATATCAACAGCGTTATGAGGAGTTTTTTTTCTTTGCACCACTCAGCATGCAAGAAGAAGACACTAAGACCCGTAGGTTTGTCACGGGACTTAGAGGAAGCATCAGAGAGCATGTTCTAGGTTTGGAAAAGAAAATATATAATGAAGCTGTGCAAATTGCTCGAGTTATAGAATCGAGCCAGAAGGAGAGCTATTTCACATAGAATAGAGGTATGAAAAGGCCAGTTGGAAATACCTATAACGGAGGGAATAATAAGACATTCAAACCCTTCCATGCTCAAGGCTTTACTGCTGCACCCAAGACTAGTAACTCAACATCAGCCAAAGCCAAATACTGAAGGCCCAAAATGTTTTAACTGCAACCAAGCGAGGCATATGGCAAGGGAGTGTCCTAAGCCCAGGAAGCAACTACATCAAGGACGAGTTTATGCTGTTACATCCGAGGATGCTGTCGCATCACCCGATGTGGTCACAGGTATGACTGAAACCTTTTTAAGTTGAATTACATGGTGTGAGCATGTAGACTAAGTTAAAATAAATTACAGGTATCGCACCTATAAATGACATACCCGTCAGAGTACTCTTCGACTCAGGAGCTACTCATTCTTTTATATCTGTGTCATTTGGAAAGAAGCTGAATTTACCCATCAAAACATTAGACTACAAACTACTTGTACGGTCACCAATGGGGTTAGAAGTGGAATTAGAAAAAGGTTATGGGCCATGTCCAGTTCTTATTGGCGAGAAAACCTTAGATGCAACCTTGATCCAACTTGAGATGGCAGACTTTGACGTCATCTTGGGAATGGACTGGTTAACTCAACATTCTACAAATATGCACCGAAAAAAAGATAAAATTTAAAGACAAAGAAGGAGCAGAATTCAGTTTTGCGGGAACCAAACTTCCCCGTAAACGCAAACTCAAACTCTCAGCACTAAAGGCTAAGAAGTGCCTTAAGAAAGGAGCAGTCGGGTATCTAGTGTCAGTGGTCGATCTTACCAAAGAAGCACCACGGATGGAAGATATTGAGGTCGTGCGGGACTACCCCGACGTATTTCCTGAGGAACTACCAGGATTACCACCCGACCGAGCCACAGAGTTTGTAATAGATCTTATACCTGGAGCCGCACCAGTATCAAAAGCGCCTTATCGAATGGCTCCTACTGAACTAAAGGAATTGAAAGTACAACTACAAGAACTACTGGACAAGGGTTATATTCAACCCAGTATATCACCATGGGGAGCGCCAGTATTGTTCGTAAAGAAGAAGGATGGTAGCGTTCGATTATGTATCGACTATCGGGAGTTGAACAAACTGACAATCAAGAATTGATATCCACTACCTCGGATCGATGACTTGTTCAATCAATTACAAGGAGCAAGAGTATTTTCTAAGATTGATCTTCGGTCAGGCTACCATCAGTTGAAAGAAGGTGATATTCCTAAGACAGTTTTCAGGACCAGATATGGACATTATGAATTCTTGGTCATGTCTCTTGGATTAACAAACGCACCAACAACTTTCATGGAACTTATGAACCGGGATTTCCATGATATGTTGGATACATCGGTTATTGTATTTATTGATGATATATTGGTATATTCCAAGGACAAGAAAACCCATATTAAGAATCTAAACGCCACTCTACAGCGTTTAAGGAAAGAGAAGCTGTATGCCAAATTTACCAAGTGTGAGTTTTGGCTAAGTGAAGTCGCCTTCCTAGGCCATTTAGTATCCGCTGAAGGAATCAAAGTGGATCCCAGCAAGATCGAGGCTATTGTAAAGTGTGAAGCACCAAAGAGCGTTACAGAAATTAGAAGTTTTTTGGGTCTCGCTGGTTATTATCGACGATTTGTGGAAGACTATTCCTGGATTGCCGTACCTCTCACCAGTCTGACTAAGAAAGGTGAAAAGTTTGTGTGGACGGATAAATGCGAGAAGAGTTTTCAAACCTTGTAGACCAGATTGATATCCGCTCCGATTTTGACTATTCCTGTTCCCGGACAGTCATTTACCCTATACACTGATGCGTCAGGACTGGGATTAGGATGTATGCTTATGCAAGGAGAACAAGTAATTGCTTATGCCTCAAGACAGTTAAAGACACATGAGAAAAATTATCCCACTCATGATTTGGAGTTAGCGGCAGTAGTACATGCTATCAAGATATGGAGACATTACCTATACGGAGAGAAGTTCCAGATTAAATCGGACCATAAAAGTCTTACTTATTTATTTAATCAAAAGGAGTTGAATATGAGACAAAGAAGATGGCTGGAACTATTGAAAGACTATGATTGTGATATCCAGTATCATCCGGGGAAAGCTAATGTAGTAGCAGATGTGTTGAGCAGAAAGGCAATGATAAAATCTCAAGAAGAGGTTAGCACAACTGCAGCAATGTGTACTACTGTAACGGTATTCAATCATGACAATCAGCAGTATGTGATAGATACAATGGATGGATCAGCCAACCAAGGGTTCATTCATCGGTTTTCCAATATGTTCGCTGCATTGAAGATTATACCGGATATAATTGATGAAGTGAAGACAGCTATCAAATCAGACCCTTACCTGAGAACGGTACAAGAAGACATCGAAAAAGGTAGGACTAACCCTGAGTTCACCTTGGACGAAGAGAATGTATTGAAGCACAAAGGAAGAATATGTGTACCCGAAATAGAAAGTGTGGACATAGACACCGACTGATGAGAGAAGCCCATACCACCATCTATTCGATACATCCTGGAAGTACAAAAATGTATCATGATCTAAAGAAATTATATTGGTGGAGAGGAATGAAAGCAGATGTAGCTAAGTTCGTGTCTCAATGCCTAAATTATCAGAAAGTAAAGGTTGAACGACAAAGACCCGCAGGACTGTTACAGCCATTACCGGAACCATCATGGAAATGGGACTGCATCACTATGGACTTCGTCACAGGGTTACCATTGATTCCTCGAGTAGTTGACGCAGTTTGGGTGATTGTAGACCGCCTGACTAAAACAGCTCGCTTTATACTGATACGACCTCAGTATACACTAGAGAGGTTAGCAAAGCTGTATGTGGATAATATTATTCGATTACACAGTGTACCAGAGAGCATTGTGTCCGATAGAGATCCACGATTTACTTCCAAGTTTTGGGAAGGATTGCAAAAGGCTATGGGTACAACATTGAAGTTAGTACTGCATTCCATCCACAGACAGATGGATAGTCAGAGCGAACAATTCAGATTCTAAAAGATATGCTATGAGCATGTGTAATTGATTTCAAAGGATCATGGGATGAAAAGTTACCACTGATCGAGTTCTCTTATAACAATAGCTATCAGGCTACCATACAGATGTCACCCTATGAAGCACTGTATGACAGAAAGTGTCGAACTCCGTTGTTTTGGAATGAAGTTGGGGAACGTAGTATTGTTGGACCAGAATTTATGGCAGAGACTTGTCGAGTGGTCGACATTATCAAGGAAAGACTGAGAACAGCCTAGAATCGTCAGAAGCAATATGCAGAAACTCGATGCAAAGATCTTGAGTTCGTCATGGGTGATAAGGTATTCTTGAAGGTATCACCTATGCGAGGTCTGAAATGGTTCGGACAAAAAGGGAAACCAAGTCCAAGATATGTCGGACCATATGAGAGTCTAGCTAAGCGTGGGAAAGTGGCTTACCAGTTAGCACTACCACCATCTATGTCAAGTGTGCATGACGTATTTCATTTTCCTTATTGAAGAAGTATGTCAAGGATCCAATGCATGTTCTGACAGTAGATCTACCTGATTTGACTGATGATTTGACCTTTGAAGTAACACCAACTGAAATCACCAGCCGAAAGGTTCAACGACTACACAATCGAGATATCTATTATGTTAAGGTCACTTGGAGAAGTAGAGACATGGAAGAGATTATATGGGAAGAAGAGAATGCTATGCGAAAGCAATACCCTCACTTATTCGACTTAGAAGGTATGAACAATTTCGGGGACGAAATTTTTATAAGTAGGGGGAGTTGTAAGACCCGTATCAAACTAACTCAGTCTTACCACCTTGAACCAGGTCTACCCATCATGGAGATTTGATGTAGCCAGCAAAAAGCAAGCAAGATCAGCCCGAATCTCCCATCGGAGAAGGACTAGCCTGATGAAGAGGAGCCCGCCATCAGCTTCCAGAGACACCTTGCAAACATTCATTGACGAAAGGCATAGTGAACCAATTGTGCAGCCCGATGCTGATACTCAATCTGCTTCGGAGGAAGTGCCAGATGTTCCTACTTCACCAGTTGAAGCAATGAAAACTTGGAAGGTCCATTCCAGCGTGTTGATCCAAATGGACCAAGTGCGTGAAGGAGATCACGATCCCAGGTATTAAACTGACCCAAAAACACTTAAATAAGGGGAGGGTCGCATACCCAGCAAGGGAGGGTCGGACCCCCCCCCCCAAATATAGAAGTCAGACCCCCAGTTTTACATGGGGAGTCAAACATTTTAAGGACCAGGGGTCGACGGGATCTACGACCCCCCTATTGACCCCCGATACTCGGTAACAACAAAAATTAGGAAACTTTCCTAATTTCAATGGGATTCCTTCCTAATCTCAATGGAACTTACTTTAAGAGTTTCTACTTTATAAATAGGACATCCCTAATCCTCTTTCACTCCTTTTAGAACCCTAATTGAATTGAGAGAAAGAAAAGAGAAGGAAGAGAAGAAGAAGAGAAGGAAAGAAGAGAAGAAGGCAAAAAGGAGAAGAGTTGCAGAGAAGGAGTATTCTTCTCATGTATGGATACTATTTCCCTGAGTTTCTAAAGACCTTAGGGTAGATAATAAAGAGAGTATGATCTCGGAGAAATCCAAACCATCAACCCATGGTTAGGTTTTCATGGAAAACCATGGGGGAAATCATGAAAGCCATATAGGTGAATGACTCATGGTTTTAGGCCATAGAGCATATGTGGAATGGACTGTAGGAGCAAGCCATAGGACCCCAAACATGAAGAATGGATTGAAGGAAGAAAAATCGACAAAACCCACAGGGGGTCACATAGGGGGTCGATGGCCAATCGACCCTACCAGACCCTGAGCATCGACCCCCAGTGTTCGGGAAGCCCAGAATAGGGGTGGTCGCACCCAGGGTCGATCATACTTAGACCCTAGCTCCGACCCCCAGTTAACAGCATGGTTTTTAAATTCAGAATTAATTCTAATTAAATTCTATCGACATTGTTAGGTCTTCTAGCAATATAATAACAATATAAAGGTGATTTTAAAGCTTGAAAGAGGATCCACTAACAAGCTAAGGTGAGGAAACAAGACCTAAAAACTAATTGGTTAATAATAAGTTGTTTTAATTTTCTTGAGTCCAATGCTATGCCTGATTCTATGCGAATATGTTTGTAATGTGCATACAACATGTCATCCAATATTTCTATTATTTGTTCATGTATATTTACTTTATTGTTTATAACATGATGATGATGATGATGATGATAGGAATAGGCATGTGAATGTATGTGTGTGGTTGGTGTACTTGATGCGAACGAGTATCAGGGGAGGTGTGATGGGGACTTCAATAAACGTTAACCTTTAGCGGGTCTCAGTACTTTAGCTCTATCTCTAACTCAAGTCTTGTGCATTAGCATCGTCGTGTCGCCATTACTTTAGCAGAACTATTACGTCGTAGAGTATCAGGGGAGGTGGTCTCGGTCCTTGTAGTCTCTGACTCTACCGGGGGGCCTTAGATCTATCTCAATAGACGTTCTGAGGGATGCTGGGGTGAGGCCTTGGATACACTGTTTGGCATAGGATTGGTTAGTTGCTAGCCCAGTTTGCAAGCCCCCGCCAACAGGGGCTTACGTGTTGGTATGGCACTGTACAGCAATAAACGTTAACCTTTGTTGTACAATATTCATGAATTGGGTGCTTGTGAGTCGACGATAAACGTTACCTTCGGGCGGCGTCACACACTTGTGTATAGAGGCGGGGTCAATAAACGTTAACCTTTGACCACCCAAACCTTTCTATTGCATATTGTAAACTTTAAACCAGACCAAAGATATGAATTGATTGCATGCATATGTATTGTTGCATTGTTTTGTTTGCTCACTGAGCCATGATGTGTGTTCACCCCCTCGACGTCGAATATTTTTAGTTGATGATGCAGGTACTATCGTCGAAGATTATGTCAATGCTCCAGTGTACGGGCACATGGCAGTGATGGAAGTTGAAGATGAAGTGGATACGTATGACTACTCTTGCGAGTGCAACTCATGTGTATTCGATTAGATTTTATTTTCATTTTTTGGATTTAGTAAAGACATGTATTTGATATTTATTTATGTCTTAGTTGATATAGAATAATTTGCTATTTAAATATTAATATCACAGTAGATTCTCAGTTCATTTTACTATAAGACTTTCGCTATTGTGTATTATTCTAATTATGAATGTGGATGTATGAGGTTTAGATAAAACGGATATCGTCTGTCCGAGATCCTGGTTGAACCGTTGGTTTGCTAGCGGTTCATCACACCATTCTGAATAGTACAGAATTGGGGTGTGACACCTTCGACATCGTCTTTGGTGTTGAACTAGTGCTTATCCGTTAAGATAATTATTTACCCTCTGAGCTTCAAGGCCCTTGGGCCAGTTGAGGGTGCCGACGATTAAACTTCAAACTCAAGTTCTCGTCGATGAATTCGACCCTCCAAGCCTCAGCACCTTCGACATTGTCTTTAGTGCTAAACTTGTGCTTATCCGTTAGGATAATTATCCACCCTCTGAGCTTCGAGGCCCTTGAAGCAGCCAAGGTTGTCGAAGATTAAACTTCAAACTGAGGTTCTCGTCGAAAAATTTGACCCTCCGATCCTCAACACCTTTTGTCACACCCCAATTCTAGTCTAACTAGAATGGTGTAATGAGCCGCCAATAAACTAACTGTTCACCCAGGATCTCGTATAGGTCGTACCCACCATATCAAACCACATACATATTCCACATTAATAATCAGAGGTAATAAACAAACAAGCGAAAGTCTTATAGATAATGAACTGAGAGTCTAACAGTGATAAATAAGTATTTAATCCAATTATCTCCAAACAACAAGACATAAAAATAAATAATCAATTACATATCCAATGTTCTAGTTATAACTAAACTTAAGCAAAAATACATTGGTTGCACTCGCATGATGAATCATGTGCATCTTCTCCAGCATCTACGTCTATCACAGCAACGTATCCATACGTCAACGCATTCATATATTCTTCAATGGTAGGACCTGCATCATAAACTAAAAATATTTGACGTCGAAAGGGTGAGCACACATCATGTAAGACCCATATCAAACTAACCGGTCTTACCACCTTGTACCAGGTCTACCTATCATGGTCGCGCCAAGTGGACCAAGTGCGTGAAGAAAATCACAAGACTAGGTATGAGTTCGACCCAAAAACAGTAAATGTGAGGGTAGGGTCGCATGCCTAAACAGGTAGGGTCGACCCCACCTCAACAGAAGTCCAACCTATGATTTTTTAGTCGTAGGGTCACATGACTAGAAAAACATTGGGTCGACGGATCTTGCGACCCTACGTCCGACCCTACGAATTCAGACAGAAACCGTAAATTAGGAAACTTTCCTAATTCCAAGGGGTTCTTTCCTAAACTCAATGGGACTTATTTTGGAGGGTTTTTCTCTATAAATAGGACGTCCCTTAGCCTCTTTCACTCCTTTTAGAACCCTAATTGAAAGTGAAAAAAGAGAAAGAGAAGGAAAAGAAGAAGAGAAGGAAAATTGAAGAAAAAGGCTAAGGAAGAGGAGGAAGTTCAGAGAAACCTCTGAATCTTAGCCAACTTCAGGTATGAATCTAAGTCCCTTCATAAATTAAGAGCCTAGAATAGATTAGGAAGAAGTTAGGATTTTGAGAAACCCAAATCATCCATCCATGGACAAGTTCCAAAGGAATCCATGGAAGTAATCATCATAGGTAATGGAAAGTGTGTAAAAATCACAGTTATGAGCCATAGAACAATCTTAGAATGGACCTACAAGACCACAGGATCGACCATATGCCCTCGGGAAGTCCCAGGGAGGGTGTGGTCGCACATAGGGTCGATTGATAACCGACCCCACGTCTGACCCTACCCCTAGGGTCGATTGGTAACCGACCCTAGGTGCTGCCCTACCTGCGACCCTATGATTTCAGCTAGTCTAAATTTATTGGAATTAATTCTAATTAAAATCTATCGACTTGTTAGGTCTTTCTAGTGATTTAAAGATGATTCATAAAGCTTGAACGAGGATCTACACTCAATCAAAGGTGAGGGAACAAGACCTAAACTAATTGACTAATAATAAACTATTTTCGTTTATTATGTATGATTCTATGATTGTATGATTGTAATGTGCATATCACATATCATCTACTATTCCTATTATTACTGTTCATGCATATTTAATTCAGTTATTTACAACATGATGATGATGATGATGCTAGGAATAGACATGTGAATGTTTGTGTGTGGTTGGTGTACTTGATGCGAGAGGGGCATGAGGGGAAGTGTGACGCGGTGCGGTCCTAAGCACTTTAGCCCTATCTCTACTCAAGTCTTGTCCACTGACATCGTCGTATCGCCATTACCTTAGCAGAACTATTATGTCGTAGGGCATCAGGGGAGGTGGCATCGGACCGTGTAGTCTCTGACTCTATCGGGGGGCCTTAGCTCTATCTCTTTAGACGTATAGAGGGATGCTGGGGTGAGGCCTTGGATACACTGTTTGACATTAGGATTGGTTAGTTGCGAGCCCAGTTTGCAAGCCCTCGCCAACAGGGGCTTACGTGTTGGTGCGGGTAGAGCATCAGGGGAAGTGTGATGCGGTACGGTCCTAAGCACTTTAGCTCTATCTCTATTCCATGGTAGGTGCATGTGAGGGCGGCAATGGTGTTTGGTCTGTTGGGAGGTTCCACACATTCGTGTATAGAGGTGCGGCGGCCACTTATCCTTTCTAAAGCACATTGCAAACTTATGAACCAGACCAAAGATATAAATTCAATGCATGCATATGTTTGTTGCATTGTTTTGTTTGCTCACTGAGCCGTGATGTGTGCTCACCCTTTCAACGTCGAATGCTTTTAGTTGATGATGCAGGTACCATGGTTGAAGACTATATGAATTGTAAGACCCGCACTCCATGAACCCGATCTAAATCTTGTTTCATGTCGTAACAGGTCTTCCAATCATCACTGGACCAGAAGGGACGAGCGGATGACAACCAGGTATGAAGTCGGACCAATCGGACCAATTCAAGTATGAAAAACCTCATACCGGTTGATGGTACCGGTCTATGGTACCAGTCGATGGTCGACCGGTATGGCCTGCGCAACATGGATCCAGAAACAGATCTCTGCGGGTTCCACTTTTCAAATTTCAAACCGAAGGACTTTCCAAATGTTAGGAGGATTCATAAACCTAATCCTAGTCTATATAAGGACCCATAAACCTCCTAAAACCTCTTCCATTGATCCTCACAAACCCTAGAAAGGAGAAAGAGGTTGAAGAAGGAGAATAAGCTAGGAAGGAGAGGGAAGAGCCACCAGTGCCGTTCGATGAAGAACAAGTTACAGCAAGTCAACAGTAAGTGCTCAAACCTTCCTCTACATTATAGGAGGGTTAGCTGTGATTGAATCAATACCATGCAAAGCAAGGTATTGATATAAACCTTATTTTGCCGTCAAACCCTAAATTAGTCGTAAACCCTAGATTCAATTCTAAGTCAAAGATCATCGAGGCTAGGACTTGAATGGAGTTGGAAACAACTCTAACTCAATGTTCAAACCTAGAATGAATAGGAGAAACCCTAGGATCAGTAGAGGGTGACCGACGGAAGGCGAGAACCAAGTGTATGGTCTTCCGGAGACATACCGGTCGACCATACCGGTCGCACTCTATGCGACCAGTACTACGACCGGTACCTCTCGGGGACTGGTCTGTGGGGACCGACTGACCAAACCGGTCGTAGGTTTTCCCTACAGTGCTGCGACCGGTACCTGTGACTGGTCTGCTCTGTGAGAAGTGTTTTGACCTTGTTGGTTTTTCGACCAACGTAAACCCTAAGAGAACTATTCTAACTAAACCCTAATATCGTGTAGGACCTTGTGATAGCACGTTTGGATTCTCCGACGCGGAGCAAGCTAGCAAACAAGCGTCAGGTAAGGGAATTGGACTTAAACCCTAATAATTAAATAACAGTAAATCGTTGTTAATAATTATGGTTCTGTGGATTGATGTTTGTGCATTCTTGCATGTCATCCTTTACTTTCAGTTATTATTATTGTTCATGCATACTTTCTATGCTAGGTTGTGACTGTTAGGCATGTGATTGTTTTCGTTGGTGTATGGAATGGGAAGGACTGGAGGTCTGGGATCATTCCTCACACTAGAACCTTTCGTATCGTTCTGTCTTAGCATGCTTGGTGCGGGTAGGGTATCAGGGGAGGAAGTGGCACTGTGGTCTCCGGCCTGGCCACTAGACTCTAGCTCTATCTCTATGCCGTAAGGAGCTGAGCTGGGATAGGGCCTACTGTGATGACATATAGGATTGGTTAGTTGCGAGCCCAGTTTGCAAACCCTCGCCAATAGGGGCTTACGTATTGGTATGGGTAGAGTATCAGGGGAGGTGTTGGCGGTGTTTGATCCGGACACCTTAGCTCTATCTCTATTCCCTGATAGGGTGCATGTGGGACGACAGTGGTGTTTGTTCCATTGGACGGCTTCGCACACTCGTGTATAGAGGTGCGGTGGCCGCCAATCCTTTCTATAGCACATTGCAAACTTAAACCAGACCATAATGTGAATGTTACTCATGCATATGTTTGTTGCATTGTCTGATTGTCTTACTGAGCTAAGTTGTGAGCTCACCCTTATATATACATGTTTTTAGATGTTGATGCAGGTTATACAGTGGAGGATTACATGGACGCTCCAGTGTATGGAGGTGTGGCTACCCTGGACGTGCAAGCATGAGAGGACGAGCATGACGCTTCATGCGAGTGCCCTTTCAGCGTGTACCTTTAGGATTTGATTTTAATTTATTCTATTTATTTTCGAATGAAAATACAGTGATGTAAAGATATTTATTTAAGTTTTGAGAATTTGAATAATTGAATATTTTATTTAAATTTATCAATAGATTACTCAGTTCATTTTATTTAAGACTTTCGCTGTATTTATTATATTCTGATTGTGATTATGTGCAATAGTTTGTATGAGTGGACACGGTCTTATTGAGATCCTAGTGTGAACCATTGGTTCAGTGATGGTTCACTCACACTTCTGGTTCAGCCAGAATTGGGGTGTGACAACTTGGTATCAGAGCTCTTAGGCTCTGTCCAACAGACCATATTGCACTTAACTAAGTCGATGATCTGAGAAAGGAAGAATTAAAAACTTTAATAAAAACCCACCTTAAGCATTTGTTTGATGTCTGAGACTAAATTCGAAAAAGCATAATATACTATACTAAATATGGAATTAATAACAGTCATGCTCTAGATAGGAACCTTGATGATAGGTGAGAAAAAAAAATCATAAACCTCTATTAAATGGAAAAGAAAAACTGTATCAAGAGTGAAAATATACATAAACATCTAAAGAGTAAAAAAAAAAATTAGTTGTGCTACAGGGTACAGTCCACAAGCCGGACAGTTACCCTGTTATATAAACCATGCCAAGAAAGAGAAGAAAAATAAGAGGTCTATCATGGCGTTGGGAGCCTAGGAGGAATGGGGTCAGTGATGTCATAGTCACGCTCATAAGCTACCCTGAGCCAGTGCACCTGCTCCTAGGTGACTCTGAGGCTGCGAGTAAGGCGCTCTAGATCACGGCTCATCTCCTGCTGGGATCTCGGATCTTCATGAACATACCCATCACGGTATCGGAGGAGGTTGAGATGGCCCCGCTGCATGTGTGGGCTGTGGTGCTGGCGCTGGAACATCCTCCATCTAATCATTGTCACCCTCATCATATCCACCTGCCTCTGCTGCATGAGCCGCATTGGTTGCTGTTGCTGCTGCTGCCGCGGCTGCTACCCTCCTGAGTGGGCAAGTATGAGCCTCTAATTCCTCATCACCGATCTGCAGGTTGTCCATCTGCATCCAGAGAATGGCATCCCAGTCAATGTCAGAGGTCATGGTGTCCTCAACTGCAACCTCACCTCTCATGTCCACCCGTAAGCGCTGCAGGAGAGTGGTGATGAGTCGGCCATATGGAAGGTTACTGGCCCGATCGGACAGAGTAGGCTGATGCATGGTCCTTATAATGATGTAGGGGAGACAGACCCGCTCCCCAGTGCAGACACAGTAGGTCAAATACTGAGTGAGCTGAGACAATTCACTATAATGGCCGCTCTGAGGCATGATATTGTGCTGGATGATGCGACAGTATACATGAGGCATAGGCCTCAAGCTAGCAGCCTTCATAGGTGCTCCAAGGTTAAGTAGCTACTTCGAAATCTCCTAGTGCAGATCCTCAGTGAGAAAGCCCTTCATCTTAGGGGCGTAGTAGACCAAGTCCCCATCATTGGGAATCCCTAGGAGATCGGTGAACTGGTAAGTGTTGAAGGAGATGGGAACACCCTTGACGAGACTGGTAAGGCGGAGTTCCCTGCCTTGGCTGAAGTCATTGACATTCCCCTCTATCTCCAAGTTGGCGTAGAAATGTTTGACTAGGTTGGGGCGAGTGGTCACAGTAAACGTGATGACAGGCAACCACCCGTCTTCCAAAAGCGGCCTCCACATCAAACCGATGAAGCTGCTCCAGGTTCATCCGTTGCCCTGACTCGATATTCTTCTCGTCAAACCAAGGGAAGCGGGCTTGCGCCGCCTCGGAACGAAACCACCACTCATCGAACTATGGAACAGGAGGATGCGGACGATTCATGCCAAGACCGAATGAACATTTACCTGCACCTCTGCGTTGAGACATTTTGAACTACAAACAAAGACAAAACAAAGAGAAATGGGTTAGAAATTTTCAAAATTTCGGCAGCATAATGACAGTAAATTAAGCAAAAGCCTCAAACTCACCCAAAACCTAGGGAGGAGGACTTACGTAACCCCCAAACACTTCATGAAAACCAAACATACATCAATCAAACAAGAAATTTAAGAATTTTCAGAAAAATTCGATTTTTTTTACCAAAACCTAGATTAAAAACCTAAAAATTTGATTTTTTTTATAACCATTCGGTGGAACCTCAAATTGGTTGAGGGCTTTTGCTTCTAGAGGTCCCTAAACCCTTTATAAGCAGAAGAAAAAGAGTTCCTTTGGTTAGAATCTTCCAAACTAAGAAAAACCTAGTTTTTGGGTATGAAACCATGGAGAAACGATGTAAAAAATGGTAAATGAAAGGAAGGAACTTACTTGGAGGCGATGTTCTAGGTCTGGATCGGAAGGAAATAGCTTCTAAGACCACCGGTCGAACTATAGCAACTCACAGAGCCAGAGAGGAATCGCCACCGGAGAGGAAGAAGAAAGGAAAAATGAGAAAAAAAATATCACTTTTCGTGATTTTAAAAAGGTTCTGGGCATACCGGTCGACGGTTTTGCCCATACCGGTCGACCGGTACCTCCCTGGTAAAGTCGACCGGTACCCCTCGGTCAGAAGAAAATCCTAACCGGTCGAACTATACCGGTCACTCCATTTTCCACAGAGTTGCGACCAGTACATCGACCGGTACCCCTTGGGAATCCGAGAAGTTTGTCCGCCTGGACATACCGGTCGCACTACCTTATACAGTGCCATGACCAGTATGTTGCTACTGAACAACTAATGAAAACCCAAAAAAATTTGGGAAAAATTTATAAAATTTTGATTTAAGTTTCGTTACGATGTTTCGCCTTGTAATTGTTAAAGACTAACACTATTATGATTGTACCTCATGTGTTATGCCTTCTTCTCAGATTCAAACAGACTAATCTGAGATGGCAGGTGGAAACGATCGTAGAGGCTCACGAAAGCGTCACCACTCCAGGGTGCGCCCAGACGAGGATAATGTGGAAACAGGAACTGTTGATGAGCAAAACCTGAACTCTGAAGGTGGAGAAGGGCAGATCCCCATAGCACCAACAAATTTGCCAGGCCCTCCTCACACTAACTCTGAGACTATTGTGACGAATCTGATTTTTCAGATGGAAGCTCAGCAGAAAACATTCCTAAATGAGATGCTGAAGATGTTCAGGCCACCGGGATATATTCCTACAGAAGGTACGCCTGAGTCTGGAAGAAATAACACCTCACTGCCAATAGATGGTAGTATTGGATCGATGGGCCAAGGACAGAATCTACAACCACCACACCAATTTCCATCGCCATCTGTCTATCAAGGAATCTATCCGTACCCACCACCATGGTACGGAATGAATGCACTAGGGCAGAATGACCTAAGCCAAGCGATGGATAGGTTCTTGAAACTGAAACCCCCTACTTTCACAGGGAAACTAGGGAAACCACTGTGGCCTGCACAGTGGGTGTCTGAAATAGAAAAGAACTTCCGTTTGATGACTTGTATGGAAGATGAGAAGGTGCTGTTTGCTACGCACATGCTCAAGGAAGATGCAAATGCCTGGTGGAATTCTACCCGGTCATACCTAGAGGTAAAGCACACTCAGATTGATTGGGCAATATTCAAAGGAGCTTTCTTCGATAAATACTTTCGAAGAGCTTTAGAGATCAAATGGAGAAGGAATTCCTCAACCTGCAAGAAGAAGAAACCAAGACCCATAGGTTCACCATGGGATTACGAGGAAGTATCCGAGAGCACGTCTTGGGTTTGGAAAAGAAGATATATAATGAGGCTGTGCAGATTGCCAGGGTAATTGAATCCAGTCAAAGAGATAGCTTCTTTGTTCAAAACATGGGACTGAAGAGGCCTGCTACTGAGACTTCAGGTGGAGGCAATACTAGACCATTCCGCCCATACAAGGCTTAGTCTGCTGTGGTGCCTGCAAGGAACACTACTGCACCACCACCGTCACAGTTTGCTGGACAGAACCCAAATGTTAAATGTTTCAACTGTCAGCAATTGGGTCATTATGTGAAGACCTGTACTCTACCTAAGAAGCAACTACCGCTGCAAGGAAAGGTATTCGCAGTCACCACTAAAGAGGCAGCCGCATCACCTGATGTGGTTACTGGTATGATTCTATCCCTTCTTATTTGACTTACTATTTTTTGTATTTGAGCATGTAGAACTAAGGGATAATTAAATTTCAGGGACTGTAAATATAGCTGATATACCTACCAGAGTACTCTTTGACTATGGGGCCACGCACTCCTTCATTTCTATTTCTTTTGGGAAGCGAATGGAATTACCTGTCAAGTATTTAAACCCAAGCTTGATAGTTCGCTCTCCATTGGGAGTCGAAGTGGCGTTAAATAAATACTATGGGCCATGTACAGTTAGTATTGAGGGCCAAAACCTAGAAGCAAATCTGGTTCAACTCGAGATGGCAGAGTTTGACATCATCTTGGGAATGGATTGGCTAGGCCATCATTCAGCTAGCTTATTATGTGGTGAAAGGAAACTTGTGCTTAATGATGAGAAAGGGAAAGAGTTTAGCTTCACTGGGACCAAGTTACCTAGGAAGCGGAATCTGATCCTCTCCGCCCTAAAGGCTAAGAGATGCTTAGAGAAGGGAGGAGTGGGGTATTTAGTGTCTGTGGTCGACATAACTGCTGAGGTGCCAAAGATGGAAGATCTAGACGTGGTACGAGAGTTTCCAGACGTATTTCCAGAAGATCTACCAAGTCTACCTCCAGACAGGGCTACAGAGTTCGGGATAGACCTTATGCCAGGGTCGGCACCGGTGTCTAAGGCATCGTACAGGATGACCCCTACCGAATTAAAGGAGTTGAAGACCCAATTACAAGAACTACTAGATAAGGGTTTCATACGACCAAGCATATCTCCATGGGGAGCACCTGTATTGTTCGTTAAGAAGAAGGACGGTAGTGTATGGTTATGTATCGACTACCGAGAGCTGAACAAGTTAACCATCAAGAACCGATATCCTTTGCCTAGGATTGATGATCTGTTCGATCAGTTGCAAGGTGCAAAGGTTTTCTCGAAGATTGATCTTAGATCAGGGTATCACCAATTGAAGATCAAGGCCGTAGATATTCCAAAGACTGCTTTCAGGACAAGGTATGGACATTATGAGTTCCTTGGAATGTCATTCGGGTTAACTAACGCTCTAGCGTCGTTCATGGAACTGATGAACCGAGTGTTTCATGACATGTTGGACACTTCGATCATCGTATTCATTGATGACATATTGGTCTACTCACAAGACAGGGAGACTCATGCAACACATTTGAGAGCAGCCCTACAACGGCTGAGAAGAGAGAAGCTTTACGCCAAGTACAAGAAGTGTGAATTTTGACTGAAGGAAGTGGCCTTCTTGGGTCATGTAGTATCTACAGACGGTATCAAAGTAGATCCAAGCAAGATCGCAGCTATAGTAGGATGGGATGCACCGAAATCAGTTGCGAAGATTCATAATTTCCTTGGATTGGCTGGTTACTATAGAAGATTTGTGGAAGACTACTCAAGGATTGTCGTTCTACTTACCAGACTAACCAAGAAAGGGGAAAAGTTCATATGGACTGATGAGTGTGAGAAGTGCTTTCAGACCTTGAAGTCAAGACTAGTCTCTGCACCTATCTTGACCATCCCAGCTCCAGGCTTGCCGTTTACTTTATATATGGATGCCTCAGGGTTGGGTCTTGGATGTGTGTTAATGCAAGGAGAACAGGTGATTGCCTACGCATTAAGATAGTTGAAAGAGCATGAGAAGAACTATCCTACGCATGATCTGGAATTAGCAGCAGTTATCCACGCAATCAAGACTTGGAGACACTACCTTTACGGTGAAAAGTTTCAGATTAAATCGGATCACAAGAGCTTAACTTACCTTTTCACTCAGAAGGACCTGAATATGAGACAGAGGAGATGGCTGGAATTATTAAAAGATTATGATTGTGATATCCAGTACCATCTAGGTAAAGCAAACGTTGTGGCTGATGCCTTTAGTAGAAAGTGGGCATTAAAACCTGAGGCAGGACCTAGTACAAATGCTGCATTGTGTGCTGCGGCCTCAAGCTCAATAGAGAATGATGAAGAGTATATATTAGAAACTGCAGGAGATCCAATGGAACAGGACTTAATTCATAACTTTACATTAATGTTCACAGCCTTGAAAATCTCAACGGATCTAATAGATGAGGTCAAAGTAGCAATCCTACAGGATCCACACCTCAAGACTGTGCAAGAAGATCTAGAGAAGGGAAAAAGTAATCCTGTCTTTACCTTGGATTCAGACAAGGTACTTAGGTATCATGGATGATTATGTATACCTGAGAGTGAGAACTCAAATATCAGAGATCGAGTTATGACAGAAGCTCATTACACCCCATATTCGGTATATCCAGGAAGCACCAAGATGTACCATGATTTAAGAAGATTATATTGGTGGAGGGGTATGAAAGTGGATGTAGCTCGATTCGTATTCCAATGTTTGAATTGCCAGCAAGTTAAAGTAGAAAGGCAGAGACCCGCAGGTTTGTTACAACCACTACCAGAGCCAACATGGAAGTGGGATTGTATCACAATGGATTTCGTCACTGGCCTACCCTTGACACCAAGGTCAGTGGATGCAGTATGGGTTATAGTCGATCGACTTACCAAGACAGCTCGATTCATCGCTATCAGACCTCAGTATACCATGGAGAAGCTGGCCAAGCTATATGTGGATAATATAGTTAGACTTCATGGGGTCCCAAAAAGTATAGTATCTGATAGAGATCCCCGTTTTACATTAAAGTTCTGGGAAGGATTACAGAAAGCAATGGAACCAAGTTGAAGTTTAGTACAGCTTTTCATCCTCAGACAGACGGGCAGTCAGAAAGAACTATTCAAATCTTAGAAGATATGCTCAGAGCATGTGCTCTAGATTTCAAAGGAGCTTGGGATGAGAAGCTATCGCTCATCGAGTTTTCTTATAACAATAGTTACCAGGCTACAATCCAAATGGCTCCATATGAAACACTCTATGGGAAGAATGTCGTACACCTCTGTTATGGAATGAGGTGGGAGAGAGAAGAATTGTAGGACCGGAGTTCGTCGAAGAAACTTATCGAGTGATTGATCAAATCAAAGAAAGAGTAAAGACAGCTCAAGTTCGACAAAAGCACTATGCAGATAACCGATGTCAAGATCTGGAGTTTACAGTGGGTGATAAAGTATTCTTGAAGATATCACCTGTGCGAGGTCTGAAACGATTTGGTAAGAAGGGGAAGCTATGCCCCAGGTATGTGGGACCATACGAGATTTTGACCAAACGTGGTAATGTGGCATATCAACTGGCTCTACCACCATCCATGTCAAGCGTTCATGATGTGTTCCATGTGTCTTTATTAAAGAAGTATGTCAGGGATCCATCGCACATTTTGACAACAGACACACCAGATTTGACAGAGGACTTGACGTTTGAAGTTGTACCAGTAATGCTCACAAGCCCAAAAGTACAACATCTCCGAAGCAAGGATATCCACTATGTCAAAGTTCATTGGAAAAGCCAAGATGTAGAAGAAATTACTTGGGAGGAAGAGAACGCAATGAGAAAAGAATACCCTAACCTCTTCGAAGACCAAGGTACGTTCAAATTATGAGGCCGAAATTTATTTTAAGGGTGGGGGAGTTGTGAAACCTACATGTAAATTTTGGGGACAAAATTTCTTTTAAGGGTGGGGGAGTTGTAAGACCCGTACTCCATGAACCCAATCTAAACCTTGTTTCATGTCGAAACAGGTCTTCCAATCATCACTGGACCAGATGGGACGAGCGGATGACAACCAGGTATGAAGTCAGACCAATCGGACCAATTCAATTATGAAAAACCTCATACCGATCGATGGTACCGGTTTATGGTACCGGTCGATGGTCAACCGGTATGGCCTGCGCAGCATGGATCCGAAAACCAAAGGACTTTCCTAATGTTAGGAGGCTTCCCACTTTCCAAATTTTAAACCAAAGGACTTTCCTAATGTTAGGAGGCTTCCTAAACCTAACCCTAGTCTATATAAGGACCCTTAAACCTCCTAAAACCTCTTCCATTGATCCTCACAAACCCTAAAAAGGAGAAAGAGGTTGAAGAAGGAGAATAAGCTAGGAAGGAAAGGAAAGAGCCGCCAGTGCCGTTCGATGAAGAACAAGTTACAGCAAGTCAACGGTAAAGCTGTGATTGAATCAATACCATGCAAAGCAAGGTATTGATCTAAACCTTATTTTTCCGTCAAACCCTAAATTAGTCGTAAACCCTAGATTCAAGTTCTAAGTCGAAGATCATCGAGGCTAGGACTTGAATGGGGTTGGAAACAACTCTAACTCAATGTTCAGACCAGAATGAATAGGAGAAACCCTAGGATCAGTAGAGGGTGACCGACGAAAGATGAGAACCAAGTGTATGGTCTTCCGGAGACATACCGGTCGCACTCTATGCGATCGGTACTAGGACCGGTACCTCTCGGGGACTGGTCTATGGGGACCGGCCGACCATACCAGTCACAGGTTTTCCCCACAGTGTTGCCATCGGTACCTGTGACCGGTCTGCTCTGTGAGAAGTGTTTTGACCTTGTTGGTTTTTCGACCAACGTAAACCCTAAGAGAACTATTCTAACTAAACCCTAATATCGTATAGGACATTGTGATAGCACGTTTGGATTCTGCGACGCAGAGCAAGCTAGAAAATAAGCATCAGGTAAGGGAATCAGACTTAAACCCTAATAGTTAAATAACAATAAATCATTGTTAATAATTATGGTTCTATGGATTGATGTTTGTGCATTATCGCATGTCATCCTTTACTTTTAGTTATTATTATTGTTCATGCATACTTGTTATGCTAGGTTGTGACTGTTAGGCATGTGATTATTTTCGTTAGTGTGTGGAATGGGAAGGACTGGAGGTCTGGGATCATTCCTCACACTAGCACCTTTCTTATCATTCTGTCTTAGCATGCTTGGTGCGGGTAGGGTATCAGGGGGAGGAAATGGCACTGTGGTCTCTGGCCTGGCCACTAGACTCTAGCTCTATCTCTATGCTGTAGGGAGCTACGCTGGGATAGGCCTACTTTGATGACATATAGGATTGGTTAGTTGCGAGCCAAGTTTACAAGCCCTCGCCAATAGGGGCTTACGTGTTGGTATGGGTAGAGTATCAGGGGAGGTGTTGGCGGTGTTTGATCCGGACGCCTTAGCTCTATCTCTATTTCATGATAGGGTGCATGTGCGACGACAGTGGTGTTTGATCCATTGGGCGGCTTCACACACTCGTGTATAGAGGTGCGGTGGCCGCCAATCCTTTCTAGAGCACATTGCAAACTTAAACCAGACCATAATGTGAATGTTACTCATGCATATGTTTGTTGCATTGTCTGATTGTCTTACTGAGCTAAGTTGTGAGCTTACCCTTGTATATATACATGTTTTTAGATGTTGATGCAGGTTATACAGTGGAGGATGACGTGGACGCTCCAGTGTATGGAGGCGTGGCTGCCCTGGACGTGCAAGCAGGAGAGGACGAGCATGACGCTTCATGCGAGTGCCCTTTCTTCGTGTACCTTTAGGATTTGAGTTTAATTTATTCTATTTATTTTTGGTTGGAAATACAGTGATGTAAAGATATTTATTTAAGTTTTGGGAATTTGAATAATTAAATATTTTATTTAAATTTATCAATAGATTACTCAGTTCATTTTATTTAAGACTTCCGCTGTATTTATTATATTCTGACTATGATTATGTGCAATGGTTTGTATGAGTGGACACGGTCTTATTGAGATCCTGGTGTGAACCGTTGGTGCAGTGACGGTTCACTCACACTTCTGGTTCAGTCGGAATTGGGGTGTGACATGAATGCTCCTATGTATGGACATGCGGCGACGATGGACGCTGAAGTTATGGTGGAGTCGCATGATTCGTCATGCGAGTGCAACTCTTATGTTTTCAACTAGAATTTTATTCAATTTATACAGACATTGTAATTGATTAAATATTTTATTTTATGTCTTAGTCGATGGAGAATAATTAGATAATTTATTATTTTATAATTGTTAGACTCTCAATTCTTTAGTATAAAGACTTCTGCTATTGTGTATTTACTCTGATTATTGACGTGGATATGTATGGTTTAAGCAAACAGACACAGGCTATTCGAGATCCTAGTTCAACCATTGGTTAATTAGTGGTTCATTACTCCATTCTAAATAGTACGGAATTGGGGTGTGACAACTTGGTATCAGAGCTCTCAGGCCCTGTCTATTAAACTAGTATATTTTCACAAAGGTTCGTGAACTGAGTTAGGACAAAATTTAAAAGCTTTAATAAGAACACACTGTAAGCACTTGTGTTGTTTGAGACAAAAATTAAGAAAGGGAATAATGCATATATAAAAAGGAGAAACAAGTTTTATATACATCAATTAAAAAGTACCTTTATACATATCCAAAGCAGAGTACAGTCCACAACCCGGACAGTTACTCTGTAGAACAAAAGAAAAAGATAAAAAAAAATATATACATCATGGAGCTGGAGGTGATGGAGGAGGAGGTGCCTCGCGATCTCTGTCGTAGTTCTCAGCATATACTCTAGTCAACCAGGCTGCCTGAGTCTAGGTCGTCTGGAGACTAGCTGTCAACTCGGCCATCCGCTGATCAGATGCACGCTGAGCATCTAGAAGCTCTCCCACTCTCAGGTCCGTCACGCACTGAGCCTCCCTGATCTCACGCAGTAATCCCATCATATCATCAGATGGTGGGTGTGAAGGACCTGCCATGTGTGAAGGAGCCTAAGATGGATCAGCTCCAGTAGAATGTGGAGGTGATGGAGGAGGTATAGTGTCTACATCCATATACATGTGATCCTCATCCTCAATGTCATGCCCGTGAACCCTCAGCGTCTGCTACCTCTACCCGAGTACGAGGACGCACCAGAGCGTTCCTCTCATCATCACTGACCTGAGCATCCCGCATACCCATCCTATAGATGGCCTCTCAGTCCAGAACCGATGAGAAGGTCTTCTCCTGAATCCTCTCATCCACTAAATCAACGCCTAGGCGGGTGAGTAGAGTAGTGATCAGATGTCCGTAGGGCAGGTTGCCTATCTGACCAGGCAGCGTAGCATGGATCATCGTCCTCAGGATAATATAAGGTAGGCAGACAGGCTGCCTAGTGCAAATGCAATAAAGGACATACTAGGTCAACTGGGAGATCCTCTCATAGTGTCCACTCTAGGGTATCAGGTTGTGCTGGATGATCTTGCAGTACACCCAAGGCTCTGGGCGTAGGTTGATCGCTTTCATCTCCTAGCGATCATCTCTGATGAGCTAACTGTCAATCTCAGCACGCATCTCCAAGGAAAGGAACTGGGGCTCCCTGGGAGCACAGTACACCAAAGGGCCATCATTTGATATGCCCAAAAGATCAGCTAACTTCTGACAGTCAAAGGAAACCTCTACCCCTTTGACGTAGCTCGTGATCCTGAGCTCCCTACCCCTCTTTGTGTCATTGCGATTCCCCACTACCTGGAGATTGCAATAGAACTGTCTCACTAAATCCATACGGGTACACGCATCATAGGTAATCACAAGGAGCCATCCCATGTCACCAAATGCCCCCTCCACGTTGAACAAGGCTAGACTAGCCAACTCCACACAGCGACCCCCCCTCTACCTTCTTATGCTCATAGCGAGCATACTGAGCTTCGGCCTTGTTGGAGCAGAAACGAACTGGGTCATGAGCCCTAGGCACCTTGGTACGAGCCATGTTATCTGCCAATACAAAGAAAAACAAATAATAGATCAGTAATGTTGAAAAACCCAAAAATTTTGGCATTATAACGGCATAAATTGGTTGAAAGCCTCACTTCTCACCCATACACTTGGGCAAGAGGACTTACATAAGTTCTAAACCATCCTGCAAGGCTCATACAGTTGGAAATTTAATTTTAAAAGATCGAATTTGAAGAAATTTCAATAAATGCGAAAAACCTCAAAAATTTGGTCAAAAATGGAAAATTTCAAGTTTCTCGATAACCAACCGATGAAACTCAAATATTTTTTAGGGGTTTCATCCATTGGGTGACCAATAGCAAAAACCCCCAATAAAAATTAAATTTTTACGGTTAAAAAAAGTTTAATTTGAAGAAAACGATGTAAATGGACAAAAACCTAGTTTAAAAAGCTTTAAAAATGTGAAACAGTAGAGCATACCTGAAGAGAAGGAGCGGGAGTCACGAACAGAAGATATGATCACCAAACACTAGGGGTCGATACTGTAGCAACTCAGGGAATCGGGTTGAGTTGGAAGGAAGGAGAAAGAATGGGAAATGAATCCAAAATCGGGTTTAAAAACCTGATTCTGGATCATAGGGTCGCACAATTCGACCAAACTATGTGACCCTACGTCAGACCCTACCATCGACCCTAGCCTCTTGGTGATCTGACAGAGAACCAGGGTCGGACCTAGGGTCAGACAATTACCGACCCTACCATCAACCCTAGGCTCTCGGTGATCTGACAGAGAACCAGGGGTCGGACCTAGGGTCGGACATATACCGACCCTACCATCGACCCTAGGCTCTCGGTAAGCTGACAGTGTTATTCAGGGTCGCATACCCTAGGGTCGCATAAGGACCGACCCTACCATCGACCCTACGATGGAAAATACAATATTTTGTCAGAATGATCTGAAAAATTCAAAATTTATATTGATTAGTTGGATTTTTGACTTGAGAACAACTTATATTGATTGCCTCACATGTGCTATGATTGTTTACAGACACTAACACCACCAGAACAGGAAATGGCTGGGCGAAGAGTGACCAGACAAAGCCGTAACCCAATTCCACCACCACCACCTGTGGAGGAAGACAGCCATATAAATCTTGAAGCACAGGAGAATCTGAATACGGCACCACCAGTAGCTAGTGGCCAGGCAAATCCTACAAACTTGCCAGCCCCTACGGATTTGGCCACAGCCGTAATGAACTTATCACAACAGCTGCAGCAAATACAGTAGGTTCAAGTCAATATGCAAACTGCTATAGGGATGGCTTTTCCAGCTGTCCATACAACACCTATGCCAGCAGGGCAGGCCAGCACAATACCAGGGGGAAATAACATGGTACCCCACGCACCTCAAACACCAGTCATGCCGGCTCAAGTGTAGAATCTTGAGGTAGCTTAAGGCAGTTACCAGTATCAACCACCTATGTATGGGGCCTATGCTCCGTATCAGCTGGACCACTCCCGACTGATCGAGCGTTTTCTGAAGATGAAGCCCAAAGAATATAATGGTAAGCCAGCAGATCCTTTGTGGCCAGCACACTGGAGTGACGAAATGAAAAGAAATTTTATGATGATGACAGTAAATGAGAAGAGAAAGTACTGTGTGCAACCTTTATGCTGAAAGGCAATGCACACCACTGGTGGAAGTCCACTCGGACTTATCTGTTAACTAACCATGCCCAATTGACCTGGGCTATATATAAAGAGGCATTCTTTGAGAAGTATTTTCCTAGAAGTTTCAGAGATTCTATGGAGAGAGAGTTCCTGAGTTTATATCAGGGGCAAATGACCGTGGATGCATACCAATAGCGTTATGAGGAGCTATTTTTCTTTGCACCGCCAGCATGCAGGAAGAAAATACAAAAACCCAAAGGTTCGTCATGGGACTTAGGGGAAGCATTCGCGAGCATGTTCTGGGACTGAAAAAGAAGGTCTACAATGAAGCAGTACAAATTGCTCGAGTAATAGAGTCGAGCCAGAAAGAGAGCTACTTTGCTCAAAATAGGGGTATTAAAAGGTCAAATGGGAATTCTTATAACGGAGGGAATACAAGGACATTCAAACCCTTCTGTACTCAAGGTTTCAATGCTGCAGCCAAGACTACTCCAGCAGCTCAACCGCAACAAAAGCAAAACAATGAAGGAGTAAAATGCATTAACTGCAACCAAATAGGACATTATTCAAGGGAGTATCCTAAACCCAGGAAGCAGCTACAGCAAGGAAAGGTTTATGCTGTTACATCTGAGGATGCTGTCGCATCGCCTGATGTGGTCATAGGTATGACCTGAACCTTTCATTTTGGTATTACATTGTGTGAGCATGTAAACTAAATTAAAACAAATCACAAGTATCGTACCTATTAATGGCATACCCGCTAGAGTACTCTTTGATTCTGGAGCTACTCATTCTTTTATATCTGTGTCGTTTGGAAAGAAGCTGAATCTACCCCTCAAATCTTTAGACTACAAACTGCTTGTACGATCACCTATGGGATTAGAAGTGGAATTAGAAAAGTGTTATGGACCATGTCCAGTTCTTATTGATGAGAAGACTTTGGATGCAACCTTGATTCAACTTGAGATGGCAGACTTTGATGTCATCTTGGGAATGGACTGGTTAGCTCGGCATTCTGCAAACCTATTATGTGCAGAAAAGAAACTGACATTTAAGACAAGGAAGGAGCGGAGTTTAGTTTTACGAGAACCAAACTTCCCCGTAAACGAAAACTCATCCTCTCTGCATTAAAGGCTAGGAAATGCCTCGAGAAAGGAGGAGTTGGGTATTTAGTAACAGTGGTCGACCTCACCAAGGAAGCACCACGAATGGAGGATATTGATGTTGTGCGTGACTTTCCAGATGTATTTCCTGAATAACTACCAGGACTACCACCCGACCGAGCGATAGAGTTTGTTATAAAACTGATACCCGGAGCCGTACTAGTATCTAAAGCACTCTATCGAATGGCTCCTACTGAACTGAAGGAATTGAAGGTACAGTTACAAGAATTATTGGACAAGGGTTACATCAGACCTAGCATATCACCATGGGGTGCACCAGTATTGTTTGTAAAGAAGAAGGACGATAGCGTTCGACTGTGTATAGACTATCGGGAATTGAATAAGCTGACAATCAAGAATCGATACCCATTGCCTCGAATCGATGACCTGTTCGATCAGTTGCAAGGTGCCAAGGTGTTCTCCAAGATTGATCTTCGGTCAGGATACCATCAGTTGAAGATTAAGGATGGTGATATTCCAAAGACAGCATTTAGAACAAGATATGGACATTAGAAATTTTTAGTCATGTCTTTTGGGTTGACTAACGCACCCGCAACTTTTATGGAACTCATGAATCGGGTATTCCATGATATGTTGGATACGTCGGTCATTGTATTTATTGATGATATATTGGTCTACTCCATGGACAAGGAAACTCATGTCATGAATTTAAGAGCCGCTTTGCAGCGATTAAGGAAAGAGAAGCTTTACGCCAAATTTACAAAGTGTGAGTTTTGGTTAAAGGAGGTTGCTTTCTTAGGCCATGTTGTATCTACTGAAGGAATTTAAAGTGGATCCTAGCAAGATTAAAGCCATTGTGAAGTGGGAAGCCCCAAAGAGTGTGGCAGAAATTAGAAGTTTCCTAGGTCTAGTTGGGTACTATCGACGATTCGTGGAAGACTATTCCAGAATTATCGTACCTCTCACCAGTTTGACTAAGAAAGGCGAAAAGTTTGTTTGGACTGATAAATGTGAGAAGAGTTTCCAAACATTGAAGGCTAGATTGATATCTGCTCCGATCTTGACTATTCCTATTCCAGGACAGCCATTTATCTTGTATACAGATGCGTCGGGCTTGGGTTTAGGATGTGTACTTATGCAAGGAGAATAAGTAATTGCGTATGCCTCAAGATAACTGAAGACACATGAGAAGAACTATCCCACTCATGACTTGGAATTAACGGTAGTAGTACATGCTGTCAAGATATGGAGACATTACTTGTACGGAGAGAAATTTCAGATTAAATCAGATCATAAGAGTCTCACTTATCTTTTTAATCAGAAGGAGTTGAACATGAGACAAAGAAGATGGCTGGAATTATTGAAGGATTATGATTGTGATATCCAGTATCATCCAGGAAAGGCTAATGTAGTTGCTGATGTGCTAAGCATAAAAGAAATGATAAAATCTCAAGGAGAGGTTAATACAACTGCAGCAATGTGTGCTACAGGAAAAGTGTTCAATCATGGTAATGAGCAGTTCGTAATAGATGCACCGGGTAAATCAACAAACCAAGGATTTATTCATCGGTTTTCAAATATGTTCGCAACGTTGAAGATTGTACCTGAAATAATTGATGAAGTGAAAGCAACTATTAGATCAGATCCTTATTTAAGAACGGTACAAGAAGACATCGAAAAAGGTAAAACTATTCCTGAGTTCACCTTAGATGATGAAAAGGTACCGAAGTACAAAGGAAGAATATGTGTTCCTGAAACAAAAAATTTAGACATTAAACACCGACTAATGAAGGAAGCTCATACCACCGCCTATTCGGTACATCCTGGAAGTACAAAGATGTATCATGATTTGAAGAAATTATATTAGTGGAGAGGAATGAAAGCAGATGTAGCTAAATTTGTGTCTCAATGCCTAAATTGTCAGAGGGTGAAGGCTGAACGACAAATACCTGCAGGACTGTTGCAGCCGCTGCCAGAACCAGCATGGAAATGGGACTGCATCACTATGGACTTCGTCACCGGGTTACCATTGACTCCTCGAGTAGTTGATGCGGTCTGGGTGATTGTAGATCGTCTGACTAAGACAGCTCGCTTTATAGCAATACGACCACAGTATACCCTAGAGAGGTTAGCCAAGCTATAACTGGATAACATTGTTAGATTACATGGTATACCTGAAAGCATTGTGTCCGACAGAGACCCATGCTTTACTTCAAAGTTTTGGGAAGGATTGCAAAAGGTTATGGGTACAAGGTTGAAGTTCAGTACTGCATTCCATCCTCAGACAGATGGATAGTTGGAGTGTACCATTCAGATTTTAGAAGACACGCTTCGAGCCTGTGTAATTGATTTTAAAGGATCATGGGATGAGAAGCTACCATTGATCGAGTTCTCCTATAACAATAGCTATCAGGTTACTATACAGATGTCACCTTATGAAGCACTGTATGGGAGGAAGTATCGAACTCCTTTGTTCTAGAATGAAGAATGAAGTTGGTGAATGCAGCATCGTTGGACCAGAATTTGTTGAAGAGACTTATTGAGTAGTCGACATCATCAAGGAAAGAGTTAGAATGGCTCAGAATCATCAGAAACAGTACGCAGATACTCAACGCCGAGACCTTGAATTTGTTGTAGGTGATAAGGTATTTCTGAAGGTATCACCTATGCGGGGTTTGAAATGATTCGGACAGAAAGGGAAGCTAAGTCCGAGATATGTCGGGCCGTATGAGATTCTATCCAAACGTGGAAAAGTAGCTTATCAATTAGCACTACCACCATCTATGTCAAGTGTGCACGATGTATTTCATATCTCCTTATTAAAGAAGTACGTCAGAGATCTAACGCACGTTTTGACAGTAGATCCACCAGATCTAACTGATGATTTGACATTCAAAGTAGCACCAAATGAAATCACTAGTCGAAAGGTTCAACGTCTACATAACCATGACATATACTATGTTAAAGTCACCTGGAGGAGCCAAGATATAGAAGAGATCACATGGGAAGAAGAGAATGCTATGCGGAAGCAATATCCTCACCTTTTCGACTCGGAAGGTATGTACAAATTTCGAGGACAAAATTTTTAATAAGAAGGGGGGAGTTGTAAGACCCGTATCAAACTAACTGGTCTTACCACCTTGTACCAGGTCTACCTATCATGGTCGAGCTGATGCGTGTCGAGCGCAACCAAAAATAAATTACTCTACTTCTAATGAATAGTAATGATAAGTAAAGGTCGATCCACAAAGACTAGTTAATCAAATTGTCTACTTACCAAGAAAAAAGGAGGGGGGTTTCTTCTGCAATTTAATTGACAAGAAATTAAATAACAAAAATTCAATGGAAGATGATGTCGATTCAAGGAAATTATCTCACGGCTGCAAATTGATCACTAACCTCATATATATTATTCTCTATTCAAATATTTAACCAAGGATTATCAAAAAGCCAGACAATCCTTACCTTCCCTAATTTCATTAATTGAGCCCAGCACACAATTTAATTCCTATCAATAAATCAATTGGTATTAAGCAATCCTCAAGAATTTACTGATAGCATTACACTCTTGGAGGGAGTTAAAGATGAACAACAATCTAACAAGCGTCAGATTATTTAATTCATTCTATGTTTCCTTTAAGCAAGTAACAAAAACTTGGATCATAATTGTTCTGCTCAATTACTACTTTTCCTGAATTCCATAACAATTACGGATTATGGATTCAGGTTAGCAATAAACCACATAACTCAATCAATTAATAGGCCTCTTAATAAACTGAATCATGCAACCATTAACTTGAAAAATCAAGAAACACAGATATTTGAATAGAAAAATAATTTAAATTAAGAACAGAGTCTCACAATTTTACTAGCCGGATTGAATTCCCATTGAATCGACTAAAGAACTTAGCTAGACATGATAGAAAAGAAAGACAAAAGAAATAAAACTATCTTCTCAATAATTCTTGGATGCTCTATTACGTAGCATTTACATTGCTTAAATAGCCAAAGTAGAGAAGATTAAAACTGGTATGTCTAGAATTGACAACCTTATTACATAGAGATAAAGATTAAACAAAATCTGCTTGCCTAGATTAGATAGAGAATCATTCCATCATTAACCAAATGTCACCTCTAGATTTGTCAATCTTTGTAATATTCCATAGAGGTATATATTCTCCTCAAGATTTCTAACAATCAATCAAATCCTTCCAATAATAAACCTTCTATGTGTGGTAATCTTCCTTCTCTGATTTCAATTCAAATCAATTTTCCAGATCTGATTTTTGGATCACGTTTGATTTCTAGAATTCTTTCCACATTAAAAACCTGCATGAAATTCAAAAAATCATTATTGAAAATATCAGAATTTCTTTTATTTTAGACATAAATTACTAATACTTTCCACCAATGTCTTATATATAAGGAATCATCAAAATGAGTACCATAAGACATATAATATGTTAAATAGACTAAATATAAGAAAAATAAATATATAAAATTATGAATCCATCATCGGGCCAAGTGGACCAAGTGTGTGAAGAAAATCATAAGACCAGGTATGAGTTTGACCCAAAAACTGTAAATGTGAGGGTAGGGTCGCATGCCTAAACAGGTAGGGTCGACCCCACCTCAACAGAACTCCAACCTATGATTTTCTAGTCATAGGGTCACATGACTAGAAAAACGTAGGGTCAACGGATCCTGCGACCCAACGTCTGACCCTACAAATTCAGACAGAAATCGTAAATTAGGAAACTTCCCTAATTCCAAGGGGTTCTTTCCTAAACTCAATGGGACTTATTTTGGAAGGTTTACCTCTATAAATAGGACGTCCCTTAGCCTCTTTCACTCCTTTTAGAACCCTAATTGAAAGTGAGAAAAGAGAAAGAGAAGGAAAAGAAGAAGAGAAGGAAAATTGAAGAAAAAGGCTAAGGAAGAGGAGGAAGTTCAGAGAAACCTCTGAATCTCAGCCAACTTCAGGTATGAATCTAAGTCCCATCATAAATTAAGAGCCTAGAATAGATTAGGAAGAAGTTAGGATTTAGAGAAACCCAAATCATCCATCCATGGACATGTTCCAAAGGAATCCATGGAAGTAATCATCATAGGCAATAGAAAGTGTGTAAAAATCATAGTTATGAGCTATAGAACAATCTTAGAATGGACCTACAATACCACAAGATCGACCACATGCCTTCGGGAAGTCCTAGGGAGGGTGTGGTCACACGTAGGGTCGATTGATAATCGACCCCACGTCCGACCCTACCCCTAGGGTCTACTGGTAACCGACCCTAGGTGCTGCCCTACCTGCGACCATATGATTTCAGCTAGTTTAAATTTGTTAGAATTAATTCTAATTAAAATCTATCGACTTGTTAATCCTTTCTAGTGATTTAAAGGTGATTCATAAAGCTTGAATGAGGATCTACACTCAATCAAAGGTGAGGGAATAAGATCTAAACTAATTGAATAATAATAAACTGTTTTCGTTTATTGTGTCCAATACCATGTATGATTCTATGATTGTATGATTGTAATGTGCATATCACATGTCATCTACTATTCCTGTTATTCCTGTTCATACATATTTAATTCAGTTATTTACAACATGATGATGATGATGATGCTAGGAATAGGCATGTGAATGTTTGTGTGTAGTTGGTGTACTTGATGCGAGCGGGGCATCAGGGGAAGTGTGATGTAGTGTGGTCCTAAGCACTTTATCCCTATCTCTACTCAAGTCTTGTCCACTGACATCGTCGTATCGCCATTACCTTAGCAGAACTATTACGTCGTAGGGCATCAGGGGAGGTGGTTTCGGACCGTGTAGTCTCTGACTCTGCCAGGGGGCCTTAGCTCTATCTTTATGGACGTATTGAGGGATGCTGGGGTGAGGCCTTGGATACACTATTTGACATTAGGATTGGTTAGTTGCGAGCCCAGTTTGCAAGCCCTCGCCAAAGGGGCTTACGTGTTGGTATGGGTAGAGCATCAGGGGAAGTGTGATGCGGTGCGGTCCTAAGCACTTTAGCTCTATCTCTATTCCATGGTGGGTGCATGTGGGGGCAGCAATGGTGTTTGATCCATTGGGTGGTTCCACACATTCGTGTATAGAGGTACAGCGGCCACCTATCCTTTCTATAGCACATTGCAAACTTATGAACCAGACCAAAGATATAAATTGAATGCATGCATATGTTTGTTGCATTGTTATGTTTGCTCACTGAGCCGTGATGTGTGCTCACCCTTTCGACGTTGAATGCTTATTGTTGATGATGCAGGTACCACGGTTGAAGACTATATGAATGCTCCTATGTATGGACATGCGGCGGCGATGGACGCTGAAGTTATGGTGGAGTCGCATGATTCGTCATGCGAGTGCAACTCTTGTGTTTTCGATTAGAATTTTATTCAATTTATACAGACAATGTAATTGATTAAATATTTTATTTTATGTCTTGGTCAATGGAGAATAATTGGATAATTTATTATTTATAATTGTTAGACTCTCAGTTCATTAGTATAAAGACTTCCGCTATTGTGTATTTACTCTGATTATTGACGTGGATGTGTATGGTTTAGGCAAATGGACACAGCCTATTCGAGATCCTGGTTGAACCGTTGGTTAATTAGCGGTTCATTACACCATTCTGAATAATGTGGAATTGGGGTGTGACACATTATGGTTCAGTGAGCAAACAAAATAATGCAACAAACATATGCATGCATTCAATTCATATCTTTGGTCTGGTTTTTAAGTTTGCAATGTGCTATAGAAAGGTTTGGTGGCCGTCGCACCTCTATACACGAGTGTGTGAATCCTCTCAATGGATCAAACACCATTGTCGTCCGACATGCACTCACCATGGAATAGAGATAGAGAAAAAGTGTCCGGATCAAACACCGCCAATACTTCCCACGATGCCCTACCCATACCAACACGTAAGCCCCTATTGGCGAGGGCTTGCAAACTAGACTTACAATTAACCAATCCTAATGTCAAACAGTGTATCGAAGGCCTCACCCCAGCATCCCTCAATATGTCTATAGAGATAGAGCTAAGGCCCCCCGGCAGAGTCAGAGACCACACAGTCCGAGACCACCTCCCCTGATGCCCTACGATGTAATAGTTCTACTAAGATAATGGTAATACGATGATATTAGTGGGAAAGACTTGAGTAGAGATAGAGCTAGAGTTTGGTGACGAGGTCAAAGACCACCATGCCACATCCTTCCCCTGATGCTCTACTCGCATCCAACACACTAACCACACACATACATTCACATGCCTATTTCTAGCATCATCATCATCATCATGTTATAAGTAAACGAAATTAAATATGCATGAATAGTAATAGCAGAAATATTGGATGACATGTGAGATGCAAATTACAAGCATACAAGCATAGAATCAATCATGTCATTGGACTCAATAAAAATAACTAGTTTGTTATTATCCAATTAGTTTAGGTTTTGTTCCCTCACCTATTAGCAATTCTCAATGTCCTTCAAAGCCTAGGAATCTCTTTAAATTGATTTAACAACCTAAAAGTTATATGAACTTCAGTCAGGGTTCATATGTGACATGTTACAGTAGTCAAAAATTGAAATAGAGCACTGATAGGTGCCTGATTGGTCCTATGGTCTCTTGCTGTATCGACCTTACTATCTACAATCAATACCCTACGGTCGCACCATATGCGACCGTAGCTGCAACCATATGATTTTTGAAATCTTTCCGAATGCCTATGGTCGATCCTCTGGTCATACTGGTCATGCTATGGTCGACCGTAGCTACGACCTTGAGATTTCTGATCACAGTCTACATGAAATTCGAGTTCTTCCTGGGTCAATTCTTCTAATCTTCAATGGGGTTTATTCTAAGTTCATATTATGGCCATCATTAGTAATTTCTTATCAACCCTAATCATCAAATTCACTCCTCATGGTTCTCCTTGGGATTTTCTCAAGGAAATCGCATAGATCATAATAGGTTGACATGGCCTATCCTCCATAAAAGTGTTATTCCTTAGAGTTTACATCTCCAGAGATTTGTTTCATACCTTTGCCTGTGATAGAGAGCCAATCTCTTCTCATCAAATTATTCTCCTTAGCTTTTTCTTCTTCTCCTTCTCTTCCTTCTCTTCCTTCTCTTCTTTCTCTTTCTCTAAGGTTTACTAATGTTCTAAAAGAGTGAAAAAGGGCTGAGGGACGTCCTTTATATAGAGAAAAACTCTCCATATAAAGTCCTCTTTCAATTAGGAAAGCAATCCCTTAGTTTAGGAAAGTTTTCAAAACTCGAAGTCTGATCTGGGTTCTCACGGTCGATCATATGGTCGCATAAACCGTCGACCGTAGGGTCAAAATCATCGACCGTGGGGTTCTGGATTTGAGATTTTTGGTCCCCTTCCTTATGGTCGACCATACCTAACCAGGCATGCGACCTTAGGTATGTTTTTAGTGTTTTTAACTCGATTCCCATACCTGGTTTATGATCTATCTTCACACGCTTGGTCAACTTGGTCCAGGAATGATAGGAAGACCTGACATGATATGGTTAGACCAAGTTAGTAGAGTGCGGGTCTTACACTTTCGACATCGTCTTTGGTGTTGAACTTGTGCTTATCCGTTAGGATAATTATCCACCCTCTGAGTTTCGAGGCCCTTGGGGCAGCCGAGGGTATTTAAGATTTTGCACACAGGTTTTTCTTGTAATCAAACATCTTTATTGATTTTTTACTTGAGTTACAACATTCTACGAATAAAATTTTTATAGATTTGACACATTCCACATCCTCGATATTACTTCACCGTCCATTGTCTGAAGGTGGTATGCCCCTATTTTGGTCATTTTGACCACCTTGTAAGGTCCTTCCCAATTTGGAGCCAACTTTCAATGTTTTGCAGGTTTCGAAGTCGAGGCTTTGCTTAAAACAAGTTCCCCCACTTGGAACATTTTTTCCTTCACCCTTTTATTGTAGTGGTTCGCCACACGAGCCTGGTTTGAAACATTCTTTAGGTGAGCTAATTCTCGAACCTCCTTAAGGATGTCGAGGTTTACTAGCATGTTTTCCTGGTTTGCTTCTTCATCGAAGTTAGCCATTCGGAATGTTATGTACAGCCTTGACTAGCATGACAACCTCTGCTTCGTGGCTTAACATAAAGGACGTCTCCCCTATTAGTGTTCTACTGGTTGTTCTATAAGACCAGACGATACTAGGTAGTTCTTCTACCCACCTTCTCCTTTCCTCATTTAGCTTGTCCTTTAATCCTCTTAGTATTTCTTGGTTTATTACTTCTTCCTGCTCGATCTTTTTCTTCAGCCCATCGAGGATGGTCCTATTGGTAACCTTGACTTGGCTGTTGACTTTTGGATGGTGTACCAAGGTGAAGTGCTGGGCTATCCTGCACTGTTACAGAAGGCTCGAAACTTGTTTAATCAAACTGCTTTCCATTGTCAGTGACCACCACTTGGGGTATCCCATATCGATATACCATGGAGAGTTTGAAGAACTCAGTGACCTTGGGAGCCATAATCTTTGGCATGGGCTCCACCTTGATCTATTTGGTGAAGTAGTCGATGGCCACAATGAAAAACTTGCTCTGCTTGAGTCCTAAGGGAAACGGCCCTAGGATGTCCATTCCCTATCTGGCGAAGGGAATTGGGTTGGCAATTGGTTGTAGCAGCGCAGCTGGTTAATGCTGAATCTTGGTGTGCTTTTGGCATTGCATGCACTTTTTCACCTACTCCTCGTATTGTTTTACGATATTTCGAAAGTAATATCCCTGTCTGACCAACTTTTGGGCCAGTGTTTGACCTGCCTGATGACTCCTAAAAAAGCCCTCGTGTACGTCTTCGATGGGTTCCTAAGCCTCGGATGGTCACAGACATCGCAACAGGGGTAAAGAGAACGCCTTTTGTATAAAACATCATTGTATACAACATACTACTCCAACCTTGTTTGTATCTTCCTTGCTTCTTTGAGATCATTTGGGAGTACTCTATTTCTTAGGAAATCTAGGATTAGATCCATCCAACATGGCTCGTCTGTAAGCATATTAACCTCGACCTCAGGAGCGATGCTCGGTTTGTCCATCCGACTCATGTATACCGAGCTATCAAACTGTGACAGGTCTGTACTCAAGAGTTTGGACAACAAATCAGCTTCTACATTGTCTTCTCTATCTATACTCTTGATGTCAAAGTTTCGGAAGGCTGCAATCAATTCTCTGACTTTTTCAAGGTACGCTTGCATTTTAGTAACCTTGGCCTCGTAGTCGCCCTTGACTTATTTGACCACGACCTGGGAGTCACTATATACGGAGACATTAAGGACCATCAGGATTTTGCTAGTTAGAGTCCTACTATCAGAGCCTCATACTCAGCCTCATTGTTGGTGATGATGAAGTCAAACTTTACTCCACTTTTTATCTTGAAACCCTCAGGGCTGATTAGTACGACCCCTGCCCCAGCTTGCTGCTCACTGGATGCCCCGTTGACAAAAAGGGTCCAGGGTTATGGGATTGGTTCTATAGCTGGAGTCGGCTGGCGTACCTATAGCGCCATGTTAAGGTCATCGGGGTCGTCTGTCAATGTACTTTTGATGAGAAAATCAGCTAGGGCTTGAGCCTTAATTGTGCCCTAGGCCTGTACTGGAGGTCGAATTCTTCTAGTTCTACAGCCCAACGGATCATCCTTCCTGATACATCATTTTGAGCGAGGATCTTCTTGAGTGGCTTCATGGTAAACACCATAATTGTGTAAGCTTGAAAGTAGGGCCTTAGTTTCCTCGTGGCGGTGACCAAGGCTAGCGCATGTTTCTCTATGGCTTGGTACCGAGTTTCTACATCCAAAAATATCTTGCTCACATAATATATTGGTCATTGTATCTTGTCGACCTCTTTGACCAGCACACTACTTACCGCCACTGATGAGACAGCTAAGTAAAGCTGGAGCTCATCTCTGGGCTTGGGTTTTACCAATACTGGTAGGGTTGACAGATATTTTCTTAGTTCTATAAATGTCTACTGGCATTCTAGGGTCTATTCAAACTTTTTGTTGCCTTTGAGGGTCTTGAAGATGTAACCTCGACATGAAGCGCCGAGGGCTGTAACCCTTCCTGTGAGCTCTTGTACTTGCTTCACATTCTGGGGAACCTTCATATTCTGTATAGCCTCTATCTTTGCAGGGTTAGCTTCAATCCCTTGCTGAAACACCACGAAGCCGAGAAACTTTCCCGATAACACTCCAAAGGCACACTTGATGGGGTTCAGTTTCATGTTGTTTCTCTAGAGGACCCCGAAGGCCTCGGGGAGGTCATCGATATGCATCGCTCTTTACAAGGAAGTCGTCAACATATACATCCATGTTCTTCCTTATCTGATCCTTGAAGACTTTATTTACTAGCCTTTGGTAAGTGGCTCTTGTATTTTTTAAGCTGAGGGGCATGACTTTATAGTAGTATGTTCCCTAGCTTGTAATGAAGTTGGTGCTCTCTTCATCTTCTCGACACATTGGGATTTGGTTGTATCTCGATTAGGCATCCACGAATGAAAGTAACTCATGACCCGAAGTAGCATCTATCAATTGATCTATTCGAGGCAGAGGGTAGCTATCTTTTGGGCATGCTTTATTAAGATCGGTGATATCTATACAAATCCTCCAACAATCCCCTGTCTTTGGAACCATTACAACATTTGACAGCCACTCAAGGTATTTCACCTCTCCAATGAACCCTGCCCGAAGACTTTTCCACCTCCTCATTTATGATGGTCTATCTATTAGGTGTAAAACTTCTCTTCTTCTGCTACACAGGCCGATGTTCGAGGTCAATTGAGAGGCGATGTTCTATGAGGTTTTTGTCGATGCTTGGTGTCACACCCCAATTCCAGCTGAACCAGAAGTGTGATTGAACCGTCACTAAACCAACGGTTCACACTAGGATCTCAATAAGACCGTGTCCACTAATACAAACCATTGCACATAACCATAATCAGAATATAAATAAATACAGTGGAAGTCTTAATATAAATGAACTGAGTATTCTATTGATAAATAAAATAAATTATCCAATTATTCAAATACCAAAACGTAAATAAATATCTTTACATTGTTTATAAAACTCTAACTGAAATAAACCAACTAACTAAATTAACATATCCTAGAGGTACACACAGAAAGGGCACTTTCATGAAGCATCATGTTTGTCCTCCCCTGCTTGCACTACTAAAGCAGCAACACCTCCATACACTGGAGCAGCCACGTAGTCCTCTATAGTATAGCCTGCATCAACATCTAAAAATGGTGTATACACAAGGGTGAGCTCACAGCATAGCTTAGTAAGAAAATCAGACAATGCAACAAACAACATGCATAAATAACATTCACATTATGGTCTGGTTTTAAGTTTACAATATGCTATAGAAAGGATTAGCGGCCACCGCACCTCCATACGCGAGTGTGTGAATCCACCCAATGGATCAAACACCACTGTCGTCCCACATACACCCACCATGGAATAGGGATAGAGCTAAAGTGTCCGGATCACACACCTCCAACACTTCCCCTGATGCCCTATCCATACCAACACGTAAGTCCCTGTTGGCGAGGGCTTACAAACTGGGCTCACAACTAACCAATCCTATATGTCATCACAGTAGGCCCTATCCCAGCATAGCTCCCTACGGCATAGAGATAGGGCTAGAGTTTGGTGGCCAGGCTAGAGACTACAGTGCCACGTCCTCCCCCTGATACCCTACCCGCACCAAGCATGCTAAGATAGTAGCGATACGAAAAGGTGCTAGTGTGAGGAATGATCCAAGACCCTAGGCCCTTCTCATTCCATACACCAATGAAAACAACACATGCCTAACAATCACATCCTAGCATAGCGAGTATGCATGAACAATATAGTAACCGAAAGTAAAGATGACATGTGAATATGTACAAGCAACACTCCATAGAACAATAATTATTAACAACGTTTTACTGCTATTAGTTAATTAGGGTTTAAGTCCGATTCCCTTACCTGACACCTGATTGCTAGCTTGTTCCATGTTACAGTGTCCAATCTTGCTATCACAGGGTCCTACACGATGTTAGGGTTTAGTTAGAATTGGTTCCTTAGGGTTTACGTTGGTCGAAAACCAACTGGGTCAAAAACACCCCTCTCGGTGCATATCGGTTGCAGGTACCGATAGCGGCACTGTGGGGAAAGGTGCTATCGGTATGGTCGACCGGTCCCCAAATGACCAGCTCCTGAAAGGTACCGGTTGCAGTACCAGTCGCACATAGTGCAACCGGTATAGTCGATCGGTATGCCTCCGAAAGACCACCAACTTGTTGTTCGCCTTCCGTCGGTCACTCATTATGGCTGGTAGGTTTTCTCATATGCATTCTAGGCCTGAGCAATGAGTTAGGGTTGTTTTATGTTCCATTCAAGTCCTAGTTCTTAGGATTCATCGACTAGAATTCGAACCTAGGGTTTAACGAATAATTGGGGTTTAACGGTAATTTAAGGGATTTTAGATCAATACTTAGCCTTGCATGGTATTGATCAATCATTCACAAACCTTAACCTAGAAAAAGTACAGGCACTTACCATTAGTTCATGAACTTTGGTCTTCTTCGTCCAATGGAGGCTCCTCTCCCACCTTTCTTAGCTCCTCCTTCTCTTCGGATCTCCTTCTCCTCTCTAGGGTTTGTGAGAATCATCAAATAGGTTTAAGGAGGTTTAAGGGTCCTTAAATAGGCTAGGTTGGAATTTAAGAAGTTTCCCTACATTAGGAAAGTTTCTAGGCTCGAGATTTGTTAAGCGGGACCCACAGAGATTTGTTTCTGGATGTAACTAGTATGCCCACGCAGACATACCAGTCGACCGGTATATAGACCGGTATGATGAGACTGGTATGATAATTATCCTAAATTTTTGTCCATTTTCGTACCTAATTGTCATCCACTCATCCCGTCTAGTCCGGTTATGATTGGAAAACCTGTTACGACATGAAATAGAGGTTTAGATCGGGTTTATGGAGTGCAGGTCTTACACCTGGCATGTTTGCTACCGACCATGGGAATACATTTGTGTTTTCCTTGATAAAGGTGATGAGGTCTTCCTGCATTTCTCCTTGTAGTGAAGCATCGATTTGAAATATGTGCTTAGGGAAGTCTTCCGTTATGAGAATTTGGATAAGCTCCTCCACGGGTGTCCCTCGTTCCTGGCATAGATCATCTATGAGGTCCTCAACTATAATGGTCTGGACCGAGGCCTTTCCCTTCCCCTTGTGATCTTCAGTCTTTCCTTCGGCTCCATCGAAGTTTGTAATTTTAGCAGTCCATCCTAGTTCAACCTCGTAGCATTGCCTCGAGATTCATTGATCTCCGCTGCACTCTCTAGTCCCATGATCTGTGGGGAGTTTAATAACCTGGTAGAAAGTAGATAGATAGCTCTAAAGCCTATGCAAGGAAGGACGTCCTAGGACAACATTGTAGCTGGCTCGGAGATCAATTATTAGGAATTCAACATTGATTACTTTATGGTTCGGCTTGCCCCCGATCATGAAGGGTAGGTGGATTCCTCCCTTCAGGCACACAGAATCACTATTGAACCCGATCAAGGAGTGGACTACGGGCCCGAGCATCTCATTAGTGAAGTTCATCCTCTGGAAAGTAAGGTAGTATAGGATGTCTGCTGCACTACTTATGTTAACGATGATACAGCTGACATCAAAATTTGCTACTACAGCCGCGATTACAAGGGCGTCTTCATGGGACGATATAACGTTTATAAGATCATCATCACTAAATATCATGAGGTCACCCATCCTCAACATTTTTGGAGTAAGTTTGATTTGATCTAACTCTCTAGCGTATGCCTTCACCGACTTCATCGAGGTGTTCCCTACTGCCAAACCTTTAGTGATTACATACATTTTTGGTATGACCAGTCGAACTTTTTGAACTAGGGTGTTGAGGTCAACGGCTGTAATGTGCTGGGGGAGTCCGATCTCAACCCTCGAAAGGTCTTGCTGGTATCGCTTCTCCCAGTATTCCAACAGTGCTCTAGCTTTGGGTCCTCTTCGGCCATACGCTGGTTCGACGGGCATTCCTTTGTCAAAGCATTGGACCCACAGGCTCCGCTCAAGGTTGCCATTGGTCAAGTGTGCAGACCTCATCCATTCACTTCCCTGCCTTGCCTCCTTCTCTTGGTGTACAAGGACTGTCTTGATCATGTAAGTGGCTTTGATGCTAGGCCACAAGGGTGATGGTGCACTCTTTTCACCTCCATTATCTTCGTCGTCCTTTCTTCCTTTATTTTTCCCTGCTTCTATTTGGCAATTGTCAGGTTCGGACGTCACAGCCTTTGTGCTAGAGGGAGCTGGCCTCTTCTTGTCCATATATCGACTGAGCTTGCCATTCTAGATTAACTCCTCAATGGCGTCCAGAAGTTATCGGCACTCATTTGTAGTGTGCCCATGCTCATTGTAGAAAGTGCAAAACAGGCATGGGATTCTGGTCCGTGTATCAGGGTTCATCCTCCCTGGCTTTCGAAAGGTCATTTGAGATTTTTCAACCATAAATATCTCAGTCGGGGTTTTCCAAAGTGAATGGTAATCTTCATAGGGTTGGAAGTTTGGGGTTTCTACCCCAGTCATCTTGTCTTTCTTCTGTTTCTTGGATGGTTCCCCCTTAAAGGTAGCATCATTCGGCTTCTCCCCTCTTTTCTTCTCCGAGGCAGGAAGTTACTTCTGGGCAGCTGGATCTTTTTTTGTGGCTAAGTTTGCCATGGAATACTTCTTGCACCTCGCCTGTAGTTCGAGTAGAGTTGCAGCAGGTTTCTTGGCCAGGGAAAAGCTCAAGTTTGGTTCTCTGATGCCACCCTCGAGGGTGGTTTTGTTGATCGAGTCTTCGAAGCCTTTGATCTACAAGGCCTCTAAATTGAAACTATCAAGGAAGTCTCTAAGCGTCTCACCTTCCTCTTGGACGCAGTCCCTCAGGTTGTATGACATCTTCTTTTGTACTCGCCAACTTTGAAAGTGATTCAGGAAACTGTTAGCAAACTCGTCGAAAGAGTTTATTGATCTTCTGGGCAGGTTTCTATACCACAATCTTCCTGCCCCTTTCAGGGTAGCGGGGAATGCTCGACAAACTATCTCCTCAGGGTATGCATGAAAGGCCATCTGAGCCACATACGAATCGAGATGGTGCTCAGGGTCGGTAGTCCCGTCATAAGCCTCAATTGAGGGCATAGCGAAGCCCCGGGAAAGGCGAGTCCTCATTATGTGCTCTGATAGAGCACTCTCTATGGTGTACGTTTATCGTGTCAGGTTCAACTAACCTTCCTCCATTCGCTGCAGTTGAGCTCTTCAGTCTCAGAGCTCCTACTCCACATTTGTTGTGGTCTGGTGAAGTTGGGCCTCGACTGCTACTCTTTGTATTATGGCAGCGTTAAGCCTTGCTTGGACATCTTCCTGGCGAGGCTGTTGAGGACCCAGGCACTCTGAGACCGGAATTTTACTCATGCTCCTGTGAACACTTACTGCTGAGGTGCTGGAGGAAGACACCTGACTCACACCTCGGAAGCCACCCGGTATAGCACCTGCCATTCTTCAGGAATGATGACTTGCCAACTTTTGGGGTCGAGGGGGATGTGCCATAAGGACATCTCTTTGTGCGTCGCCTACATACCGAGGTGGGTCCTAGTAGGGCATCGGATCTCAACGCCTGCAAAGCTCAGACTGTCCCCGATTTCTTTCTCGACGTCTATTCTGCTCCCTGGCATCAGGGTTTGGTTGAATATTTTCCGTAAGGGGTTGATCCATAAGCTGCTTTGTTAGGAGCTCCAGTTGACGAGCCACATTGTCAAACTGTTCCCTCGTTACATATTAAGGGGAGTGAGGTGGTGAGATTTTTACCTCAGGAGCAAAATTGTCTGCAGCAGGAATCCCAACTTTATGTACCTAGGGACACCCTCAAGTGGGTGTGTGCCCCTTGGGAGATTGTTTCTTGGAGGTAGGTTCCTCCCAGGATTCTTGTTCGATGGTTACTGGTTGGCACTCATTCTCTTTTCGTATCGAGTTACAATCGATGACATTTACCAGCGGAAATGCTAAGTGTTGCCTGGACTTCAGATACGAGTTACTACCAATTCCCACAGACGATGCCAAACTGTTGTCACACCGAACTGAGTTGGTCCTTAGCTCAATTAATTTTCCTACATAAAAGATAGAAACACCATAATGATGGTCGACTAGTGACACTCTTTGACCACTCCAATGCCTAAGTAAGTTCGACTGACAAACAGTATGGGATAAACGTAAAAGGCTATCCCTTTTCTCAAAGGAGATTCTGGCAGCTTTCTCTATCTGAGTTCAGAGCTTAAGATTTAGTATGTCGTTACTTACGTCTGTTGTCAAAATATATAGACTGGAGATGGTCCAAGTTTAAAATATTTGGCATCTCTCCTGGTGCGGTGAGATGTCCTCTTGCAAGCGTGATCTATGTCCGCTGATGTGGAAATTAAGAGGATCCTTGCTGGATCATTCGGGGTTGACTCAGCTATCAGACTCCGTTGATTGTTCCATGGTCAACACATGGAGAATCTTATTGTCTGAAAGGAGGATTTCTCGGGTAGGGCCCTCTATCACAAGTGCATACATAGCTGGTGTGAGGTGTGTTGGCTTGCCCACGAGGCTCCACTTATCACAAGGTTCCGTCCTTCAAGACCTTGTTCCCTCGAAGCCTCCAATCCTCTGAGGCTACGAGGCTCTAACTATCCGAGGCTATAGGATTCCAAGGTTCTGAGACTGTAACCCTCTGAAGCTCTTTTATCCTCTGAGGCTAGATTCGGCCTATTGGCCGAGGCTCCCAGATAGACAATTTCTTCTCCAATTCTTCGAGGCTTGACATTGTTTTAGATTTGACTATCAAAGATCTAACAAATGCCATACACGTGTCAAAATTCCACTGGGGGTTGTTATCCCCCATATCAGCCACCATTGATGGCCACCATTAATGGAGGCCAAGTTCATATCCTATAATCTATGTTTGATCACCACCCACTTCTAAATGAGGTATTAATGTACCAATAATGATAGTCGGGCTGGGAATGATGTTTCCCACCGTACAAAACATGTTGGAAGATATTGGGAAGATGAATCTCCCCATTTTGACATCATCTTCACCGCTGAGTTCGAGTTTCTCAGACTCAGCCAACGGACCCGTGTTAGCGGATGGGCAAGGCTATAAGACATGCACATGAAATCCCCTACTGACCTAGATTTCCTCTATGTTAGGTCTTCCCACACCAACAGTTGACATACTCGAGGTGGACCCGATGGATACGTTTAGATCATAGGTGAATCTTCTTATCTGGACCTTAAGTAAAATAGCATGCCTTAAGTGGGCCTTGCATGCATCCCAGTGCATGGGACTCGAAGAATTGGTGTCGGGGATATGTTTTAGCCCTGTCGACAGCTATGCTGGCGAATGAGTCACCCAACTCCATACTGTCGGCTCATCTACAAATGTCACTCTCTTTCTCTTTCTCTCTCTCTCTCTCTCTCTCTCTCTCTCTCTCTTTCTCTCTCATCAATTTATATAAATAAGGGACCAATCCTCATTTAATACTCATGGACATTGAGGATTGGTGAGAGAGAACTTTAAGGAAGAACTTGGATGCTAAAAGGGAAAGCATGGAACTCTTAAAGGAAGACTTTGACACCAAGTAAGTCCCTCACCCATCCTCCTCCCTTGCTAAAGTGTAGCATTTACCACCTTGATAGTGGTGGTTGGACACCATTAATGGTTGGCCACCAGACCCTAGAATCTAGGTTTGATCACTGTCCACCTCTAAAGGAGGTATTAATGGACCAATATTGTTAATAAGTGTGGGAAAAATGTTTCCCACCATGTAAAAATATGAGGAAGATGATGCGGAGACAAAATTCCCATGTTACACTTCATCTTCCCCACTAAGTCTGGTTTCTTAGACTTAGTCGGCAGAGCCGAGCGGGCAGATGGGGTAATGCCCTTGCCCCCGACCATGTGTGGTCTGGCTGGCGGATAGTGTCACACCCCAAATTTCTGATATGAAAAATTTCAAAGTATGACTAAACCGATACACATTTTATGTTTGGTCTATCCCAGAATCTCATAAGCCATGTAGACCTCCACCAACCCCACACCAGTCAAGTACCAAAAAAGTAAATCAGAATAACCCTATACCGAAAATAATTTAAGTAAAACTGAGCTTAATATTGATAATTAAGAACAAATAAACATTTGTTCTACAGTTGTTTTATACTTAAAAACCATAACAAACCATTCATCAAGTTAACCCCATAATACTGGGTTCATATCAAAATAAATAAATAATCATCCGAAATGTAAATTAAATGATAAGGAAATTGTTACAAGCATTCTTCTTATTTGAACACGCACACGTCGCACTCGCAATCTGCTTCATGCTCTTCTTCTTCCTTTGGCTGCACGCCTAGCTGCAACAGATTTGAGATAACTGGTGCGTCCACATAGTCAGCAACAGTGACACCTGCAACATCATCTAAAAAAAAGGTGTACGCAAGGGTGAGCTCGTGAGAAAACAGACAAGCAAGTAGGAAAAATGCATGATAGATTATTACACACAAAGAGTCTGGTATAATGTATGCCATATGCTATGGCAAGGCCTGGTTATGCTCACCGAAGCTAACCACAACCTCACCCAGCCTGCTCCAACAGCACTGGTAAAGCCATATGTCTCCCACTATGGATGGTGATAAAGCAAAAGTCTAACCAGTGACACTCCAACGAACATTGCCGACCCTTCACCCTTATCCCCCATCACATACCTATACCTAATCCCCTATTGGCCAGGGTTGCACACATGGGTAGTGTCTCCAACCAATCCTATAAGTCATCAGATGTACCTTCTCGCTATCCTAGCAAGAATCCTAGTTTGTCCATACATCCCCCTAGACCCTGTTATCACACTAGAATAAGAGTCGGTACATGGCAAGGTTTGTCTAGTAGGTTAGATCCAGCGGTCCTCGACCATTTCACCACTGCCCACTAGACATCACATCACACAACCACAACAGTCATATAAGAAATGCAATACATGTAAAAAGGTAGTTATTAGATAACATGTTATTCACAATCAAGCATGCAACATAGACAAGCTCATAGTTAGAAACACTCCAAAAATTAAGTCAGAGTTTTGTTTCCTCACCTAAGATCTGGTTAATCCTACTTTTCTCACCACACGAGTTGACTTTGTCAATGCACGTGACACCTATTGCAAGTATGTAAGGTCATTAGTTATAAAGTAAATTAGGATAGTTTGTTTATAGGCTTCCTAGGATAAATCGGCCACAGCATCTGGTTGCACAATATAGTGACCAGTGTTGCTGTCGGTTGCTCTCAGGAACCTCTCCATTCCCAATAGGTCATAGATCCGATTGCTACAGTCACGTGACTATTTCTGCAGCCGGTGGAATTATCGAGCCTTCTTGAATGCATCCGGTCACATATCCGGTTGCAACATCTTGTAACCAGTGTCACAACCAGATCTCATCCGAGGGATTGGTCTGGCTATTTGGCCTATCCGAAAGCACGGGTTTTGCCTCTAGATTTCCCTCTGGACATGCTTTTGGGCTCCCATTGTAGAAGTCTATAGGTAGTCCTGCTAATTGGAGTTTCGATCGTGAGTTACGACTCAGACTAATCACCTCGAAGGGTCAATCAAAGGGGTATCACTTAGGTCTAGGAACATTGTTTAGGTTCTAGAACCATGGATGGTTTCGAGCATCAAGTTATGCTTTTCTTTGCTCAACCACTAACGAAGAGCAGAGCTTCATCAACCGTTAAAGGGTCGATGTCAATGCTTAATGAACACATTCAAATCACAATGGAGATCCTAAAGCACAAGTTAGAAGGTTTACCGCTGGCCTATCTAAGCTATGAGCTATAGTAGGGAGCGGTGCTGACGAACTCCATACGTTCTTCCATCCAAGCTCTTCCCTCTCCCTTCAACTCTCTCTCCCTTTGTTAAGGACACGTCAAAACTTTTAGTGACTTGATTGTATTCCTTTGGGAGGTGGTTGAGGAAGAGTTGAATGCCTTGCAGTCTCCTTTTTTATTTGGACTCCTTAGGTTAGTGGGGAACTCTAGGGAACTTCCAAATGGCATGTCAAGAGATTGAAGAGGGATTCTCTTCTCTCAACTCAGTCTAAGGTAGTTATAAGGAGATGGGACCCATCGGGTTCATCCATGGGGTCTAGAAGAATATTCTCATTCACTCCTTTTCACCAATTTGAATTTGCCAAATTCGTGAGTAAGCTTTTAGCTTATCCGGTCACAAGATCCGATCGCACTAAGTCTGAGCCCTTTCGGCCAGTGCCAGTGATCGGTGCCGCTGTCACACCACGAACCCGATTTAACCATATGTTCTCGTGTCGTGACCGGTCTTCCCATTGTAATCGGCTCAAGTGAACTAACCATATGAAGAAACCACAAAGCTAGGTGAGCAAACCAGTCAAAATAGTCAAACCAGTAAATTTGGTTTGTGTGGTCGCATGTATGGTCGACCGTATGGTCGACTAAGTTGAGACCGCACACTTGTGGTCGACTGTTTTGCAATTGTGTGGTCAACGGATTATGCAACCACACCAACGACCGCACATACCCAGAACCGACTTCGTGATTTGAAAACTTTCCAAATCGAAGGAGATCTCTTTCCTAATTGAAAGAGGACTCTATATGGAGGTTTTCCCTCTATATAAAGGACGTCTCTCTACTCTAGTTTAATATTTTAGAATAGTCTCAAACCCTAAACCTAAGAGAGAAAGAGAGAGGAAGAGAAGGAGAAGGAGAAGGAGATTTGGAGAAGAAAGCTGAAAGGAAGGTTTTACAGAGAAGGTTTTAGCTTTCTACAGTAAGCCAAGGTATGGAACTTATCTCTGTAGATGTAGATCCTATTAAATAAGGTTTTCTATTGTGGATTGGGGATGTCAAACCAATATGATCCATGTTATCCATTGAGTAAATCTTAAGGACAACCATAAGGGATGGGTTAGGGTTAATGGTTAATGAGAAACTATAAATAATGGTCATAGGATAACCATAGGATTATAAATAATGGCATTAGGATAATCATAGGATGAACCCAAGTAATGAGCTGAGAAACCGACTCAAAAAGAACTCAGATTGAATGTAAAAATTTACCAGAAATCGTATGGTCGCAGCAGTGATCGACCATAGGGTGACTAGTGAGTCGACCACAGCTATTCGGGAAGTTTTCAGAAATCGTGTGGTCACACATGCGATCGCATGTAGTGCAACCACAAGATTGACCATACGTCGTGTGGTCAACATATACTGAGACCATAGGGGTCGACTACATGATAACAACAAGTATATTTTGAGACCAGACAAGGTTTTTGACTACTGTAACTTGAGAAAATTAACCCCTAACTTAAATGCATTAATTGTTTAGGTTTCCAACGAGTTCAAAGTAATTTCCAAAGCTTAGGAGAAGGTCAAACATCGTTTACAGGTGAGGGAACAAGACCTAAACTAACTGGATAATAAAAAACTATGTTTCTTTTATTACGTCCAATGCCATGAATGATTCTATGCTTGTATGCTTGTAATGTGCATCTCACATGTCATCTAATATTACTGTTATATATCTACTCATGCGTATTTATTCCTGTTTATTTATAACATGATGTTGATGCTAGGAATAGGCATGTGATTGTGTATGTGGTTGGTGTGTTGGATGCTAGTGGAGCATTAGGGGGAGGATGTGGCATTATGGTTTAGCCTGGCTACTAGACTCTAGCTCTATCTCTACTCAGTCCTACCCACTGACAACATCGTATCGCCATTATCTTAGCAGAACAATTACATCGTAGGGCATCAGGGGAGGTGGTCTCAGACCGTGTGGTCTTTGACTCTACCAGGCGGCCTTAGCTCTATCTCTATGGACGTATTGAGGAATATTGGGGTAAGGCCTTGGATACATTTGGATGGCATTAAGATTGGTTAGTTGCGAGCCCAGTTTGTAAGCCCTTACCAGCAGGGGCTTACATGCTGGTATGGATAAGGCATCAGGGAAAGTGTTGGTAGTGTGTGATCCAGACACTTTAGCTCTATCTCTATTCTATGGTGGGTAAATGTGGGACAGCAATGATATTTGATCCATTGAGAGGATTCACACACTCATGTATAGAGGTGCGGTGGCCACCAATCCTTTCTACAGCATAGTTGCAAACTTAAAATCAGACCAAATATATGAATTGAATGCATGCATATGTTTGAGCATTATTTTGTTCACTTACTAGCTCGTGTTGGAGAGCTTACTCGCACATACATTATTCTTTTAGTTTTTGATATTGCAGGTACACCAACGTATGGACATGTGACGGTTATGGACGTGCAAGCTATGGAGGATGAGCATGATTCATCATGTGGATGTTTCCACTAAGTTATGCTTAGTCTTCTATTTTCATATTTGACTTATGGGATTGGTAATAATTTGTTATATTTATGTTTTGGTTTTTTAAGTTAACTTGTTAAATATTTAATTATCACTGTAGACTCTCAGTTCATTATTAATAAAGAATTCTGTTATTTATTTTATTATCTCTGATTGTGGTGTGGAATGTGTTTGGTTTGAAATGTTGGCACGGTCTTATGAGATCCTGGCTTGAACAATTGGTTCCTATCACACTACTGGTTAGTCCAGAATTGGGGTGTGACAGCCACACTGGTTGCCAGTTAACATCAAGATCTTTAAGTAGTTTGAGAGACAACATTTGAAACCCGGTTCAAGCTAATTGTCAGGTCGACATTGGATCGGATTCGTTAGTAGTGGAAAACCCTAGGGCGGTAAGAAAATCCAAGTTAGACCAAGTTTTCTAGGTGTGGGTTTTACAACTTCCCCCCTAAAAGAATTTCGTCCCAAAAATTTTAACTTACCCAGAGGATCAAATAGATACGGATACTTCTTCCTCATCGATTCTTCTTCTTCCCAAAACAGGTCTTCTACACGTTGGTTCTTCTACATCACATTGACGTAATGGACATGTAAACCCGCATCTAAAAAATGCGAGCTAATTTGAATTTTTCTCACATAACAAATTCTCCGGCCGACACTGTAAGACCTGCACTCCACTAACTTGGTCTAACCATGTCGTGCCAAGTCTTCCCATCATTCCTAGGCTAAATGGACCGAGCATGTGAAGAAAGAGTTAAAAACACTGAAAAACATACCTAAGGTCGCATACCTGGGTAGGTATGGTCGACCATAAGGAAGGGAACAAAAATCTCAAATCCAGAACCCCACGGTCGATGATTTCGACCCTACAGTCGACGGTTTATGCGACTGTATGATTGACTGTGAGACCCCAGATCAGACTCCGAGTTTTGGAAACTTTCCTAAACTAAGGGATTGCTTTCCTAATTGAAAGAGGACTCTATATGGAGAGTTTTCCTTTATATAAAGGACGTCCCTCAGCCCTTTTTCACTCTTTTAGAACGTTAGTAAACCCTAGAGAAAGAGAAGGAAAAGAAGAAAGAAAAGGAGAAGAAGAAAAAGCTAAGGAAAGGAATTTACTGAGAAGAGATTGGCTCTCTATCATAGGCAAAGGTATGAGACGAATCTCTAGAGATGTAAACTCTAAAGAATAAGACTTCTATGGAAGATAGGCAATATCAACCTATTATGATCTATGTGATTTCCTTGAGAAAATCCCAAGGAGAACCATGAGGAGTGAATTTGATGATTAGGGTTGATAAGAAATTACTAATGATGGCCATAGGATGACCTTAGAATAAACCCCATTAAAGATCAGAAGAATTGACCCAGAAAGAACTCGAATTGCATGTAGTTTGTGACCAGAAATCTCAAGGTCGCAGCTACGGTCGACCATAGCATGACCAGCATGACCAGAGGATCGACCATAGGCATTTAGGAAGATTTCAAAAACCATATGATCACAGCTACGGTCGCACCATATGCGACCGTAGGGTATCTATCGTAGGCAGTAAGGTCGACACAGTATGAGACCATAAGACCAATCAGACACCTATCAGTGCTCTGTTTTGATTTTCGACTACTGTAACATGTCACATATGAACCGTAATTTAAATTCATATAATTTTAGGTTGTTAAATCAATTCAAAGAGAATTTCAAGGCTTAGAAGGAGATCGAGTATTGCTAACAGGTGAGGGAACAAGACCTAAACTAATTGGTTAATAACAAACTGTTTATTTTTATTGAGTCAAATGCCATGATTGATTCTATGCTTGTATGCTTGTAATGTGCATCTCACATGTCATCCAATATTCCTGTTATTACTGTTCATGCATATTTAATTATGTTTATTTATAACATGATGATGATGATGATGCTAGGAATAGGCATGTTAATGTATGTGTGTCGTTGGTGTGTTGGATGCAAGTGGAGCATTAGGGGGAGGACGTGGCATGGTGGTCTTCGAACTTGTCACCAGACTCTAGCTCTATCTCTACTCAAGTTTTGCCCATTAACATCGTCGTGTATCGCCAATACCTTAGTAGAACTACTACGTTATAGGGCATCTGGCGAGGTGCTCTTGGACTGTGTGGTCTCTGACTTTGCGAGGGGGCCTTAGCTCTATCTCTATGGATATATTGAGGGATGCTGGGGTTAGGCCTTGGATACACTGTTTGGCATTAAGGTTGGTTAGTTGCGAGCCCAATTTACAAGCCCTCGCCAATAGGGGCTTACGTATTGGTATGGGTAGGGCATCAGGGGAAGTGTTGGCGGTGTTTGATACGGACACTTTAGCTCTATCTCTATTCCATGGTGGGTGCATGTGGGATGGCAATGGTGTATGATCCATTGAGCGGATTCACACACTCGTGTATAGAGGTGCGGCGGCCACTAAACCTTTCTATAGCATATTGCAAACTTAAAAACCATATCAAAGATATAAATTGAATGCATGCATATGTTTGTTGCATTGTTTTGTTTGCTCACTGAGCCGTGATGTGTGCTCACCCTTTCGAAGTCAAATATTTTTAGTTAATGATGCAAGTCCTACTGTTGAAGAATATAAGAATGCGTCGATGTATGGACACGTTGCTGCGATGGACGTAGAAACTGAAGAAGCGCATGATTCATCATGCGAGTGCAACCAATGTGTTTTTTCTTAACTTTAATTATAATTTGAACATCATATATGTAATTGATTATTTATTTTTATGTCTTGTGATTTGGAGATAATTGGATTAAATACTTATTATCACTGTTAGACTCTCAGTTCATTATCTGTAAGACTTTCGCTTATTTGTTTATTATCTCTGATTATTAATGTGGAATGTGTGTGTGGTTTAGTTTCTGGCTGAATGAAGTCGTTTTCTTAGGCCATGTTGTATCCACTGAAGGAATTAAAGTGGATCCTAGCAAGATTGAAGCCATTATGAAATGAGAAGCACCTAAGAATATTGTAGAAATCAGAAGTTTCTTAGGTTTAGCTGGTTATTATCGACGATTCGTGGAAGATTACTCTAGAATCATCGTACCTCTCACTAGTCTGACAAAGAAAGGAGAAAAGTTTGTTTGGACTGATAAATGTGAAGAGTGTTTCCAAACATTGAAGGCTAGATTGATATTAGCTCCCATCTTGACTATTTCGATCTCAGGACAACCATTTACCTTGTACACCGATGCGTCTGGGTTAGGTTTAGGATGTGTGTTTATGCAAGGAGAACAAGTAATTGCGTATACCTCAAGACAACTGAAGACACAAGAGAAGAACTATCCCACTCATGACTTGGAATTAGCAACAGTAGTACATGCTGTTAAGATATGGAAACATTATTTGTATGGAGAGAAATTTCATATTAAATCAGATCATAAGAGTCTCACTCATCTTTTTAATCAGAAGGAGTTGAACATGAGACAGAGAAGATGGTTGGAATTATTAAAGGATTATGATTGTGATATCTAGTATCATCCAGGAAAAGCTAATGTAGTTGCTGACGCACTAAGTAGGAAAGCAATGACAGAATCCCAAGAAGAAGTTAGTGCAAATGTTGTGGCATGTATCACAGGGAGAATATTTAATTATGGTAAAGAGTAGTTCATGATTGATATTCTGAATAAATCAACTGACCAAGGGTTTATTCATCTATTCTCAAACATGTTTGTTACATTAAAGATTGTACCTGATCTATTAGACGAAGTGAAAGTAGCTATTAAATCAGACCCTTATCTGAGAACGGTGCAAGAAGATCTCGAAAAAGGTAGGACTACTCCTGAGTTCACCTTAGACGTTGAAAAGGTACTAAGATACAAAGGAAGGGTATGTGTTCCTAAAAATGAAGACTTGGATATTAGACACAAACTAATGAAGGAAGCTCACACCACCGCTTATTCGGTACACCCTAGAAGCATGAAGATGTATCATGATCTGAAGAAACTATATTGGTGGAGAGGAATGAAAGCGGATGTAGCTAAATTTGTGTCTCAATGCTTGAATTATCAGCAGGTAAAGGCTGAAAGGCAAAGACCTGCAGGATTGTTACAGCCACTGCCAGAACCAGCATGGAAATGGGACTGCATCACTATGGACTTCGTCACTGGGTTACCATTGACTCCCCAAGTAGTTGACGCGGTCTGGGTGATTATGGATCGTTTGACCAAGACAGCTCGTTTCATAGCTATACGACCTCAGTATACCCTAAAGAGGTTATCTAAGCTTTATGTAGATAATATTGTCAGATTATATGGTGTACCTGAAAGCATTGTGTCCGACAGAGACCCACGCTTTACCTCAAAGTTTTGGGAAGGATTACAAAAGGCTATGGGTACAACGTTGAAGTTTAGTACTGCATTCCATCCTCAAACAGACGGACAGTCAGAGCGTACTATTCAGATTTTAGAAGACATGCTTCGAGCTTGTGTCATTGGTTTCAAAGGATCATGGGATGAGAAATTACCATTGATTGAGTTCTCTTATAACAACAGCTATCAAGCGACTATATAGATGTCAGCCTATGAAGCAATATATGGTAGGAAATGTTGAACTCCCTTATTTTGGAATGAAGTTGGAGAACGGAGTATTGTTGGACCAGAGTTTGTTGAAGAGACTTGTCGAGTAGTCAACATTATCAAGGAAAGAGGTTGAATAGCTCAGAACCGTCAGAAGAAATATGCAGATAATTGACGCAGAGATCCCGAATTAACCATAGGTGATAAGGTATTTTTAAAAATATCTCCTATGCGTAGTTTGAAAAGGTTTGGACAGAAGGAAAAGTTGTGTCCAGATATATTGGACCTTATGAAATTCTAGATAGACGTGGAAAAGTAGTATATCAGTTAGCACTACCACCATCAATGTCTAATGTACATGATGTATTCCATGTCTTACAATTGAAGAAGTACGTCAGAGATCCAACACATATGTTAACAACTGATCCACCGGATTTAACTGAAGATTTGACGTTCAAAGTAGTACCTTTTGAGATCACTAGCTGGAAGGTGCAATGTCTTCGCAATCACGATATTTACTACGTTAAGATTACTTGGAGAAGCCAAAATGTAGAAGAAATTACATGGGAAGAAGAGAATGCTATGCGAAAGCAATATCCTCACCTATTCGACTCGGAAGGTATGTGTAAATTTCGAGGACAAAATTTATATAAGAGGGGGGAGTTGTAAGACTCGAACACCACTAACTTGGTCTAACCGTGTCCCAGGTCTTTCCATCATTCCTGGACCATGTGGACCGAGTGTGTGAAGATAGATCACAAACTAGGTATGAGAATCGAGTTAAAAACACTGAAAACATACCTAAGGTTGCATACCTGGGTAGGTATGGTCGACCATAAGGAAGGGAACAAAAACCTCAAATCCAGAACCCCACGGTCGATGATTTCAACCCTACGATCGATGATTTTGACCCTACGTTCGATGATTTATGCGACTGTATGATCGACCGTGAGACCCCAAATCAGACTCTGAGTTTTGGAAACTTTCCTAAACTAAGGGATTGCTTTCCTATTGAAAGAGGACTCTATATGGAGAGTTTTCCTCTATATAAAGGACGTCCCTCGGCCCTTTTTCACTCTTTTAGAACGTTAGTAAACCTAGAGAAAGAGAAGGAAGAGAAGGAAGAGAAGGAAGAAAAGGAGAAGAAGAAAAATCTAAAGAGAGGAATTTACTGAGAAGAGATTGGCTCTCTATCACAGGCAAAGGTATGAAACGAATCTCTAGAGATGTTAACTCTAAGGAATAAAACTTCTATGGAAGATAGGCAATATCAACCAATTATGATCTATGTGATTTCCTTGAAAAAATCCCAAAGAGAACCATGAGGAGTGAATTTGATGATTAGGGTTGATAAGAAACTACTAATGATGGCCATAGGATAACCTTAGAATAAACCCCATTGAAGATCAGAAGAATTGACCCACGAAGAACTTGAATTGCATGTAGTCTGTGACCAAAAATCTCAAGGCCGCAACTACGATCGACCATAGCATGACCAGCATGACCAGAGGATCGACAATAGGCATTTGGGAAGATTTTAGAAACCATATGGTCGCAGCTACGGTCGCACCATATGCGACCGTAGGGTATCTACCGTAGGCAGTAAGGTCGATACAGTATGAGACCATAGACCAATCAGACACCTATCATTGCTCTATATCGATTTTTGACTACTGTAACATGTCACATATGAACCCTAACTTAAATTCATATAACTTTTAGGTTGTTAAATCAATTCAAAGAGAATTTCAAGGCTTGGAAGGAGATCGAGTATTGCTAACAGGTGAGGGAACAAGACCTAAACTAATTGGTTAATAACAAACTGTTTATTTTTATTGAGTCTAATGTCATGATTGATTCTATGCTTGTATTCTTGTAATGTGCATCTCACATGTCATCCAATATTTCTGTTATTACTGTTCATGCATATTTAATTCAGTTTATTTATAACATGATGATGATGATGATGCTAGGAATAGGCATATGAATGTATGTGTGTGGTTGGTATGTTGGATGCGAGTGGGGCATCAGGGGGAGGACATGGCATGGTGGTCTTCGACCTCGTCACCAGACTCTATCTCTATCTTTACTCAAGTCTTGCCCACTAACATCGTCGTGTATCGCCATTACCTTAGCAGAACTATTACGTCGTAGGGCATCAAGGGAGGTGCTCTCGGACCGTGTGGTCTCTGACTCTACTAGGGGACCTTAGCTCTATCTCTATGGACATATTAAGGGATGCTGGGGTGAGGCCTTGGATACATTGTTTGGCATTAGGATTGGTTAGTTGCAAGCCCAGTTTGCAAGCCCTCCCTAATAGGGCTTACGTGTTGGTATGGGTAGGGCATCAAGGGAATTATTGGCGTTATTTGATCCGGACACTTTAGCTCTATCTCTATTCCATGGTGGGTGCATGTGGGATGACAATGGTGTTTGATCCATTGAGCGGATTCACACACTCGTGTATAGAGGTGCGGCGGCCACCAAACCTTTCTATAGCATATTGCAAACTTAAAAACCATACCAAAGATATGAATTGAATGCATACATATGTTTGTTGCATTGTTTTGTTTGCTCACTGAGCCGTGATGTGTGCTCACCCTTTCGACGTCGAGTATTTTTAGTTGATGATGCAGGTCCTATTGTTGAAGAACATAAGAATGCGCCGACGTATGGACACGTTGCTACGATGGACGTAGAAACTGAAGAAGAAGTACATGATTCATCATGCAAGTACAACCAATGTATTTTTGCTTAAGTTTAGTTATAATTTGAACATCAGATATGTAATTGATTATTTATTTTTATGTCTTGTGGTTTGGAGATATTTAAATTAAATACTTATTTATCACTGTTAGACTCTCAGTTCATTATCTGTAAGACTTCAACTTATTTGTTTATTACCTCTGATTATTAATGTGGAATGTGTGGTTTGATATGGTGGGTATGACCTATACGAGATCCTGGGTGAACCATTGGTTTATTGGAGGTTCATCACACCATTCTGGTTAGACCAGAATTGGGGTGTGATAGACACTAGCCGAGCATCCGTATCATTAACGGAGTGTATTGAACTCTAGGTAAGAGTTAAAACCCTTTTTCTTTTACTATAAAATCTTTGTTTGAGAATAAACTGTCAAACCAACCTTGACTTGGCCATCCTGAACCAATTTAGGATAGACAGTCAACCAAGGTGGTCGATGAAATGGGATTAATCGACCGCCTTTGCTGTCACCATCCACCCATCTCCAGAACTAGGCCAATTCGAGTTATATTTGTTGGGCATGGTTCCAACTGGTTCCTAAGCACCCATGAACGTCTTAAATCATGTAGGACCTACTTTTGAATGTGTTAAAGTGTTACATGACAACCTCCAAGCCTCCTCTATCACACTTATACTAGGAATAGGACTCTCAAGAGAACAGTTGTAGTGCAACTCTAACTCTTGTATAATTCCCTAATATAAACTCTCTAAGAACCGTAATTGAGATCATTAGAATCTTTGACATATTTTGGGAGAGAAAGAGAACAAGATTAAAGAAAGAAGAAGAAGAAGAATCACCATTGAAGGTCCTCCCTCAAGCTTCTTGATACAACAACACTTAGCATAAGCATATATTAAGGTATAATTGTTCACTAATGCATATAATGGATAAACTAATGTAAGTAGTCAATGTAGGACATAACGTTGATATATACCAATGAATTAGTGTAGGGAAGTGGCCATTAATATAGTGCAGACCCTTAGAAATCGTCTAGGATAGCCCTTAACCCTGTGCCATGGAGATAGGATCAAAATCGATTCAGTCTGAGCTCACTGGTACAAGGCGGTCGACAAGGGTCTGGTTGACCACCTCTACTGTCATCGGCTGCCAAGTCCACAGTAAGGTGCTAACTTGTTATTCTCAATCCCAATTGACTAATTGGACTATGTTAGCCATCTTACACATCAATAATGACATAATAGACATATTGGAATGATTGGTTTGATTAGAATGTACTCCCAAGAGTGTAAGCACGTGTGGTTGTAAAGCCGACATTCACAGTCGAGAACCATACTTGCATATAACCTATGGGAATAGGATTCTATCTTAACCAGTGGCTGAAACCTATCATGAAACATCTATAGAAGTGACCCTAGAGAGGTGCAAGCCTCTATGGATCCATATTGACCAAAAAAACCTAACCTATTGATGAAACTGAGCCAATCAACCGCCATAACTGATTGACCACTACCATCGACCACCTGTTAACAGCAAGTTTGTTTTGGTTGAATTTTTAACCAAGGACTTTGAGACTTAACCAATTGACCCTAGGACATGTTCCTAAGACTAATGAAGATACCCTAGACCTAATAGAAGCGAGAGTAAACAATCATAAGTAATATTCATACTTCAATTGTAATAGGTAAGCCGACGTAGGAAAACAAGGGAAAAGGAATTTGTCTACTACAAAGTAAAGAATAATTCACCAGTTATAGGTGAGGGATTAGCTTTGTTTTATTACCTTATTTTCCATACGCATTGCTTGCTACTTGTTTGGATTACTGTGTGATAACATGTCATCCAATAACTGCGATAATTGTTCATGCATTCTTGCATATTATTAACTCTATATTGGATTAGTAGATTATGGATTGTTTCATAACATGATTGTTTATCATTCACTTCTGTCCTAGTGGATCCAGATTGCTGAAATTGGACAGTTTGTCTTGGTCCATTAGGCTAGGATACAGGTACCTGCATTAGTAATGTTCTTGGTTTAAATTTCAACATCCCATGACAGACAACCCTTGCCAATAGGGGTTTAGGTATTGGCATAGGCTTATTTATGGACTAACCATGGATCAGACTCTTTCACAGCTGGAGCAGGGTTCTGGACATTGGTTGGAATCCAGCTTCTAGTGTCTCAGGTGAGAACTAGGGATGAGTCTAGTTTAAGTGCTCGTACAATGAATTGGGAGCACACTAGGTGAAGCAAAGTGAGGCTTAATACTATGATGCCAGGAGGAATCCTATGATGGGGGAATGCTGGTAGATGCCAGGTTGGTGTACTTGGGTTGTATCTTCATTCTTTAGGTCATGTTTCACGTACAGCGCAGCAAAGTGTATTTCATTCACCTTACCTGTGCTTGAGTGTTCATTACCAGGATTTATGTGTGATGTTACTTACGCATGCTAGTTCATCTACCATACAAACCTTAATAAATTATTCATGCATTGCATGCTTGTGTGTGCTATTTCTCACTGAGCATGTGGTTTGCTCACCCTTGTACACATACATTTTTTTAAATTGTTTTGTAGATAGTAATAATGTTGTTGATAATGAAGTGATTGAAGAAGACTATTCTGAAGATGATTTGCATGATCCTCTGTGTGAATGCGATGATTATCTCTATAGCTAAGGGACAATGTTTCTGAAGAAGAGAAGGCGTCTCTATCTGAGAAACGAGATTATTAGGACTTTACTTAGGTTGAGTTCTGTCATTTATTTTGTTACCGGGCATTGTTTAACTAGTAAGTATTCAGGACTTGGTATTATTTTTATTTATGTCTTGGTTTGGAGACAGATTAACTATTATTACAATTATCTAATGTAATTATATTTGGTTTATGGTTCCTAGTTATTGATTTTCGCTATTATTATGATTATGCTCTGAATTTTCCGTAATCTATGTTGTGATTAACGGAAGAAATGTGATATGTGAATACAGTGAATGGATTCTGGTATGGTAGTACTTGTACTGCGGGGAAACTAGGGTCGTACCAAAATGCCAGGGTTTTGGGGTGTAACAGGACGTCTCAGTTCCTCAAGTGCTGAACCTTTCTATTAGAAATCATCTGAGGTTTGAGTTCAATCATTAGATCTTCATTCAACTAGGGAGGATCTGCCTCCAGTATGTGAGGGGGATCAAAGATATACTTCTTCAGCATAGAAATGTGGAACACATCCTGTACGTTGGATAGAGAGGGTGGTAATGCTAGCTGATACCAACTGCTCCACACCTTTTGATGATCTTGTACAGTCCTACATACCTGGGGCTTAATTTGTTTTTCTTGTCGAAGCATTTCATTCCTCTCATGGGTGAAATCTTCAAGAATACCTTATCTCCTACACCAAACTCGATGTCCTTTCTTCTAACATCGGAATAACTTTTTTGGCGAGTTTGCACTGCTTTAAATTTTTCTCTAATCAGATCAACTTCTTGACAAGTTTCTTGGATGAAGTTTGGCCCAATGATTCTTCTTTCACCAACTTCTTCCCAATACAAATGAGTTCGGCATCTTCTTCCATATAAGGCTTCATACAGAGTCATGCCAATACTAGTTGGTAGTTGTTGTTGTAGGTGAACTCCATCAGAGGCAATTTCTCGTCCCAAGCTCCTTTGAAGTTGATGGCACATGCACGGAGCATGTCTTTTAAGATCTGAATTGTTTTCTCTAATTGATCGTCAGTTTGAGGATGGAAGTTGTACTGAACTTCACTCGGTACCCGTTGAATGTTGTAGGCCTTCCTAAAACTTAAAGGTGAACATGCGGTCTCTGTCTGACAATATGCTTTGCAGTACTCCGTGCAGATGAAATATTTAGTTCACGTACAGTCTAGCCAGTCTATCTATGGTATATTGAGGTCTTACTGCTATAAACCTCACTATCTTCGTAAGTCGATCAACAATTACCCAAAGAACATCCACATCTCTAGGTGTTAAGGGTAGGCTGATGATGAAGTCCATGGTAATACAGTCCCATTTTCATTCGGACACTGGTAGTAGTTGAAACAATCCATAGGGTTTTCGTCGAACTGCTTTTACTTGCTGGAAAGCTAGACACTTGTGTACGAAACTGGCCACATCTACTGTCACACCCCAATTTCGCACCATTCAGAACGGTGTGATGAACCGCTAATAAACCAACGGTTCAACCAGGATCTCTAATAGGCTGTGTCCTTTTAAATTAAACCATACACGTCCACAAGCATAATCAGATTAAATACACAATAGCGGAAGTCTTAATATTAAATGAACTGAGGAATCTAACTATGAAATCATAAATAAAATATCAAATTATGTTGTATCAACCGAGACATAAGTAAATAAAATATCAAATTATATTTCCTTAATAGTTCAAATAAAAATCTAATTGAAAACGCATGAGTTGCATTCGCATGAGGAGTCATGCGTCTCTACTATATCTTCGGCCTCCATTGCAACCACGTGCTCATACACAGAAGCATTCAAATAATCTTCCACAGTGGTACCTGCATCATCAACTAAAAATATTCGACGTCGAAAGGGTGAGCACACATCACGGCTCAGTAAGCAAACAAAACAATGCAACAAACATATGCATGCATTCAATTAATATCTTTGGTCTGGTTTTTAAGTTTGCAATGTGCTATAAAAAAGGTTCGGTGGCCGCCTCACCTCTATACACGAGTGTGTGAAGCCGCCCAAAGGTTAACATTTATTATCGTCCCACATGCACCCACTATGGAATAGAGATAGAGCTAAAGTGCTTAGGACCACACCGCATCACACTTTCCCTAATACTCTACCCATACCAACACGTAAGCCTCTATTGGCGAGGGCTTGCAAAGTGGGCTCACAACTAACCAATCCTAATGTCAAACAGTGTATCTAAGTCCTTACCCCAGCATCCCTCAATACGTCCATAGAGATAGAGCTAAGGCCTCCCGGCAGAGTCAAAGACTACACGGTCCGAGACCACCTCCCCTGATACCCTACGACGTAATAGTTCTGCTAAGGTAATGGCGATACGACGATGTCAGTGGAAAAGACTTGAGTAGAGATAGAGTTAAAGTTTAGTGACTAGACTGAACCACAATGTCACATCCTCCCCCTGATGCTCTACTCGCATCAAGCACACTAACCACACACATACATTCACATGCCTATTCCTAGCATCATCATCATCATCATGTTATAAATAAAATAGAATTAAGTATGCATGAACATTAATAGCAGGAATATTGGATGACATGTTGAATGCACATTACAAGCATACACGCATAGAATCAATCAGTCATGGCATTGGACTCAAGAAAATAAAAATAGTTTATTATTAGCCAATTAGTTTAGGTCTTGTTCCCTCACCTTTGCTTGAGTGTAGATCTTTTTTCAAGATTTAAGAATCACTTTTATATCAATAGGAAAACCTAACAAGTAGATAGATTTCAATTAGAATTCATTCCGACAATTTTAGGCTTGTTGTTAAGCGAGGTTCAGAGGACGGGTCGCAGGTAGGGTAGCAGTTTTCTGTGACCCCAGGGTGTAGGGTCGATGCTAGGGTCGGATGTTCCATCGACCCTAGGTGCGACCACAGCTTCCCTAGACTTCCCAAAAGCTGGGGGTCGATCCTGTGGTGTGGTAGGGTTGATTCCCAATCGACCCTACGTGCGACCCCACGTGGTTTGAGTCGACCTTTTCATTCTACAGTCTAATCTTTCAAGTTTGGATCCTATGGCTTACTTCCACAGTCCATTCTATGCTTGTTCTATGGCTTAGAACTCCAGGTTACTTCCTTACTTTGCCTACCATGATTCCCTCCACGGATTACATTGAAATCTTTCCATGGATGGATGATTTGGGTTTCTCCTAGATCATACCCTCTTCATGAACTATTCTAAAGTTTTAAATTATTAATGGAAGCATACCCATACCTTAGGTTTGCTGAGATTCAGAGGATTTTCTGAATTATTCTCTTTAGTCTTCTTCTCCAACTTTCCTTCTCTTCTCCTTCTCTTCTCTTTCAATTAAGGTTTCAAAATGAGTGAAAGAGGCTAAGGGACATCCTATTTATAGAGGAGAACCTCCCAAAATAAGTCCCATTGAGATTAGGAAAGAATCCCCTTGAAATTTGGAAAGTTTCCTATTTACAATTTCTGTCGGTAATGAGGGGGTCGATGAGGGGGTCGGAGATCCCGTCGACCCTCGGGTCTAAATTGTCAGACCCTAGGTCTAAGATTCAGGGGTCTGACTCCCTAATGAGGGGGTTCCGACCCTGCCTATTTGGGTATGCGACCCTATCCCCTATTTTACTATTTTTGGGTCAGTTTAATATCTGGTCTCATTATTTCCTTCACGCACTTGGTCCATTTGGCTCGACCATGATAGGTAGACCAGGTACAAGGTGGTAAGACCAGTTAGTTCGATACGGGTCTTACAACTCCCCCCTGCTTATAAAAATTTCATCCTCGAAATTTGTACATACCTTTCGAGTTGAATAGATGAGGGTATTGCTTTCGCATAGCATTCTCTTCTTCCCATGTGATTTCTTCTATATCTCTACTTCTCCAGGTGACCTTAACATAATAAATGTCACGGTTGCGTAGTCGTTGCACCTTTCGGCTGGTGATTTTAGTTGGTGCTATTTCAAATGTCAAATCATCAGTCAAATTAGGTAGATCTATTATCAAAGCGTGCGTTGGATCTCTGACATACTTCTTCAATAAGAATGATATGAAATACATCATGCACACTTGACATAGATGGTGGTAGTGCTAACTGGTAAGCCACTTTTCCACGTTTAGCTAGAATCTCATATGGTCCGACATATCTCGGACTTAGTTTCCCTTTCTGTCCGAACCGTTTCAAACCTCGCATAGGTGACACTTTGAGGAATACCTTATTACCTACGACGAATTCACGATCTCGGCGTCTAGTATCTGCATATTGCTTCTGACGATTCTGAGCCATTTTTACTCTTTTCTTGATAATGTCGACTACTCGACAAATCTCTTCAACAAATTCTGGTCCAACAATACTACGTTCTCCAACTTCATTCCAAAACAAAGGAGTTCGACACTTCCTACCATATAGTGCTTCATAGGGTGACATCTGTATAGTAGCCTGATAGTTATTGTTATAAGCGAACTCACTTTTCATCCCATAATCCTTTAAAATCAATTACACAGGCTCGCAGCATGTCTTCTAGAATTTGAATGGTGCGCTCCGATTGTCCGTCTGTCAGAGGATGGAATGCAGTACTGAAATTCAATGTTGTACCCATAGCCTTCTGCAATCCTTCCCAAAACTTTGAAGTAAATCGTGGATCTCTGTCGCACATAATGCTTTCAGGTACACCGTGTAATCTGACAATATTATCCACATACAACTTAGCTAACCTCTCCAGTGTATACTGAGGTCGTATAGCTATAAATCGAGCCGTTTTAGTCAATCGGTCTACAATCACCCAAACTGCGTCAACTACTCGGGGAGTCAATGGTAACCCTGTGACGAAGTTCATAGTGATGCAGTCCCATTTCCATGCTGGTTTCGGTAACGACTGTAACAGTCCTGGTAGTCCTTGTCGTTCTGCTTTCACCTTCTGACAATTTAGGCATTGAGACACGAACTTGGCTGTATTTGCTTTCATTCCTCTCCACCAATATAATTTCTTTAGGTCATGATACATTTTTGTACTTCCAGGGTGTATCGAATAGGCGGTGGTATGGGCTTCCTTCATTAGTCGGTATCTAATGTCCAAACTTTCTGTTTCAGGTACACATATTCTTCCTTTGTACTTCAGTACCTTTTCATCATCTAAGGTGAACTCAGGAATAGTCCTACCTTTTTCGATATCTTTTTGTACTGTTCTTGCAAACCGATGGATAAACCCTTGGTTGGTTGATTCACCCGGTGCATCTATCACAAACTGCTCATTACCGTAATTGAATGCTTTTCCGGTAGTATACAGTGCAGTAGTGGTGCAAACCTCTCCTTGAGATTTTATCATTGCCTTTCTACTCAGCGCGTCAGCAACCACATTTGTCACACCCCAAATTCTGATCCAACCAGAATGGTGTGAGTGAACTGTCATTGAACCAACGGTTCACACCAGGATCTCGAATAGGCCGTGTCCACCCATACAAACCAATTACACATAACCACAATCAGAATATAAATATACAGCGGAAGACTTTAAATAGAATGAACTGAGTATCTATTGATAATTTAAATAAATATCCCATTATTCAAATTCAAGAATAAAATAATAATCTTTTACATCTCTTAATAACAAACAAAAATAACTGAAATAAATAAATAAAACAAATCACAGGTACACGCAGAAAAGGCACTCGCATGAAGCGTCATGCTCGTCCTCTCCTGCCTGTACGTCCAAAGCAGCTACACCTCCATACGCCGGAGCGTTCACATAATCGTCCACAGTGTATCCTGCATCAACATCTAAAAACAATGTATATACAAAGGGTGAGCACACAACACA